>JBBCBC010000025.1:28534731-29071810 GCA_037126765.1 Stenogyne calaminthoides
ACAAGTTGGCACCCAAAAAGTCGGCCTTGCATCTTTCTTGGGTACAATAGCACACATAAGGGATTTCGTTGCCTCGATCTAGCTACTTCTAGGGTCTTTTTTATCGAGGCATGCTCAATTTGATGAACTATGTTTTCCTTTCTCCGAGAACTCACAAGAACACCGATGTCCAATTTGATTTCTCAAGTTTTTGGATGGTACTATCATCGTGCCCATGCCTCTGCCGCCATCCATCCGTCCCGTCGTCATCGCCTTTGTTTCTCGTCCTCACATCATTCCTTTGGATGATGAGGAACAGCCCCATCTTGCATCGGCACCTCCGCACACCGCCCGCTTAACTTTCCAAATTTCGCACTGGCACCACTAGCCGATCCGGCCCCGAGACCCGCTCTGTTGCGGTCCTCGATCCACCGGGTCCGTCAAGGGGCCCGTCCATCCTATGGTGACGCGTGCGCGTGCTTGAGGGTGTTCAAGCCTCGTTACTTGGTTGATCTTTCTTGCCTTTTGCCTTGCTATCCTCTCGATCGCTAGCTCACGAACCTAGAGGTTTCAAATCACGCCAAATCTCCAGAATGGTTTATGCGCTATGCGGAAGAGATCGATGCTCTACGTCAAAATAATACTTGGGATCTTGTACCTTGTCCTTCACGTCTAATATTGTTGGTTCGGGTGGGTTTTTCGGACCAAGTTTCATTCCGATGGTACTATTGAGCGTCATAAAGCTCGCCTCGTGGCCTGAGGGTTAACTTCAGTTTCGGGGCTGATTTTCATCATACATTCAGCCCGGTCGTCAAATCGCCATCTTTGTTCGAAGTTATTCTTGCTCTTGCTGTGCAAGCTTTTGGTCGTTGCATCGCTTAGATGTCAAGAATGCATTTCTCAATGGATTTCTTGACAAACCGGTTTTCATGGCTCAACCTCCGGATTTGTTGATCCACGCTTTCGATCATGTTTGTCGCCTAAAGAAGGTGTTGTATGGTCCAAACAAGCCCTCTTGCTTGGTTTCAACGATTTAGTACATATCTCTTCACCTTGGGATTTGGCGCCGTAGTCGATCGGACTCATCTTTGTTCTATCTCGCTCGAGGTACTTCTATTCTCTATCTACTCTTATCGTAGATGATATAATTATCACAGAAATGATGGTGACATGCTCAAGACATTCATTGACGCGACGCATAAGGAATTTGCTATTAAGGATTCGGGCGTCTTAACTATTTCCTTGGTCTTGAGGTCTCGTACACTTCAGATGGTCTTTTTGTTGGTCGTGCCAAATATGCTATCGACATTTTGGAACAGGAAAACTATCGATTCCAAACCGGTTTCCACCCCCTTGCTCACCGGAGAGGTTTTTGGTAAGTGATGGCCCACCGCTCCACGATCCCACTTTATACCGATCTTTAGTCGGGGCCCTTCAAGATTTGACTATTACCCGCCCGGATTTATCGTCTCTTGTCAGAATGTTGTTAGTCAATTTCTTCACTCAATCGACAGATGATCATTTTAATGTTTGTTAAGCGATTTTACGTTATGTGAAGGGTACAGATCCACTTTTGGCTTATCCTTTACTCGATCCGTCCAGTCTCCGTCATTGGGTACTCGATGTCGATTGGGCCCGTTGCATTGAAACCAGACGATCCACGTGAGGTTACTCAATTTTTCTTGGCGGAAATCTCATCTCTTGAGTGCAAAGAAACAACCTACAAAGCTGCTTCCGCCGAGTTGTGAATCAATACCGCAAGGCTATGGCCAATGCAACAAGTGGAAATTGTTTGCGCTCACCAATCTTCTCGATGAGCTCCGGGTCAAAATCTCCAATCGTCCCGAACTCTTGTGTGACAACAAGAGTGCTATTTTATCGATCGAAATCCGATTGCTCACAAACGAAAGCAAAACACATTGATCTGACTACCACTTTGTTCATGAACTAGTATCCTCTCGGGAAGATTTCCATACGTTTTGTTCCATCTCATCTTCAAATTTTGCGATATTTTCACCAAGAGTCTGTCTCGACCTGCTTTTGAGCTTCTTCGATCCAAGCTTCGCGTTTGTTTTCACCCCACGCAACGCTTGCGGGGGGTATTAAGGATAATTAATTTATATATTAAGGATAATTAATATGTAATTAATAGATTAGATCTTGGTCATTATTGGTCATTAATATGTAATTAATAGATTAGATCTTGGTCATTATTAATTACATATTAATTATCCTTAATATATAAATTAATTATCCTTAATACAAACTCTGAGTTGATCTGCAAATTTATTTAACTTCTTCAAATTATTCTATGTAAATTTCTTCCCTATCTTTTCAAATGGTCAATGCTTCATTATGACACTTCATTCCTCATTGTTGACAGTGTGTATTACATAATATACAATAACAGTGTGTATTACATAATATAGTAAATGAGACCTGTCGAGCATCGCTCGGGTGAAATACTAGTAGCTATAATTAAGGAATTAGTTTCAAGTTTTTTGGTTTCCCGTGGCCACACGCCTAAAATATTATTTTGTTTTATTTTTTTTTATTTAATAAAATTGTAAAATTGTTTATATATATCAATTAAAACTCCAAAAGTAATAGAACAAAATAGTATATTCCTATAAAAATCAAACATTATATTGTAAATGACGAGGTAGCTTAAAAAATAGTTGAAACCAAAAGAAATAAAGTATACTCTTTAGTATACAAGCTTATAAGATTAACCTTGATTTTGCTTGCTAGTTGCAACTGCTAAAGTAGAATGAACATTCTCTTCCATGAATATCGTGAAGAATTGGCTTCGCAACCGAATGAGTGATGAATGGATGAATAATAATTTAACAGTGTATATTAAAAGTGAAGTATTTAATTGTGTATTCAATAAAATTATCATTCATAGATTTCAATATATGACAAACGTTGTGATTAATTGTAATATAAAATCTTAATTAATTGTAAGTTATTTTATTTTATATATGTATTTTTTTTTTTCATAGTTGGACTTTATTTCTGCGTGGATGCGACCTTATTTAAATAAAAATACTTTAAATCTTAAAAGATTTTGAATGTCAAATAACATGAATCCAAAATTTAATTAAACATTTGAGGCAATCCACCATCCCTCTCCTTCTTAATCTGAAAACAATTTCATAAGCTTGTTGGCGAGGTCAACCTTAGGATTGTTGGATAAACCAACCTTAGCCTTGTTGACTAGGTCAACCTTAGGCTTGTTGGATAAACCAACTGTATAACATAGGCTGTAAGATGTAGCAAACAATAATAACACTCACATGAATATTTAAAAGTGACAAAGCAAGTAAAAATCCCACCTCGAATTAATGTCGTGGATGTGAAGGATGCAATGAAATATATTTATTTCTTGTGCCTAAAATAATAACAAATCTTAATATTATTTACTAAACAATAATTATATGCTATCCTAACTAATAATTTAATAAAGTAAAAGTAGTTTTCGTACTGCCTTGGCCGACCGAGAAGTTTTTAAAGGTCAAAATTTATGAATAAATATTTTAGAAACAATTAAATGAATTGAATCCTTCTTTCTTTTAAAAACAAAAAATTTAAACTTTTTACATTGAAATATTTTGAATAGAGTAATTGGATCCATGTATGTGGGCAAATTGCAAATTTCCGAAAACCGCAACGAAACTTCATAGTATTTGAACTTTGAAGCAATTAAAATTGAACTCATTTAAATCATTTAATCTAATTGAAATCAGAAAATTGAATAAAAATTGAAAGGCTAAGAGAAGTAATTTGTACCACTCTATTTTCTGTGTATTTTAATTTTATAAAAAGAGGCCTCTATTTACAGGGAATAAAATATATTTTTTAGTGAAATTGAGATTTGAATATTCCATGAAAATCTTGAGATTTGATTCTTGTAGATAGAGATAAAATTTGAAAACATATCTTCTATAAAAAAAAAAAAAAAAATTGTTAAACAAATAAGTTACAAAGAATAAGACGAATTTGTAACCATGGGTGTGTTTTTAAAATTGTTTTCTACGTACTAAAAGAAAGAGTATACATGTGCTTTTCACTTAGAAAGAAAAAAAAAACAATCAAGGCTTGAGCCTTTATTTCAAAAACAATGAACTTAATATTTATTTATTTTATACATAGTTTTTTTGGTACACGAAATGAGTATTGAACTTATCTTCTTGTAGAGAAATATTAAATTCAAATTTCAAATAAATCTTGTAAAGATATCACAAACTGTTGGAGGAAATTTTGAGTTTTTTATTAAAAAAATATATTTTGTAAATATTGAAAGTAATAGGGAATACTCTAGAGACTTCAAGAATATCCCCGAATCAGATAAGAGTTAATCAAATCGGAATATTCTTTAATTAATGTAGATATTATGTACATTGTATAGTGATCTTTTTTCCTTGTAAAGTTGTTGTAACACAATTATAAATAATGGAAATCCCTCACCTATTATTCACGGTGAACAAATAATACTGTTTACATGGTATCAACAGAAAACAATAGGAAACTCTAATTTTCCTAAATTTTTACACGGTCAACGCAGCTAATTTTCTTCTCCATCTTTACAGAAAGATAAATTTGAATTTTTAAAAGTATTTTAAAAATTTCTTAGGAAGTTTTCAAAAACAAATAACTGACTTTGAAATTTTCGGATGTTACAAAATTAATTTCCCACCTTTTTACAAGTTCGAGTTTTTAGATGAGATAAAATTCTTTCAATCCTTACCCAAACACAGTCGGGGCTTATCCAAGTGAGTCTTCAACACGTCCAACATTTTCTACGTCTTCCACTTCTGGCTATTCTCATTCCACCCATAAACCCCACTAAACCTTCAAACCCTCCCCCTAAAAACCTCTCCTGCGATCGCATCAATGTGGCGCTGCGAAGTTGGTCGTCAAATTTGAATATTTAGTAGTGAAATATTTCGGAGTTTCATTTTGGACCGTACAAGATAATTATCATTCAATTAATTTAGTCACTGCAGAGAGAAAATTAAATAAATGAATTGATTTTCACCCTTTAAACAAGTTCGGACTTTTAGATGAGTCAAAATTCTTTCATGGCATCGGAGCTTATAGGCTTGCCCAGATCCTGGGTTCGATTCCCGTGGAAAGCACTTTATCCATTTAAATTGTTCACTCGTTGGGGCAGAGACAATGATTCGATCCACGAGTGAGGGGGAGTGTAAAGAGGAAATTAAATAAATAAATTGATTTACACCCTCTCTACAAGTTCAGACTTTTAGATGAGACATAATTCTTTCAAGTCACAATTTGTCATCATGAGATTTGAATATTTAATTAGTTGTAACTTGTTTCCGAGTTTTATTTTGGATCGTTCAAAATTTTACATATTTATATATAAAAATACATCTACTATAGTATAATGAAAAAAAAAATTAACTTTGATAAATTGATATTATTTCATTTTTACAATCATGTTAATTGTGTCTCTACACAAAATTATGGGCTCTCTATATATATATATATATTGAGAGACCTCCTGTAAAATATTTTACGTAAAATATTAATGCAAATTGGGGAGGGTCTGATAAATCACAATTTTTTTGCGAGTTGAATCGAGTCAAATGTATTTTTTTTAAAAAATCGCAAAAGACAAAACTAGAAAAACTTGCTCCCAAAATTATGTTAATATAAAGGTTAATATATATATTATTATAAGGATAAATATATTTTACTGTAATTAAGGACAAGTAACACATACTTGCTCTTTTCAGCACACATATTTGTTAGGTGTGGGATATTTTTTGGAGTGGGTTTCATGTCCATCCAGGTGCACCGATCACTCATAGTGCATTTTAGAATCATATAACTTGATATACTAAAAGATGCAACTTATTTACACTGAACCGTGCAATTATTAATATGAAAAAATAGTTGCACGATTAAGTGTAAACAAGTTGCATCTTTTGACTCTTGGGGGACTCCTCCACATCATTTCATCTGAAACCATGGTTCTGATATCAATTATTTAAGTGTGGGATATTAATTGTTTGATACCCAACAATATTTATCTTTGTACGTAGTAACACGTAAAGTATTAAAAATTATGTTAGTATATGAATATATAGGTGTTACCGTAAAGATAAATACTCTCTATTTTTATCTGTTTCTCCCCTAATAGTCATATTTTACGGCTTTATACCTATTTAGTATAAGTGTTTGTGATATATGTTTTGGTGCATGGTCTTATTCATTGTTTCTTAAGACGGTTTCAGTGCTCCTTTATGGCACGCAACTCCAAAACATATCGTGTGTATATATATTTACTACTGGAAAGAAACTTAGCATCTTGAAGTAGGCGCAAAATAGGCAAAGTTTTACTATTTATCATAACTTCGCACACAAAGCAACAAATAAATTAGTCATTTAAGGAGAAATAACGTATAAAATGGTAAATGAGTTTATTGGACGGAATCATAATTTAAATCTATCACAATTCAATTCAATTACGTAAACAATAACGAAACTCCATATCACACATGGGATTAAACCAAAATAGTTCCATAACTTTGCACCTTTATTGAAATAGTTCCATAATTATCAATTTTTTTCGATTTAATTCCACATGTATTCAATTTGATTCAATTTATTCCCAAACCGCCGGAGATCGCTCAAAATTGCCCAAAACGACATCGTTTTGGTGCGTGTGTCTTACATATGCCCCCAATTTTGATCGAAATATGCAAGACAAATTTCTAAAACGACGTCGTTTTTGGACAATTTTGAGCGACCTCCAACAGGTTTGGAACTAAATTGGATCAAATTAAATACATATGAGATTAAATTAGAAAAGTTGATAATTATGAGACTATTTCAATAAATTTGTAAAGTTATGGGATAATTTTGGCTTAAATCCTATATGAGTAGGTTAATTGCAAAATTAGTACAATTGGAAAAAAACTATTCGTAAAAGGTTCTTTTGTTACACTTTTAGTTTCGTTCGAATTTTTCGTCAAGTTTTGACGGAACTCACATACTGTTAGAGTTAATTGTAAACGTAGTCCCATAGAAAAAATTATCTTGGAATTAGTTTTGCAATTAACATTTTTAAAAACTTACGGTTTCACTATAGCTTTCACCATTTAACTTTAGTCATCTCACTTTGTATCTTTTTTAGTTTTTTCATTTGAGTGGATGGTTAGGTAACGTGGTTGGTGGCAGGGTTTATCTAATTTTCGTCCCCTGGGTTAGGGAAAAAAGTGATATTCCCTATTTTTTATCCCGTTGAGACTTGAGATACATATAGCGACGGAGCCAGGATTTTCGTCCGGGTGGCCCAATTAATAATAATAAAAAAATAGAAAAATAATTAAATGTTTAAAACAGAAACATAAACCAATACCTATATTTTTATAATCATGTTAATCGTAATTATCTACGCATTTAAAAAATAATAATAATACATCTACATTATAACATTCCTCTTCAACTCTTCATGTTTTAGAAGCATGGAATGATAGTTTTGTTACTAATTTTATGAAAACATTTTTTTTAATATATATACAATCAAACAATCATTCAAAAATTTACCTGTCATTCGGTTAAGAAATGAACTCTTGATGAGTTTCATGGCTGAAAATGTTATTTCCACTGTAGTTGTGGCAACGGGTAAAATCAATGATAACTTAATTAACAAATAAATAAACTAATGGAAATACTATATGATTTCTTGCAACAACTATCTTTTATGCAAGACCATCTATTTCAGCAAATGTAGAGAAGTTTTCATCAAATTGCACGTCAACAATAAAATTTTATAGTTGACTGTTAAATTCAAGTAAAACAACTCAATTTTGTTCAAACATATATATGTATAATATGATTAAATATTATATTATTATATATATAAATGTAAAATTACTAAACAATCCCTGAAATTTTTCAAAATCTTGGGAGGGCCCAGTGCTCCATACCCTTCCTCGCTTCGTCCTTGATACCCATATTATAAATAGAAACAAAATGTATGGCTCACAACCACCAAATTAACTCTCTCGAAATCATGATAATTCCTTCTATTTCTTCACTTATATTCATTCTTTTTCTCATCTTTTCATACTCGCCAAGAGATTGGAAGGATGAGCACGAGAACTTCCTAGAATGTCTTTCGGAGGAATTTCATAACTACTCCTCGATTTCCAATGTTGTTTACTCTCCAATCAACTCATCTTACTCCTCTGTCTTGGGCTACACAGCCTGGAACCTGAGATTCACCTCAGACTCTACCCCTAAACCAAAATTCATTATAACACCCGAGCACGAATCCCAAATCCCACCAATCATACACTGCGGTAAACGAAACGACATGCAAATTAGAACACGAAGTGGGGGCCACGACTCGGAGGGACTTTCCTATGTATCACGAGTCCCATTTGTGATCATCGATTTGATCAAACTTACTGAAATAATTGTCGATTCTGAGGCCAAAACTGCATGGGTCGAAGCTGGTGCAACTCTTGGCTCTGTATATTACGAGATCGCACGAAAAAGCCCAACTCTAGGGTTTCCTTGCGGTATATGCCCAACTATTGGTGTTGGTGGGCACATCAGTGGAGGAGGCTACGGCGCGTTGCTGAGAAAATACGGTCTAGCTGCAGATCATGTAATCGATGCAAGAATAATCGATGTTAAGGGCAGAATTCTTAACAGAAAATTAATGGGGGAAGATCTCTTCTGGGCCATCAGGGGTGGTGGAGGTGCCAGCTTCGGCGTAATAACTGCCTGGAAGGTACAATTAGTTGACGTTCCAGAAAAAGTCACCGTTTTCAGAATCCTAAGGACTTCGGAACAAAATGAAACTCATCTTATCCACCGCTGGCAATACATCGCTCCTAAAGTCAACCGAGATTTATTCATCGGAATACTCGTGAGAAGAAACGAGTCAATTATCGCTGTTTCTTTCTTTTCACTTTTTCTTGGCGGAGTCGACAGATTGATTCCATTGATGCAAAAAAGTTTTCCGGAGTTGCAGTTGGTAAAAGACGACTGAAAGGAAATGACATGGATCCAATCCGTCCTTTATATTGACGGTTTACCCATAGAATCACCTGAGCTTTTGCTGAACAGAAGTGTTTACGTTGCTTCATACACCAAAGCAAAATCAGATTATATTAAGAAACCCATTCCCAGATCCGGGTTGGATGGGTTATGGAGACTTTTTTACGAACCTCAAGGGGAGGCTTCTGCGGTCTTCATGAATCCTTACGGAGGAAAGATGGCAGAAATTCCGGAATCCGCCATTCCGTTTCCTCACAGGGCAGGTAACTTGTACATTATGGGTGTTTTAGTAAATTGGCAAAAAGACAATGCTCAAAAATTTGGATAACTACATAAGTTGGGGTAGGAGGGTTTATAGTTACCTGACTCCTTATGTGTCAAAGTCCCCAAGAGAAGTGTACGTGAATTACAAAGATCTCGATATTGGAGTGAATAATAATGAAGGGGAGACGAGTTACGCACAAGCAAGCATTTGAGGCTTCAAATATTTCAAGACCAATTTCCACCGCCTTGCTCGTGTGAAAACCCTAGTTGATCCGGAGAACTCCTTCAGGCATGAACAGAGCATTCCACCACTGCACTTGCCAAAGAAGATTATTTGAAATATATTCATGAGGAATAAGACATGATTTGTTTTAATCAACATTGTGTTATTGCTATGTTTGGTTATTATATATAATTGTTATGTGATGTATTTATATATTTTCTAAAGATACTGAAATTAAATCCAGCCTTGTAAGTAACTGGTTTGATGATGTGAGCTCAGATTTGACAGAAAATGATTTTTTATGCTTAGTTTGGTTCCATTATATATTTTAGAATCAAATGCACAAGCTAATCATGCAATTGTTTAGCGTTGTGATTTCATGTTGTCGTGTTTTCTATAAACACGACTCTTACTTAATTAATCACTCGTGGGACATCCGAGTAACATGCCGTGTTTAATCAAATAAGTGGGCTTCTCTTCTCTTTTGCGACCCAAACGTTCTTCATAGCTGCAGCCCAAGTTTTCTTCCGCATTTGTTTACGGTTTCACAGGTCCACGTGGCAAGGGATGGTTGGCTGGCGGAAATCAGATTCTCTGATGGAATAATGGAACGAAGAATACGTAAGGGAGAAATCGTTCATGGCGGGGGTGAAGTTTCTTGAGGTAACATCCTCTCGTTTATTCTATTCTCATCGTTTCCAGCCTTCATGAATTAATCTTGAATTCATATGCAGGAACTACGATGAATTCCTATGTATCTTTTCAATCTGTGAGGCAAAATCAATATACAAAGCCATGTGAGTGATAGCTTAATTAGATACACACCCAGATTATTGATAAACACCAACATATACTTACATACCCATATATTCGCAGGCTTATCCTTGAGTCATGGCAATTATTCACTTCATCGGAAGCGTGGGACGTGGAGATGCTCTGTTTCAATCATTGTTTTACTGATACCTCTTAGACTCGTAGCTAATACTCTTTGTGTTATTGAGTAATACTTGCACTGGTTTAGTCATATTTTGCCGGCTTAGTGGTGTTTTGTTATTATTTTGTTTCGAATTCACGGTTCAATTGAGCGGGACATCACACCTGCTCAATCAAATGCACAAGCTAATCAACAATAAGATGTTCAACCAAGAAACTTTAGGTGAAGGGATCTTAAATCAATTTCATCTCATAACTTTTCACACTACAAAAAGAACACTATTTAACAAGGGCATTAACAAGTGCTATAAATTCTCTCGTTAATAACAAGGCTTTAAAGAGGGTCCCGATAACTCTCAGCACTAAGGAGGGATTTCAAGGCCCTTCAACTAACGAGGAATTTAATGAGCAATTATAAATTTTCGATCCCTCGTTAATACGGAGGGCTTTAACAAACACCTTAATTGTCCTAAAATATCAGAATGATATATATTATATAAATATTTTAAAAGACTAAAAAGGCATTAAGAAGAATGGGAGAGAGTAATTTAGAATAAGAAATGAATGAAAATATGTGCATGTAATATTAGAAAAAAAATTACATTTATAATTAAATTAATCAAACTACTTAAATATTTGAAGTATTTAATTTAAAATTAATGATATAAAAACATTTTTTAATCTCATGTAGACGTAGTACATTCGGTTACATCCTAGTGATATTTAAAAATAATAAGAGGGAGTTAATTTATAAATTATAGAATATATTTTAATATAAATTAATTTATATATTTTGAAGATAAAGTATTTTAAATATAGCAACCACATAAATAGGGGGAGATTCATAATTAATAGATAAGAGATAAATGGAAGGTAAATATCAAAATTAAATAATGAATGACGGAAATAAAAAATTAAAATACTATAAATAACTTCTTACAGAAATTCAGAAATTTAAAATAAAGTCAACATATGAGTTGGGGTGATTCACCTTTAGTAAATAGGAGATTTGTGTGCGAGAGGTCTCGGGTTCAAAACCCAACTCTTGCGTGTTGGTGCATGTTTATTTTTCAACTAATGGAGTAACATTTAAGAATAATAAAAAAAAAACAGAAATATGATATATATAATTATTATAAGTAAGAATTTAATGAATGGATCATCTAACCCAATGACAACTCTAGAGCACAAAAGAGTTTTGCACGCAAAAGGTCTCTGGTTCAAATGTTAGCAAGAAAAATATTAAATCAATTTACCTAGTGCCCTCGTTAAATGACAGTTTTTCTATAATGATTATCTTTATTGAAATGGTCTCATAATTATCTACTTTTCTGATTTAGTTCCATATAAATTCCAAATTAGTCAATTTTGTCAATGCCCAATAAATGACCAAAACAACGTCGTTGTGATCACGTGTCGATCACATGCTTGTTAATTTTGCTGGAAAGTGCTAAGCTGGCATTTTTTTTGCACGCGGCATGCTGATTGTGTATTTTTCATCCAGTAAAAAGACAATAGTGGAAAGAAAATGCCATATTTATTGCAATAAAAATAAACAAAAACTAAAACAAAAATAAAACCAATTAAACTAAACTCGGATTTCAGATCTTAAACGTGCACTTCACAAAATATTGTAAGCTATTAAAAATTCTAATAAATAGTATAAACTATAATTATATTAATAAAACCTAAAAAAATATTGTAAACTTTTAATAAGTTCTAAAAAATACAGTAAACAATTAATATATCCTTAAAATTATATTAATAAATCCCAAAATATGGAAAACTATATTAATAATAAAGGAATATATGAAAATAAATATATAGAAAATCTGGAATTTTTTTTTAAAAAAAAGTATGATTTTAAAAATAAATAGAATGTAAAATCTAATACTCCCTCTGTCCCAATCTTAACCACTTGGTTATTGTGTGCTCGAAGTTTAAGAAATAGTTGTTTATTAATATTTTATATGATAAAGTGATAAAGTGTTGGGGGTAGAAAGGAGAATTCAACTTTATTGAAGAATAGAATAATATTTATTAAATGTAATAAAGTGATAAAGTGTTGAGGGTATGAGAGGGTGACATATGGTAAATAAGTGGGTGTTTGAAGGGTGTGAGTTAAAGTGAGTATTTTCATTTAAGGAAATGTGTAGTTAAGATTGGGACGCCCAAATAGTATAGTTAAAACTGGGACGAAGGGAGTAATTAACAATTAAAAATTAAAATAAGAAATCTATAAAAAATTAAATTTGAAAATATGTAAATACATTTTAAAATGACATATATATCTTTCTGAAAAGAAAATTAAAAGTAACAAATAAATAAAAAATAAAAAAAGCATAACATTATGGCAAAGTATTGTGTGCACTATTTTCACAGTACATCATTTTTTTTTTACAACCACCGTACATCATTATTACTATTGTTGGTAAGAATCAACAATTTACAATTAAAATGTTGATCCCTATTGATAATAGTAATAGTGGTGTATGATGAAAATGATATCTATAATACCTTCTCCATTAAATAAATAATAAATCTAATTAAACTCATATCTTCATCCCCACAATCCCCAAATCAGTTTCACACGAATCCAAACTCAACCAAAAGCCGAACCCCTCATTCCCACTCTGAATCATTTTTCTACATTTGCACGGGACAGTCTCACGGTAAGACGAAACATTTTGGGAGGAATGGGTGTGATTTCCAAATCAGTTTCACGCGAATCCAAATTCAACCAAAAGACGAACCCCTCATTCCCACTCTGAATCATTTTTCTACATTTGCACGGGACAGTCTCAGGGTAAGACGGAACACTTTGGGAGGAATGAGTGTGATTGGTGATATGTAGTAGCCCGTCTCATGCATAAGACTATCTCATATTAGTTTTTGTCTTTCCTAAATTAGTTAATGGGTGGATTCCTTTTTTTGTTTCTTATAATACATATTTTTTACGAACGAAATGGGGGAGAATAGCAATGTCGGTGAAGATTGGTTCAAGCTTCCTCCCCCCCTTTATTCTTTGCCTGGGCACTTCGATTTTGAAGATCAATTTCGTTGATTTTGATTTTTTTTTTTCTCACTTGCAGGAAAGCGATCATTTGATTTGGATATTTAGGAAAAATTGATGAACCCTAAATGTTTTTTTTCTTGTGAAATTTGATAATCACATTTTGGAGTATGTGTAATTAAGTTTTTGGGAAAATTACTTAAAAGTGCTATTTTTCAACAACCATTACTATTAGGTGCTACCACTTTTTAGTAGTACTCTAAGATGCAAAAATGGACAATTATACCCTTATGCTCACCATACACTAAATTTCGATCCCCACCCAACAAATTAAATCAACCTCACCAGACGTCTCATTCTCTCATTTTTTTCACCCCCCACCCAAAAACCCCAAATTCTCTCTGCCCACACCCCCCCATTACATCCGCCGCACCGCCAAAGCTATCGCCTTTTCTATCTCTCAACCACCACCCCCGCCTCACAAAAGAAATTGGGCGAACCACCACCACCACCCCGCGTCACTTTAAAAGAAATCCGGTGACCCACCACCACCACACCCCTCCTGACTAAAAATAAATCCGGCCATCCACCACTACCTTGACTGTCCTGACGCCGCCGCCACAAAGACGACTCCGAAATCATGAGACGATTAACGGAGAAGAGATATTTCGCGCTCTACTACTGCGTGGTGGCAGATCAACGTTTGTGTTGGCGGATCTGGGTGGATCTGTACAGATCCGCCGCTAGTTGCACAAACTCGTCACTGGCGGAGCTTCCGCGGCATGAATTAGAAGAAAGAGAGGGAATCCGTCGCTGAGATGCTCCTGCGGTGCGGTGGCCCTGTCGCCGTGCGCGAAAGGTCGTCGGTTGTTAGCGCTGGATCCAGAAAAAGGGCAGCGAAGGTGGTGCGCTGAGCTGCGTATCAGTTTGTATTTTTTTACGGTGGAGTATTATTTTTTTTGGTGAGTAATGCTGGTTTGTTTTGATCTGGAGGCTTTTCATTGTCTGATTTGGATAGTGATTGGTAGGCACCAGTTTGTTAAAAAAAATTGTCGCATTGATAGGATTGAGTTGGTGGAGGTTAATTTGGCTTTATGTAAATGTGTATCTTCATTTTCTTTTCTTTTTTTTTTGTTAGAATTTTAATTTTCTAGTTGTGCTGTAATTTTTATTGCGGGGTGTGCAATTTTTATTGTAAATGTACTGGGATGGGCGGAGATTAGGAATGATGCCTGGTTTTGTTTCGGTAGCCAAGAGATTCTAGTTTTGGTGCTGAGGTTTTTATTTTTTTGGTATTACGAGCAGTGTAGATGATGGAATGACAAGCTTTCGTTTGAATTTTGTTGCTAAATTTTTAATGTTTATTTGATGGATCTAGAATATTTGTTTGGATTTATATGATGGATCCAGAATATTTGTTTGGATTTATATGAATATTTGATTTTTATGGGTGTGCAGAACTGTGTAGGATTTTTTTTATGGGGGTGTAGATTTTTGGGTGTGCAGATTTTTAAATCGCATGACAAATTATTAAAAAAAAATTGGTGTGCAGAATATTTTACGGATGTGCAGAATTTTTTATGGGTGTGCAGAATAAAAAAATTAATTAAATAAAAGAACATATATGAAAAAAATGGGGTGTGCAGAATATTTTATGGGTATGCAGAATTTTGGGGTGTGCAGAATAAAAAAAATTAATTAAATAAAATGATAGATGATTCAAAAAATATTCGAATGTGCAGAATTTTTATTTTCATAGGGTGTGAAAAATTGTTAAGAATGTACAATTTAATATATAAACAAATACGTAATTTTTTTGAAAATTAATTAAATAGATGATTAAAAAAAATTGGGAGTGTGCAAATTTTTTTACGAGTGTGCAGAATAGTTTCAAATGTAATTTTTTTCAGCTGATTTTTTTTTACTAAAAAGAAAATTCATTAAACAAAACTATAGGTAATTGAAAAAAAAAAATGGGCTAAAAAAAATCTGCATATTAGCATAATTTTCAACACATTATTGACTAAATTTAAAATTTAAAATCAATAAGGGTAAATTGGACTTTTTGGTCCAATTTTAGCACCTTGGAGTAAGGATTAAAAACTAGTGGACCTTAGAGTAAATGTGTTTTATAAATGGTACCTTAGAATAATTGCCCCTAAGTTTTTCATCTAATGCTTTATTTGTTTTGTTTAGAAATTAATAAAAATAAATGGGAAGAAATATACTATTTTAATTTTAAAAAATGGAGAATAGAATAAATGCACATCAATTATTATTTGGGATAGATACATAAAATAGGAAAAGAAATGAAATTTTAAGATATTTGATCTAATTAATGAAATAGAGTAAAATATGAAATATATATATATATATATATATATATATATATATGAGGAGATTGAATTATTAAAAAAACTAATTAAATGATGGTGGAGACATTGCATATGTGGTGCGCCACATAAGCAGTGGACATATAAGTTTGTACCCACCTGCAGGCATATGATCAAATCCGCATACTAGTAACTGAACTCATGCGACGCACGGTTATGGTTGCATAATTATTATTATTATATTTTTTTATTTTTTTTTGACAGGATGGTTGCATAATTATTTTAAAAGTCATAGTAATATAGATTTTAGAAAACTCTACAATGATAATGTATAAGAAACAATTGTAAGAACTCGGAAAATATATTTTTCTAGGACAATTACTTTAGAGAGGTTGTGTTTTAAGGACAATAATTTTACTGACTTGGAAATGTAGGACAATATGGTTTAAAATATGTACATATAGGACAATATGTTTTAAAATATGTAAATATAGGACAATTTGTTTTAAAATCTATAAATGTAAGACAATTGAGCCCGAATAAGCCCATATCGGGCTGAAATGTCATGCTAGATTTGGGCTCGATTGTCCTACATTTACAAATTTTTAAAACATATTGTCCTATTTTTACAAATTTTTAAAACCTGTTGTCCTATATTTATAAATTTTAAAATATTGTCCTACATTTCCAAGCTCGTTAGATTATTATCCTTAAAAAATAACCTACCCTAAGTTACTGCCATTAAAAAAACATTATTCGTGTAAGAACTCTGAATTCATAATTCATATTTAATGCACAATTTAAAATTAAATAAATTTTAATAAAACTAAAAATTTCAAAACACACCGCTTGCGCTTGGACTCAATTTCTTTGATTATAGAAAAGTTTGAAGACATTTTGATAACTCACTTGAAACAATTATGCAAATAACAATTAGTTTGTTGTTTACATGATCATATTCAATTATTTCAAATAAATATAAAATTAAATAAAAAAACACATAGAATATAAAACAAAACCCTTGAAAGCAATTTTCTTCAACATCAAAACGTGATTTATATACTAAATCAAGATATCACCTTGCTTGAACGAAAGGAAAATCATTCTAATTAGAGAACAAATCATTCAATCCACTTTAATTATAAATTAAAGCGAACAAATAATTTTTATTTATTTAAAAATAAACTTCACAAGCAATTTATGCTTATATGCTCAAATCATTAAAAAAATTTGTTATTTGTAAAAGTAAATCTTATTCCAGCATTCAACACCTAAAACCAGTATATTCAATATGTAGAACCCCAAATTCTTTGATCCATTTTAATTACAAATTGAGCGAACAAATAAAGCAAACATTAAAAGCAATTAATATTAAATTAAGTTAAAAAATTAAAAAAAAAATGAAGAGTTATTTGTAAAAGTAAATCTTGATCCAACATTCAACATCTAAAATTGGTATATTCAATATGTAAAACCTCAAATCCTTCGATTCACTTTAATTGAAAATTAAGCGTATAAATAAATCAAACATGAAAAAAAAATTAAATTAAGCTAAGGAATTATAATTAAAAAAAAAAGTATAAACATGAAAAAATAAGTGTATATAAATACATATATATATATATATATATAATGAGAGAGAGAAAGTGGAAGAATTTCATCTCATCTAAAAGTTCGAACTTGTAGAAAGGTGTGAAATCGACAATTCATTTATTTAATTTCTTAACACTCCCCCTCATTTGTGGGTCAAATTTTCAACTTTGCACTCTGGGTAGGAGGCTCAACGAGCGTACAATTTAATATGGGTGAAGTTGCTTTCTGCGAAAATCGAACCCAGAATCTGGACATGAACCAAAGGCTCTAATACGTGTCATGAAAGATTTGCATCTCATCTAAACGTCCTATTTCGTTTATATTATTTAGTTAACACTTCCCCCTCCCCCACACAATCGTTGGTTGAATTCTCTTACATCACTGGGAGGAGGCTCATTGAGTGGTCAATTAAATATGTGGCATTGTTTCCAGCGATAATTGGATCAGAACATGAGTGAGCCTTGAAAAAAATTTCATTTCATCTAAAAGCTCAAACTTTGTAGATAGGTGTGGAATTAATTCGTATATATTATTCCCTTAACACCCCTAACTCGTGTACTGAATTTTTAACCTACCAATTGGGTAGGAGATTTAATGAGTGGAAAATTTAATATGGGTGGAATTGCATTCTGCGAGAATCGAACACAAGACCACTACAAGAAAATACACATTTAATGATAATTATCATGTTAAAGACAGTGTAAATAAGTTGCATCTTTTAGTATAACAAGTTACATGATTTTAAAATACACTATAAGTGTACGGTACACTTGAATGCACATGAAACCCACTCTAAAGACTTTTAGCTAGAGAAGTTTTAATAATAGAATTATTAGCGTTAAAGGTCAAATTTTTTTGTAATGAACGTGTATGTGAGCCTTTTAGCTTTGATATCGTGAAAAAATTTCACATTAGGCGTCAACTTGTAGCTGAAATATGTTTGTTCCCAATTCCATTAATCCAGTTACCTGGGAGATTAATAATGGAGATTGGGCCATGACTTTCTCTCTCATGAATGCCATTTTCAGTAGATCATACTTTGTACTTGGGCTTGCCATTTCTTTTTAATTAATGGGCCGAAGTAATTGTGTAACGGGCTGCCAATTTTTATTTACTGTTGAGTCCATTACTTTTTCTGGTCTCAATTTTCTCTTCTCTATATTTTGCCGTTTTCACTCTCGTTCTTAATCCACTTCTCGATTCATTTCTTCAATAGGCATGTATTCTGCTTAAATAATGGACGAAATCTTATTAAATTAAGCAAAATAAACTTAAATCTCGAGCAATTATCACACTATTCAAATAATGAGTACTCAAAAAGCAAGATATGACATTGGTTGGGGTTAATATCAATTTGGAATTTAATCATATAGATCTTTTTCAATTTGCCATGTGTATATTTTTTTTATTTGATTGCAATCTTTACTATACGAAATTGAATGATTGCACCCTAAACTCAATATTTGTGGTATTCTTCTGCCACACGTGCCACACCAATTGGCTGAAAAAATACCACTGAAATAGAGTTTGGTTGCAATATCGGCCAATTTCATATAGCACAGGTTGCAATCGGATAAAAAAATTCTACATGTTATAAGCATGACACTATTTGCTTAAATTTAAATCATTTTTTATAACTAAAATCTTAATTAACAGTTTACAGCAACCTCAAAAAAAAAAAAATCAACAGCTGTGACAATGGGACACTAGTTTAGACTTTGGAAATATACTACGTGATCACTAACTTTCTTTTTCTTCTTTTTTTTAACAATAAAAGGTAAGTGGTCATTCTATAATCATAATTGGCATAAATCTTTTTGGTTTGAGCATCACGTGAACCAAATTAAGAGGGGCAGTTAATATATCAAAATACAATTGTTATTATACATAAACCTTGTGCTCTTTATAATGTATAACTATTATTTGTTTTGTGAAAGAACAATAAACTCAATCAAGAAACAGAACAAAATTACAGGGCAAAAAATGGAAATTCAAGCAATCAAGATTCAAGAATATGATCGACAAAGTGAACTGAAAGCTTTCGACGATTCAAAATCTGGCGTTAAAGGACTCGTCGACACCCACGTTACCAAGACTCCTCGTATCTTTGTCGACGAAAACGATAAGCCTGAATTTCACTCGTTCGATAGAAGATCTAATGTCTGCTTTCCTGTTATAGATCTACAAGGCCTACAAAGTGCAACTACACGAACTGATATAGTAAGGCGAGTTAAAGGGGCATGTGAAGAATGGGGATTCTTTCAGATTATCAACCACGAGTTGCCACTCAGTGTGATGGATGAAGTGATTGAAGGCGTCCGTAGATTTCACGAGCAAGAGACGGAGGCGAACAAGAAATATTATAGTCGCGATCCTACGAGAGTTTTTCAGTTTAAGAGCAATTTTGATCTTTATAAAACGTCAGGAGCAATGTGGAGGGATACCATCACTTGCGTGATGGCTCCGAATCGACCTGATCCGAAACAACTGCCCGACGTATGCAGGTAAATCGCCTCCGAATTGGAGTAAAATTACGCAATGTCATTGAGTTAATTTAACATTTTCGGAATCTTCTTTTTTTAGTCCTGTATGTTATAATTTTCGGTTTTAGTCCTGTGACTTTCAATTTTTTGACATTTTACTGTCGTAATGGGGCTTAGCAAGACTTCACCAAGATGTTTCATCTCCAGCTACTGACGAGTAAAATTCATTCTTAGTCTCACAAGACACAGTACATCATGATTTTGGTCCCAACAAACACCACTTTGGTCTCAAAACCATTTTTTCATGCAATTTTGATTTCACCGTTACGTTTTCTGTTAAATGTCAACTACAGTTTTGGTCCCATAGGACAAGGTCTGGGACTAAAAGTGTTGTTAATATTAATGAATTCCGTAACAGAAGGACCAAAAATGCATAAAAAAAAATTATGGGACCAGAATCATCAGGTTTCGTGTCCTGTGTGACCAAAAGTGAATTTTACTCTGCTACTGACTATTGAACTAAAATGTTGAATAATTGAAAGTTATAGAAATATTTTCAATTCATAAAAGTCTATAGGGGTGAAGTCAAAATAGGGGCAACTTACAGGATCATAAATAATATTTTCCCCAACATTATACCATCTAAAATTTCACTTTGCCAAATGAAGAATGCTATTTATTGCACTTTATCAGCCTGAATTTTCAAATTTTCATATTAAGTACACATACTGCTGCACTTTACCAAACTTAACTAATTCGCAACAGACACGTTTTGCAATAGTTTTGTATATATTTAAATGATAGTGATATTATTAAAATGTGAAAAATCCTCCTTTTGGATGGTAATTGTATTATGATTTTTCTGGCATATTTTTATGATCTCGTATTCTCGTGAATTGTTTCAATATTTTAATAACGTCTGCTTTTTGCATGTACACAATCTTGCTTCTCTTTTCTGAAAAACGAGAAGAGAAAAAAATGGACTAAAAGAAAACATCATTTCAGAATTTTATTCACAATTTGCTTGTGTAGGCAGGATCTGGTATTTTTTGAAGGGCAAAGCTATTAGCACCCACAAATTACTAAAGTGGTCCCAGATAAGTAAGGACATAATTGCAAAAGTGGTCATCTTTTAACCAATAATAGTCTCAATAGTGCAAAAATAAATTCTTGTGCGATGAGTTTTACAATTAAATACACTCACAATGAGCATTTTCGAGCATAGGCACCAAAAGTGGAGAAAATATTTTTTGTAGGCCCGTAATTTTTGGGGTGGTTGAAAGAATTTCGTCTAATTTAAAAGTCTGAACTTGTACAAAGGCATGAAATTAATTTGTTTATATTATTTCTCTAACATTTCCCATCATTGAAAGGAGACCCATCAAAGTGCACAATTTACTATGGGTGGAGTTCCTTTTAACAAGAATCGGACTCAGGATCTGGGGGTGAGCCAAAGGCTCTGATACCATAAAAGAATTTCATCTCAATTAAAAGTTCGAGAGATGTAGAATTAATTTGTTTATATTATTTTCCTAGTAGGTGGCAATTCAAAGACAATAAGTTCTCAGTTTGACAAACGTAAGACATTAACTTTTTATTGACAAATGTAGGTCATTAACTTTTTGGCTAACGTCATGTCGGTCATTATCCCCACACTGACGGCCTAATAGCTAAAAATGTTGAAACATGTGAACGTGTGTTTAAATTCGGTGGGTGGTAATAGACACACCCCTTCTTTTGAATCCTCATGTAAGAAATTACAAAGAAGTTTTTTCGTGCAGAGAAATCATGTTTGAATATTGTGAGCATGTGATGAAAGTAGGACATACAGTATATGAATTGCTATCTGAGGCTTTGGGTCTCAATCCCAGTTACCTCAAAGGCATCGGCTGTATGGAGTCGAATCTCTTAATTGGCCATTATTATCCGCCATGTCCGGAACCAGAACAGACTTTCGGCATCAGAAGCCACGTGGACTTCGGGTTGCTTACTATCCTATTGCAGGACCAAATTGGTGGCCTACAAGTACTTCACCAGAATCAGTGGGTAGATGTTCCTTCAATAAAAGGAGGCCTTATCATAAATGTGGGGGACTTTATACAGGCAAGTCCCTCTCTTTCTTTCTCTCCCCCTTGGAAATGGTTTGGGTTTGAATCACAATTGGTCCCATAAGTTTCGTCTCAAATAGATTTAGTCTATTAAGTTTTTTTGTTTTCGATTTAGTCCCAATAACTTTGAAAATGTCCAATTTTAATCTCAATTTCAGTCAAAAACTCAAAATGTGTCGTTTTGCTGTTTCAATTTGGGGTTTTTCGGCGGATGCTGTGATTGTACTGCAACGTGTATCAACGATAAAAAAACTTATGAGACTAAATTTATTTGAGGCTAAAGTTATATATGGGACCATTTGTGATTCAAACTCGTTTTTTTAAGACCATAAGTATTGGGTTGCAATTGTAGAATTATATGTTTTCGGGCATACAAATTAAGGCGATTATATTTAATTTTGCCCATATAAACCCATAAATTTTAATTTTCGCACCTTTGGGCCAAAATTTGTCTGAAGCATGTTGTGCTAGAATAATTAGGCTGCACACGAGGCCAAGCACTTAAGAGTGATTTGCATAGTTAATCCGATGAAGCCCTAACCTAATCCGTCAGCGACCTAAGTAGGTCGCCCATACAGGATAGGCCAGATCATATCAATGTCCGGCTTTTCCAAAAAGTGTGAAAAGAGTGGCTCCTCTAGATTCTTGGCTGCAAAAAGAAAACGGAGTCAAATCAGTAACTTGGGAAATTAAAACAATATGCGGACATACTTTGACCACGCCGAACTCGGTCCGGATATTGATCCGACCACCTCGGTCCAGCTCGTCCACCGGGCTCCGCTGTCAGGACGTCCTCGACGATTTTGTTACTGGGGCGTGCTCGCACATAATACTAGCCGCTCTCCTCGGCGTGGGCCCCCAGGAGGTTAGTCAGCGAGACAATCTCATCGACCGCCGAGAGATGGCTGGGCTAAACGGACCTGAACACAGTCAATACACCGATCAGCGTGCTCCACGCATTGGGTGTGATTTGGGTCAGAGCGAGATCCCATCGGTTTAGACTCTCGCCGATCCTCTGGTGGAGGGGAAATCGCAAGCCCACCTCCATGGCGCCCTCATTGACGGCCACGCATCCCTCAGGGGATTGGTCAACCCATTCATCCAAGGTCGGGACCCATAAGTGGACATCTTGGGGAACCTCATACCACTACCAGAAAAATTCTAGCTCGGTTGCTTGCACCGAGCTAGCGATCGTGGCCGCCATATAACGAGCGAGCTCCTCCCTCACGCCCTTCCTTTCGGCTGGTCATTTTGAGGGGCGCTGATAGGGAAAGTTCCTTTGATATTCCTGGAAGGTAATTTCAAAGGGGGAGGCCGCAGCCGGGGTCACAGGAATCATCGACACGGGAAGGGCTTTCCTAGCTCTAGAGGGGGACAACCGACCAGCTTCAGAAGGACCAGCATGACCTGAACCCAACCGGAATCTTAACCTGGCCATTCCCTCAGCGGTGAGAAGATGAAGGTGTTGCAAGTCGTATTTCGTGGATAATATGATGTGGCGATGTGTGTGACGACTTAACAAATAAAATATTGATGTATAATACACTGTGTGTGGGTGTGACGAGCATAGTTGTATGTAGGATGACAACAAGGATTTGATGACCCAGTTCGTCAAAGTTGACTACATATGGGGGCATACCAAGTCAGGATTATATTATTTATGGTTTAGGGAGTGCGTCGAACACAATGTGTTAGTGACGAGCACAATGGTTATGTGGGAGGGAGAGTTGATACAAGAGCTCTCTTAGGAAAATTTCTGAACCCTTCTTTTGTTCTTTTTGGGCCTATTTATAGGATTTGGATAAGCTGGTGGTGTCCTGGCTTGAGCTGGTGGTGTCCTGGCTAGCACGAGCTGCCAATTTCTTAACATGCACGAATCTATGTGGTGTTGCCACGTTTTCTATTCGTGCTTCTTTGGTTGACATTTGTCTTTACTTGCTCGAGAAGTATTCAACTTGTCATCCAGGTGGTGATGGTGGCGTTGTGGGTGACCCAATTCTTGTGCTCGCCTGGTGGTTATTCGCACTCATGAGGCTCGGCCCTTGTGGTCGTTCATTGGGCGTGGCCGCAAACCAAACACCACGACCTTGATTTTGTGCTCGCCCTAGGGGGCGAGCACACTCTTCTGCTCTCCACTCTCCCGGACCTCTGTTAGCCATGTATGCGTGCTCGCTCCCCGATAGGTTGCTTTGCTTGCCTGGAAAACGTTGTTGTAAACCTAATGCTTTGGTTCTTGCTTTCTGCTCGCCTTCGGAGGCGAGCGTGTCCTCCCTCCTCTGTTCGTCTGGGTTTCGTCTCTCCTTCTCTGTTCATCCGGGCTTCGTTTTTCCTTCTCTGTTCGTCTGGTTTTCCATCTTTCCTTCTTTGTTCATCTGGACTTCGTCTTTCCTTTTCTGTTCATCTGGGCATCGTCTTTCCTTTTCTGTTCGTCTGGTTTTCCTTTCGACCACTACCCTTGTTTGTCTTATCTTGGTGAGTGGTCATTGGGTTGCCGGGAGAGCATAATTTTTCCAGTATGATGGCTTCTGGCGCCCAGCACCCTCTGGTCGCCTAAACTGGTGTGCTCCTGGCGAGCACAGATGGAAGAACGAGATGTGTATCCAACTTGTGAGCACTTGTCTGATGGGCTAGCAGGCACCTTTGTTTTACTGGTCCACGTGTTCGTCGTGCGAGCACGTGGCAGGAAAGATTATTTATGTGCACAACAATACCCCCCAGTCGGGCCGCTTTGCTTTTGTCATGGGGGCCCGACTGTTGAAGGCCTTAGAGAGGGAGATCGAGGCATCGTTTCGTTCTCCGTAGGGCGTATCCCGAGGCAATCATTCCTTCTTCTTTCTCAGAACTCCGGCAACCTCGTATTCTCCGGTAGTAAATTTCTTCTTCTTTTTTTTTATTATGCTATCTCGTTCCATCTCTTTCAATTCTTTATCCAACTCCGAGGGGTCTAATATTTCTCGGGGGTTGGTGTCTTCACCTCGCCGCCCATTTACTCGCAGCATGGGTTGTTCATCGAAGGTGGATGCTTTTGGACCACGACCTCACCGGAGGGTTCGAAAGCCATTTGTCGTTCTCTCCTCTGATTCCAAGGAGGCGATAAATGAGCTAGGTCGGGAGCACGTTATATTTTTCTGGATGACTCCGATGAGAATAGGTTGTCGCCAAGGGATGGTGCCCGGGTTGTGGGTGATTATACTGTTGGTGAATCTAAAACCAAAAAAAAACTGGCGAGCATAATGTTGGGGCCGAGTATAGAGTCGAGGGCGTGGGTGAGCAAAATGTGGAGGTCGATAGCGAGTAGAAAATCGCTCTTGGATGGCTCCATATCTTGAGTTACGCTGAATATAGTGCTCAATACAATTTTGATTGGCCCGATCAGCCTCACCGGATTGCCGTTGAGAATAAATTGTTGGCGAGCAGAATTGCAAGCATAATCGATGCAGACTGGCTTGGTCAGTTGTACCGGGCTTATGATACTTCGAAAGATGTATTTTTCTGGGTGTCGGACCTGATGAGCATGTGAATTAGCCTCCCGAAGGTTGTGTGGCAGTAAATCTTGACACCATGGAGGCGGGCCTCCAATTCCTTCTTCATCCGGCGATCTCCCATTTGCTCGTTGAGTGAGACATTACCATCACTCAATTGATGCCAAATCGAGAACACAAAGCTTGTTAATGCTTGTACCTCCTTGTTCTGGTCGTCATATTTCGGTGCTGGAGGGGTGGGCAAAAAGGATTGTCCGTAGATTCTTTGAATCGCTTGTGAATCTCCGGGTTGAAGATCTTTCCTACACTCGTCGTCAATTTTTTTTGTGCTCGTACTCCGAGATAGCGAGCCCTCTTGTACAAGTCTTTTCTATGCTCGTCGACGACCACTTCTGGCGAGCACGTGCCAATACCAATGAAGGCGGGCAATCTCATCGCCGAGAAGGCGGAGAATACTTTGCTAAAACGGCGGACTGGACATCGCTGAGGTAGCGGAAAGCCGACGCTGAGGAGGCGGGCTGGTCGTCACAGTAAAGGCCGACGATCTCATCGCCTAGAAGGCGGAGAATACTTTGCTAAAACGGCGGACTGGACATCACCGAGGTAGCGGAAAGCCGACGCCGAGGAGGCGGGCTGGTCATCGCCTTAAAGTCCGATGATCTCATTGCCGAGAAGGCGGAGAATACTTCATTAAAAATGGCGGACTGGACATCGCGAGGTAGCAGAAAGCCGACGCAGAGGAGGCGAGCTAGTCGTCACCATAAAGGCCGATGATCTCATCGCCTAGAAGGCGGGCAGGTCGTCACCAAAGTCTGGACGAGCACAATTGATGGTGGTCGTGTTCACCCGAACAGGGGAGGTCTGTGCTCGTCCGAACCGACGTGGCCCATGCTCGTCCGAACTGGGGAGGTCCGTGTTCGTCCAAACTAGTGTGAGTCATTGGTCACCATCTCGCTTCTACCGATCTCCAGGAAATCAGCCTTGATTTCTTGTTCTTGCCAGAGGGAGTCGAGATGGTCGACCCCCCATCTGATGACGAGGACACGGACGTGGGCGAGCATGGGGGTGATACGACAGCTGGAGGCGAGCAGAGCGCTCAGGGCATCGACAAGCAGAGGGATCGGGTTGGTGGCGAACAGGGTAGTCAGGATAAGATGGGACCGCTCAGCTTTTCGCTTCCGCCGACTCTGGATAATGAGCCCTTTCCTTAGACTTTTTCTTTATAAACTTTGTGTTTGACTAGGATAGCCTTTTTTACTTGGCTGGGATGGTCGTTGTGAAGTTTCGACCCAAAGAAAAAGACAAACAAGAGCTAAGTGTTCATCTGCACCAGGCCGAAGAAGAGATCACCAACCTTGGTGTTAAGATGTCGAAGATGTTCGCAGAAGATTATCATCAGGAGATGATCAACTTCTCCTATGCCTGTGCCTTAGCGGATGTCATGCGCACAACTCGTCGTGTCTTTCCAGTCGACCAGCTCAAGCCATTTAAAATCGATCTGAAAGAATGGTTGGTCGACTATCCTCCGATCCCTGGTCGCGATCTCATTTTTGCCGACCTTCGGGATATTGGTATGGACTTCTCATTTTTACCAGAAGGGGTTCTGGTAGTTGATCCTCCTAAGGATGAGGCGATCAAGGAGCTGGAAAGGGATAACCTCAACACGGGCGAGCAGGCTGGAGACAAAATTCCAGGTGACGAACAGAGTGCTCGGGATGGTGGCGAGCATAACGCTCTGGGTGGCGAGCAAAGCATTCAAGGATAGAAAGTTCCTCTGTTGACCTCGAAGTTTTTAAGCTTTTTCTGGTTTGTTGTTTGAAGTTTCTTTGTGTTTAGACTAGGATTGCCTCGTTTCTGTTTGGCTGGAATAGCCTTTTTGATGTTTGACTCCTAGCGGGTCTTCTTGTATGTTTGGCCGTTAGCGCCTGTTTTTCCGTATAAGAACTGAACCATCTGATGTGTGTGTGTTTGACTTGACTTAGTTTTATGATTGTCTTAAATTTGTTCAATCATGATGGTTAGCTTATTTAGGTGCAACCCGTTCTCGTTCGTGATCGGCTTACGCAACTGGCGATCACTTCTGCTCTGGTCGTCTTATTTATGGTGCGACCTATGTACTTAATGCGTGCTTTGTTTCGAGCATGGTAAGCACATGTTCTTTCGCCAAGCAAACACAAACTCTGCTATGTTCGATTCTTGTTGGATTCTGGTCGTCTTATTGCGATGCGACCCAATTGGGCATATGGCCAAACAAACTAGATAAATGAATAAACATCACGCAGGATGTTTTTAATCTTTGAGGCTCTTATCCATACTTGTTAAAAATCGTGTAATAACCTTATTGATGCCTTGATGTCTCTGTCTTTTGCCGGTCGAGCAGAGGTTTTTTGGTTATGTTTTCAACACCCCTTGTTCTGACCATGTGCTCCCGACCAGGCAAACACAGGCTTGTGCTCGACCTTGGTTTTTCTGTTGCGCTCACCATTACTGATAATATTTTTTCAAATTTGACGCATTTCATGAATAGGAAAGTGGAGTTCCATCCATCGTCTCCAAATCGTATGCTCCGTTTAGCAAGCTCTCCGATATTCGGTATGGGCCTTCCCACGCTCGACCGAACACACCACCCGGGACCCCCGTTGCTCGCCTAAGGACGAGCGCACCGATTTTGAATCTACGGATCCTTTGTTTATACATGGCATTCTTGAGGTCGGCCTCATATCTTTTTTCCTCCAACAAGTCTGTGCTAAGGGCGAGCGCCTGGTCATTGGTATGTTCGCCAAAACACATAGTTCGGTGGCTCAAAATTTCGACTTCAGCCGGAATAACCGCTTCCATACCAAAAGCTAAAGCGAATGGAGTCTCACCCGTGGATGTTCTGAAAGTGGTGCGGTATGCCCACAAGTTTTGGGTAGTTCGGGGGCGAATGATCTCATCGCCAAGATGGCGAGGAGCGCTTCGCTCAGCGGAATACGCGTCGCCGATGGGGAAGGCTAGCACCTAAAAGGCGGGCAGATCAAAGCCGTAAAGGCGGATGAACGCTGGGAGGGTGAATGATCTCGTCACCGAGATGGCAAGGAGCGCTTCGCTCGACGGAATACGCATCACCGATGCGGAAGGCCAGCGCCTAAAAGGCGGGCAGATCAACACCGTAAAGGCGGATGAACGCCGGGAGGGCGAATGATCTCGTCGCTGAGATGGTGAGGAGCGCTTCGCTCGGCGGAATACGCATCGCCTATACAGAAGGCCAGCGCCGAGGAGGCGGGCATAATCATCGCCAAAAAGACGGTAGTGCCAGCGCCGAATAGGCGGGCATAATCGTCACCGAAAAGGCGGTATTGCCATGCCGAGGAGGCGGGCATAATCATCACCGAAAAGGTAGTATTACCACACTGAGGAGGCGGGCATAATCGTCGCCGAAAAGGCGATATTGCATCGCCGAGGAGGCGGGCATAATCATCGTGAAGTCGGTAGTGCCACACCGAGGAGGTGGGCATAATCATCGTGAAGTCGGTAGTGCCACGCCGAAGAGGTGGGCATAATCATCGTGAATTCTTCGGCTTGTCATCTAGGTGGTTGTCGCCTTACAGGTGGCTTGTCTTTGTGTTGAGCGAGTGATGCTCACTTTCTGTATCTGGGTTGATGTTCGCCTCTTGATGGTCAATTATGTACTGGTCCAGGGCTCTAGATCTATCACTTCTTGTGCTCGACCGGTGCTCGCCTACAAGGCGAGCACAATCACTTCGCTCCCGAGCGAGCACAATGTTGAACTCTCGTGTGTTCGCCTGATGGTGTGGTGCGTGCTCGCCTGAGGTGACGAGCACGTAGGCTGCTTCCAGGGTTGCCCCGTATGCTCGCCTGCCTGGTAAGCCCTTTTCTTGATCTGCTTGCTATCAAGATTGTGCTCGACACCACCCTGCCAGAGACCTTAGATAAATAACCCAATTGGCTTTTTTGTAATTTGGTCGGTAGTGTCATTTTCTTCTGAATGAAATCGAACATGATATATGTCCTTGTGTTCAACCTGACTTCTTTGGTTTTTCAATCGTCTTATTTAGTTGCGATTGGATTGGTCGCCTTTATTTTGTTTTGACCCGATGGGTTAACTTTTGTGCAACCCCTCTTTTTTCTTTCGTGATAGTCTTATGTTTGCTGCGATCACTATTCTGCTCGGGCCGTCTTATTTAGCCGCGACCCCATACCCATTGCTCGCTTTATTGCGGGCATCTGTAAGTACGATTTGTTTCGTCAGGTGAACATAAGGCTCGGCTCGTTCGTCTTTGTTCGGGTCATCCGGCTTAGGTGCGACCATTTGTAGGCACGGCCAAAATGAAATAATGAGAAGCCACGAGGACATAAGCATAATAAACCTGGTGGGTTGGGTAAAAGGACTACCCGTAGATTCTTTGAGTAGCTCGCGAGACTCCGGGTGCTCGTCCAATTTTCTTTTACCGCTGCTGTCCACCCCTTTTTTTTTTTTTTTCTGGGCCGAAAAACTTAGCCCACATAAATGATATTAAAACAAGGCACAATCCCCATAGGCTCATTTCAATCCCAATCTTCCTGCACACACCTCCACACACACGCATACCTTGTCCCATCTTCAAGGTGGCAGAAATCTTGTCTGGCGAGCTCACGTCCAACGCCACGTATCCTACCATGCGGTGCCATATTGTTCGATCTCTGGGCCGGCGGTTTCAGATTATGGCGTCGATGGTTTGTGGATTCGCCGATTAGCATGGGACTGCGGCATGGGCGGCGAATTCTCTGAATTACAGAGCTATGGTGGTGAGGCTGATTCCATCGAGCCTCAAAGAAAGGATTTGAGGTTGTAGCCCCATGGGCATCGGCATGGAGTAGGACGCGCTAATTCCTCGTGAGCTCCGGACGCTAACTAATTTACGTGTGGCAGAGCAGCCACCCAGAGCCGAGGCCTTACGCCGTGTCATCTTCTTCTTCTCTCGTTTCTTCTTCCGTATGTATATGTGTATGTATACATGGGTTTATGTGTTCTTGTTTTGACGAAGCTGTAGGTTTGGAATTGTGAATTTTTGGGTGGGTTTGAAATTTTTCTGGGTTTGTTTTTGCTTTTTGATTCGGAGGTTCGTCCCTGTTCTTGATGATTTTTCAAACGGCACCCTCCTTCTAGCGCCAATTGTTACAAGTCGTATTTCGTGGATAATATGATGTGGCGATGTGTGTGACGACTTAACAAACAAAATATTGATGCTTAATACACTGTGTGTGGGTGTGACGAGCACAGCTGTATGTAGGATGACAACAAGGATCTGATGACCCAGTTCGTCAAAGTTGACTACGTCTGGGGGCATACCAAGCCAGGATTATATTATTTATGGTTTAGGGAGTGCGTCAAACACAATGTGTTAGTGACGAGCACAATGGTTATGTGGGAGGGAGAGTTGATACAAGAGCTATCTTAGGAAAATTTCTGAGTTCTTTTTGGGCCTATTTATAGGATTTGGATAAGCTGGTGGTGTCCTGGCTAGCACGAGCTGGCAATTTCTTAACATGCACGAATCTATGTGGTGTTGCCACGTTTTCTGTTCGTGCTTTTTTGGTTGACATTTGTCTTTACTTGCTCGAGAAGTATTCGACTTGTCATCCAGGTGGTGATGGTGGCATCGTGGGTGACCCGATTCTTGTGCTCGCCTGGTGGTTATTCGCACTCATGAGGCTCGGCCCTTGTGGTCGTTCATTGGGCATGGACGCAAACCAAACACCACGACCTTGATTATGTGCTCGCCCTAGGGGGCGAGCACACTCTTCTGCTCTCCACTCTCCCGGACCTCTGTTAGCCATGTATGCGTGCTCGCTCCCTGATAGGTTGCTTTGCTTGCCTGGAAAACGTTGTTGTAAACCTAATGCTTTGGTTCTTGCTGTCTGCTCGCCTTCAGAGGCGAGCGTGTCCTCCCTCCTCTGTTCGTCTGGGTTTCGTCTCTCCTTCTCTGTTCATCCGGGCTTCGTCTTTCCTTCTCTGTTCGTCTGGTTTTCCGTCTTTCCTTCTCTGTTCATCTGGGCTTCATCTTTCCTTTTCTATTCATCTGGGCTATTTCTTTCCTTTTCTGTTCATCTGGTTTTCCATTCGACCACTACCCTTGTTTGTCTTATCTTGGTGAGTGGTCATTGGGTTGCCGGGAGAGCATAATTTTTCCAGTATGATGGCTTCTGGCGCCCAGCACCCTCTGATCGCCTAAACTGGCGAGCTCCTGGCGAGCACAGATGGAAGAGCGGGATGTGTATCCAACTGGTGAGCACTTGTCTGATGGGCTAGCGGGCACCTTTGTTTTACTGGTCCACGTGTTCGTCGTGCGAGCACGTGGCAGGAAAGATTATTTATGTGCACAATAGAAGGTTCAAGCCGTATTCCCCTATACCCTCAAACCGGTCATCGTCATTCCCATCGACGGCGTCGTCTTCCCAGAGGAAGTCAGAAAAATGGGAGCCGGAGTCTGTGTCCCCGACGCGTGTCGGAGCTGGAAGAAACGTCAAAGATTGGAAGGCCTCCGCTAGTTTCGGCGGCCAGTTTCAAATGCCCTGACTCTGATGGCGGGGCGGAAGAGCCCACTCCGACGTGGGGAGTTGAATCAAGGTTAATAGGAGAAGAGTCCATGAAGAGAGAGAGATTTGGAAGTATTTTTTACCTGAGTTTGCAAATTTCGGCGACGGCGATAGTCGGACATGGCGGAGCAAAGGCAGAGAGAGCGGGAATATGCGGATTCAGAAAAGTGAGAAATGAGAGAAGAGCCTCATTTATATAGAGAGCAGTTCAAGGTGCGTGGATCTCGCGAACCGAGGCTACCCGCGCGTTGCGACCCTCGAAGTCCAGCGTGTGATGAGCACACGCCATCATCACGCCTCCAAAAGTGGCCGCAGACGACACTGTAGAGTTTCCTCGAGACGTGAAACGTCACACCGAATCCCTCAAAAGCGACCCTAACATCCTTTTCTGATAGTTTTGCAGCATCTTGCTCAGCGACCTCCGCGTCCGAGAGATGCCACCCCAGTAGCAATGTAGTATAGACCAAGTCGCTAGTTCAAGTGGCTCCGTGGTATAGACCAAGTTGCTAGCTCGATTCTGAAAATGTATTGTATTGGAATGCTCTCTTTACCGACCTTCGGGTCTATTGTAATGGGGTTTTCCCCGACCTCCGGGTCTTTATTAACGAAATTCTCCTTTTTAATTCCTTGATTGTGTTGACTTGATTTCCTTTTGTGACTTTTGCTTAGTCTTTGTCGTCTTATTTTGTATGAGACTTGTTTCTTGGACATTTGCATAGCCGTCTTATAAAGTCGGGGGATGACCTCACCGCTAGGGTGGCGATCTCGCCTCCAGTATTTCTAAAGTCACCTCGAGTTCGCACGTTATCAATCATGTCTTTCATGTGACCTGCATGTTATCGATCATGTCTTTCATGCGACCTGCATGTTATCGATCATGTCTTTCATGTGATATTCATTTCATCGATCATATGTTTTTCATGCGACCCGCTTGGTTTACACAGGAATCTTACATTTCAAAAAGAAGAGAGAATTGTTGTTACTGCAAATACTTGTTTACATCGGCTTGATCGATACAAGGACCTAAATCTACTGGTAGTATTTTTTCAAATGAGTTGCATCCCACGGATATTGAGCCTTGGTCCCATCTGCTTTCTCGAGCTCGTATGCTCCGTTTGGTAGGACCTTCGATATCTGGAACGGGCCCTCTCAATTGGGGCCGAGGGCACCTTTTGAGTCTCCTAGTATCTTCTTCAGTACTAGGTCCCCGACCTTAAAGCGTCGAACTTGTACTTTAGAGTTGTAATATTTCTCAGACCTCTGCTTGTATCTGGCATTTCTCATATTAACCTCTAATCGCTTTTCTTCGAGTAGGTCGAGGTTCCTCTCCAGGGCCTCATCGTTGTGATCGAAAGTGACTTGGCTAGTCCGGAAAGTTAGGACATCGACCTCTGCAGGCACCACTGCCTCAGTTCCGAAGGATAGCAAATAAGGGGTTTCGCCCATTGAATTCCTGCAGGTTGTTCTGAACGCCCATAGCACATCTGGTAGCTCGCTAGCCCATTTCCCTTTCCCCCCTTCGATCTTGGACTTGAGCGTGTGCTTTATTATTTTGTTCACGGCGTCAACCTGTCCATTCGATTGGGGGTGGTATGGGTGGAGAATAGCTTTGTAATCTTCCATTTTTTGAAGAAGGCGTCGATCTTACGTCATCACTGGCGAATCGCTTCCCATTATGCGATATGATGGCCTCGAGGCGATCGAATATGTAGATAATGTTGCGCCAAATGAACCTGATGACATGATCTTGGTCGATGGTTGCCAGTGCCTCAGCCTCGGCCCATTTTGTGAAGTAATCCACCGCTACTAAGGTAAACTTGACCGATCCTGGGGCCGTTGGGAGTGGCCCAATGATGTATATCCCCCACTTTACAAAGGGCCAAGGACTGAGGATACTCGTGAGTTCTTCAGGTGCGACCTTGATAGAGGGGGCATAAATCTGATATTCGTGGCATTTGCGGGCGAAGACGATGGCATCGGCCCTTAAGGTTAGTCAAAAATATCCCTGCCTTGTGGTTTTGTGGGCCAGTGACTCCCCCCAGTGTGGTTTCCGCATGCCCCTTCGTGTATTTCCCACAAGATGACTTGACCTTGTTCGGGTGTTATACATCGAAGTAGGGGTATGCCGAAGCCTCGCTTGTACAACTCCCTGCCGACCATTGTTAACGGGCGGCCCGCAACTGCAACTGTCGAGCCTGGATTCGATCAGGCGACAATAGGCCACTTATCAAATACTCCATGATGGGTGTCATCCAGTTCGACACCGAGTTTTCTAATGTTATTATGGTTACTTGCGCGGTGGATGGGTGGGGAAGTGTCATGATGGTGACATCCTTCATATCTGGTGATCCCTCGGAGGTCGCCAACCTGGCTAAAGCATAGGCTCTCGAGTTCCGCTCTCTCAGTATCAGCTTGACATGGATCTGTGTGAACTTCATGCACAGTGTTTTCACAACTTCCTGATAGGCCGCCATCCTGTCGTCCCTAGCCTCGTATTCCCCCGAAACTTAGCAGGCCACGAGTTGAGGGTCGGTATGAACCTGTAATCTCTTGACCCCCATGGTTGTTGCCATTTCCAGCCCGCTGATGAGAGCCTCATACTCGGCCTCATTATTTGTCACGGGAAAATCAATAAAACTACCCCGGCACCCGACTTGTGAGAGGTCGCCGACCCATCCACGAAAAGCTCCCACGGTAAGCTGCCTGAACTTCCTACTTCTGTCGGGAACGTAAGCTCTACTAGGAAGTCGGCCAGTGCCTGAGCCTTGATGGCAGGTCGTGGCACGTAGGTTACACCGTACTGCCCGACCACAATGGCCCATTTGAGGCATCGGCCTGAAGTGTCCAGACGGTGGAGTACATTCCGCAGTGGTAGGGAAGTGAGAACCTCGACCTGATAGTCGAAGAAATACGGTCTCAGTTTTCTCACGCTCATGACTAATGCGTATGCCAGCTTCTCTAATGAGGGGTAGCGTTGCTCCATCTCGTTCAATATCTGGCTAACGAAGTAAACGAGCAGGTGAACCGGACCTTCTGCTCGAACCAGTACCGCGCTCAAGGCGGTCTCCGAAGTCGCGAGATACAAGAACAACTTCTCTCCTGGAACAGGTTTGGACAGTATGTTCACATCCGCCAGGTAAGCTTTGATTTTTTTCAAAAGCGTCCTGGCTTTCGGGTGTCCATTCGAATTTTGCCTTCTTACGGATCGTGTCGAACATCGGTTTGCACTTAAACCCCATCCAGGAGATGAATCTGCTCAGGGCAGCCAGGCATCCCGTGAGTTTCTGAACTTCTCTCACATTTCGGGGTGCCCCCATGTCCAGTACAACTTTAACCTTCCCTGGGTTCGCCTCGATGCCCCGCTTACTGACCAAGTGTCCCAAGAACTTCCTCGACTCCACTACGAAGTTACACTTCTTGGGGTTAAGTCTCATGTTGAATTTTCTGAGGATTTCGAATGTCTGTGCGAGGTGAAGCATATGGTCTTCACTTTTTAGGCTTTTGACGATGATGTTGTCGACATAGACTTCTACCGACTCCCTATCTGGTCGGCAAACATGTGATTGACCAATCTTTGGTATGTTGCCCCTTCGTTTTTCAAGCCGAACGACATTCTCTTCCAGCAATATAGGTTATTTTTCGTCGAAAAACGAGATGTCTTTAACTGTTCGTGCATGGCTATTTGGTGATATCCCACGAAAGCATCCATGAATGACATCATTTCGTGTCCGGCCGTATTATCTATCAGGTGATCGATATGTGGCATCGAGAAGAAGTCTTTAGGGCTGGCCTCATTGAGGTCGGTGAAGTCGATACATAACCGCCAGGTCCCGTTGGATTTCTTTACCAATACTGCATTGGCTACCCACTGTGGTTGGTCGGCCTGCATGATCAGGTCGTTATCCAGCAGTTTCTTTACTTCTTCCGCCAAGGCGGCATACTTCTCAAGGCCAAATTTTTGCCTCTTCTGAGCAACCGGCTTCCGGGATGGATCAATGTGGAGTCGATGGCACGCGATCTCTGGATCGATCCCCACCATTTCTTTGTGCGACCAGGCGAAGACATCTAAGTTCTTCTTGAGAAAGTCAATGACTTCCCCTTTCAGGTCGTTCGGAATCTTGGAGCCGATAATGACCTCCAGATCCGGGCGAATTGGATCGACCTTGACTTTCTCTAGCTCTTCCCCCCGGGATGGCTCTGGGGCCGTCTTGGCGGGGATCATCGATTTTGGCTTCGATAAGGAATTCATCAGGCTCGTGCCCTATTCTTGGGTCGAGGTCCCTGTAGGTTCTTTTTCTGTTTATCCTTATCTCACTTAATTCTGCGTTCTGTTCATTGGTATATACTACAAGTGTTTGTTTGACAGGTAATAGTGCAGAATTGAAAGGAGACGAAGAGTAAATCAAACAACCTCTCGCATCAACTTGGTCGCCCTTTACGGTGCCGACCAACCCACTCTTGGTGGGGAATTTTACACAGAAATAAAAAGTAGAGGACGCAGCCTCGAATTCATGTTCAAACGGCCTCCCCAAGAAACCATTATAGGAGCTGGGGAGGTCGACTACTAGAAAATCTAATAGCCTAGTTGCCCTAACTTCGCTATTCAGTGTGGAGACCAGCTCGACGGCCAGTCGGATCATCCCGGTGGGCCTCACAGTTGCATCACCAAACCCCTTCACGACGTGGTCACACGGGGTGATATAGGCATCATAGTCCCCGAGCTGGTCCAGGGTTTTCTTGAAAAGGATGTTACAGAAAGCACCCCCATCGACCAGGAGTCGGCACACGGTAGTTCTTATGATGTTGGCCCGGATCACCAGGGGGTCAACGTTGGGGTAAACTACCCCAGCCTTGTCCTTTTCTCTGAACTCGATCGTGCTGGACTCCTCCCCCAAGGCGAAGACTGGTAACACCATCTTCCTGGCATTCTCAATCTCCCTTATTTCGACTTTCATCATCCGCTTGGAGGAGGAGCTGGAGACTAGCCCCCCGACCGTCCCTAGAGGGGAGAGAGTGTGTATCATCCGATCTCCAGTATTTTCAGGCATGGGCGGGACAGGTCGCTCCCCTTGCCCCGCTCCTTGGTTGTTGTTCCTGTGGACGCGCTCTCCTTGCTGACGACCTCGCGGGGCCTGGTCCCCATTCTTCTGAGGTCGCCTGATGAACTAGTCAAGCAGGCCATCCTCATACAATCTCCAGTGCTGGGGCAACAGGTCCTTGCACTCACTGGTATAGTGTTCGGTCTGTTCATGAAAGTGGCAATACTTGTTGGGGTTCTGTTTGCCATTATTCTTTACTGGGCGAGGCGGGAGGAGCAGTTCCCGCTCCCGGATCAGAGTGAAAATGTGCCCGGGAGTCATGCCTAGGGCATCCATCAACTTCACCGGAATGCTTTCTTCAAACGGCTTGAAGCTTCAGGGCGGCTTGTACTGTGAGCTGGCTTTCTTTCAACTCTTCTTGGGCTCGGTGGCCTCCTTAGCCTCGGAGAGTCAGGATTCCAAGAGCTCCGTTGTGTGTATCAGGTCGCTAGCCTGCCTTCGAAAGTCGGCGTAGCTAGTCTGGTAATCGGCCATCATGCGCCGCCAGAGTTTGGTTCCCTTCTTGAGGCCGGAGACGGCCCCCATTAGTTTTGCTTCATCCCCAATGGGATCTCCTTCCAAGATCAGCTTGTTGATCTTCTCAATATAGGACCGATCAGACTCTGCATCCCCCTGCTGAGTGTTCATCAGGCGCTGCTTGGTCGCCGGTCGGGTCGCCAGGGCAGTAAAGTGTGTCAAAAATAGGCGAGCGAGATGCTCGAAGGTGTCCACCGATAGGGCTGGCAGAGAGGTGAACCATTGGTGAGCCTGGTCGCTCAGGGTTAGAGAAAAGAGCCGACATTTGATCGCATCAGTGGCGCCCATGGAGGCCATGTACGAGTTGTACTTCGCTACATGGACCCTCGGGTCCGTGTTTCCACTGTAGTGATCCAAGGTCGCGACATAAATCTTCCATTGGGTGGCCGCCAAGGTGACCAGAGTTCCGAGCGGGGAGTCAGGGACAGTGAGGAAAGGGTCTGACCCCACCAGCCCACTCCGACTCTCCATACGCTCCATCAGTTGTTGGACCGTACGGGTCAGTGCCGCGACCTGTGCATCGCGACTGTCTGTTGTTGCTTTCATTGTCGGGGGGGCTCGCAATGCACGGTCAATCCCCTCGGCACGTCATTGTGGTGGAGATTCAGGGCCAGGTCACGCTCTATCTGATCGGCTAGCCGAGGCTCGGATTGCGCCTCATCTTCGATGATCCTTGGGGCTTTTTGGTTCCCCAGGTCGCCTAGTCGGTCGAACACGTTGTTCGACCCCGCCGGTTTCCTAAGGAGCTGGCGGTTGCGGACCAATGCGTGCCTTGCCGGATCATAGGCCAGTTGGCCTGCTGAATGTCCCCTCCGGGCCTGCTGCTCCTTGTTCGGTGGGGGTCCAGTCCCCTGGGCAGCCCTCTTGGGGGGGGTTGCTGTTGGGGAATAAGTTGCATAGATCTATTCGGGGTGAATGTTTAAATACAAATTTAATTCTTATAATTATTACTAGCATGAATTAATCCTATATTAATTCAAATAATAATCCAACAACAAATCATGCATATAAATAATTCACGTAAATTCTACGCTTGCGGAATTCTACGAGTTTACGTGAACGTACCTCTTGGGACGGCAATGATCTGGCTGATTAGACTCACCAAAAGAACTTCCCAAGTATTCCCTTAATCCTTGCTCGACTATCCGGTGGTAGGACACTTGCGAACAATTAACAAAAGAAAAATAAATTATGTTGCACCACCTTTGTGGATTTACTAATTTTTCCAGCACATGGAATTGTACTTGGGAATGAAAGAGTCATCCCCTATTTATAGAGCATAGGTGGTCGAAAATTTTGGGCAAAAAATAATGTGGGAAAATCTTTTCTTGATCTCCAAGAAATCTTGAATATATCTCCTATATTCTTTTTCCCATAATTATAATATTCCACAAAATCCCACATACTCTTTTTTATGGGATATTTTCGAAATTATAGGCAAGAATCCAAGATTTGGATCTTCTTGAATTTATGAGATATTCTTGTATTTCAAGAAATACATATCTTCCATAATATTTTTCCAAGAAAATCAAGAAAATCTTTCTTGCCCTTTATATTTCAAAAATTTCAAAAATTTCTTCATGAATAACCAAGTGGGAGATTTCTTGAATTTAATGAGATAATCTTGTATTCCAAGAATACATATCTTCATTCCATAACAAAATTCAAAGAAAATCTTTCTCCCCTTTTTATCCATAAATTTCGAAAATAATGGAAAAAATAAGCAACAATATTTATTTTATTTTAAACACATTTTTCAGTTATTGGACTATATGTTGGGCTACTTAGGGGGCCTTTAGGAAAATTAAGATTGGACCTTCCAATGGATTTTGAATTATCAATATTGAGCCACAATATTATTCAAGCCCATAAATATTAATTAATCCCACTACATAATTAATATTGCACTATCCATCTTAACTCATATTACAGTCAATATGGCTCCCGATTATTATTTCCCGTGTTTAAGATTATCTAGCCCATTAATTAATTCAAGCCACTGAAATAGCTTTCCATTAATTAATATCTTTTGTCCTTGGTCAAGGAACGGTTCAACATTATTATCCATACCGGAAACTAATTCCACTTGCAAGATTTGGTATGATAAAGCTTATGAACCTCCCAAGGGGGAAAATCGAACAAGCGTACTTGCACACGATTCTCCGTATTAAATCTTAGCAATCACATGTGACCAATAATATTGCCCAAGATAAAAAGTATTGAATCTCGTTGATTCTCTACCCATGATAAGTCAAAGCAATAGTTACAAACCACACGTGATCCTATTTAAGGAATGAAGATTAAGAAATAACGAACCACTGAGGTCTAAATCTTCCTTGTTCAGTTCTGAAGAATTTGTACTCCTGTAGGTCCTATTCAGTGCATCAGTCATGCACTAGTGTAATCTCTAGGTCAAGACAAGCCAATCTGAGCCTTACACTTCAACCTTTCACGATGGATTGTTCATTTCCATCTAGGTCGTGAATGGCGTACTTTTAGTTACAAGGGACTGTTAATTTAATCTTCTGTGATCTGGTATCACTAAATTAACTACAATGTAACACGTACTATTTATTGAACAGTTATGCAGTAAATATATGTAACATTCGATGATATTTAAAGCATTAGTGATAAACAATTTATTTCAGTAAATAAGTTCGAAATTCAGTTTTGATTATACAAAGTAAAAGCATACTTTCTAGTATAATCCCAACAATCTCCCACTTATACTCAAAGTCTGCTTTTAAGTATACTACAACATGTCTCGTGTAGTTCCTAATTCGTGACATCTAATGTCACCTACACGAACCTAATAATTTCTCCCACTTATACTCAAAGCAGATTGGCAACGGTCTTGACCCATTCCTTCCACATGTCTCTCGAATGTATTCAGAGGTAGACCCTTTGTGAATGGATCTACTAGGTTGTCTTCAGATGCTATCTTTGCCACATCTATATCTCCTCTCTTAACGATATCTCATATAAGATGGTATTTCCTTTCAATGTGTTTGCTGGCCTTGTGGGCTCTTGGTTCCCTTGAATTTGCAACTGCTCCGGCATTGTCACAATAAACAGTGATTCTACTGGGCAAATTCGGAACTACATTCAAGTCCACTAGGAAGTTCTTGAGCCAAACCGCTTCTTTCGTTGCCTCGCAAGCAGCTACATATTCGGCTTCCATGGTAGAATCTGCGATGCATTTCTGCTTGACGCTTCTCCATGTCACGGCTCCTCCCCCCATGCAAAACACACTACAGGAGGTAGATTTTCTGGAGTCTATGTCTGATTGGAAATCCGAGTCCGTGTAGCCGATGGGGATTGGACTATCTGACTGATAAATTAACATTCTATCTAGAGTTCTTTTCAGATACTTCAGAATGTTTTTAACTGCCGTCCAATGTTCTTTCCCCGGGTTATTTTGATATCTTGCCACCATGCCAACGCCAAAGCAGATATCCGGTCTCGTACGCAGCATTGCATACATAAGGCTTCTTGACAGCCGAAGCATAAGGAATGCCTCTCATGTCATCTATCTCCTTTTGCGTCTTAGGGCACATTTTCTTAGATAGATGGATTCCATGTCTAAAAGGTACGAAGCCTTTCTTGGAATCCTGCATGCTGAATCGTTTCAAGACAATATCTATATATGAAGCTTGTAATAAGCCTATCATCCTTTTCTTGCGATCTCGAGTGATCTTGATCCCAAGGATGTGTGCGGCTTCCCCTAAGTCCTTCATATCAAACTGTTTTGAAAGTCATGCCCTTACGTCTGATAACACCTTTACATCGTTCCCGATGATCAGAATGTCGTCTATGTATAGTACTAAGAATACCAATGCAGATCCGACACGCTTTTTGTACACACAACTTTCGAACTCGTTTTGATCTAACCCATAAGACTTTATAACATGATCAAAACATTGGTTCCAAGCTCTGGATGCCTGTTTGAGTCTGTAAATGGACTTCATGAGCTTACAAACTAGGTGTTCTTGGCCTTTTTCAATGAAGCCTTGGGGTTGTTGCATATAGATCTCTTCATCAAGACTTCCGTTAAGGAAAGCTGTCTTGACATCCATTTGCCAGATTTCAAAGTCGAGATGCGCAGCAATCGATAAAAGAATTTGGATGGACTTAAGCATGGCTACGGGCGAAAAAGTTTCCTCATAATCGATCCCTTCTTTCTGAGTATAACCTTTCGCTAAGAGTCTTGCCTTGAAGGTTTCCACCTTCCCGTCCGGTCCTCTTTTTCTCTTATACACCCACTTGCAACCAATGGGTTTGACCCCATTAAGTGGTTCGACTAGCTCCCACACTCTGTTATGAAACATAGAACCCATTTCGGCTTTCATTGCTGTTTGCCAAGAATCTGCATCCTTGTCTTGGATTGCCTCGTCATATGTCCATGGGTCTGATTTGTCTTATCCGGGAATCAAGTCCGAGGACTCTCTTATTCCCATGAAGCTCTCGGGCTATTTCACAACCCTCCCACTATTACGAGGCTCTGGTTGTGTAAGTGTGTCGTTTGGTATGTCATCTTGTACAGTTGGCATTGAGGTTAGCCCCCTTAGCTCATTTAAGGTAATCTCACTTATGGGTCTTCTTTCGTTCATATAGTCTTCTTCCAAAAATCTAAAGTGGTGCTCATTACCATCTTTTGATCTTCGGGACCATAGAACATACACCCTTTTGTTCCCTCGGGGTATCCCACAAACAACCTTAATTCTGATCGAGGATCCAATTTTCTGGCTTCCTTGTCCAACACGTAGGCCTGACACCCCCAAATCCTCATATGTCTCAAACTAGGCTTGCGCCCGGTCCACAATTCTTTGGGAGTTTTGGGAACAGATTTGGATGGTACCAAGTTCAGAATTTAGGCTGCTGTTTCCAAGGCATGACCCCAAAACGACTTGGGAAGATCTGCATAACTCATCATAGATCTAACCATTTCCAAAAGAGTTCTGTTTCTTCGCTCTGCAACCCCGCTTTGTTGAGGGGTTCCGGTGCGATAAGTCGATGCAATCCCTTCATCAGATAAGTAGTTCAAAAACTCATCGCTGAGGTATTCTCCTCCACGATCGGATCGTAGAGACTTGATACGTTTTTCCCTATGATTCTCTGCTTGAGCCTTAAATTCTTTGAATTTCTCAAAGGTCTCAGATTTATGCTTCATAAGGAAAATATAACTGTACCTTGAGTAATCATCAATAAAAGTGACAAAATACTCATAACCTCCTCTTGCTTTGGTTGACATTGGACCACATACATCTGTGTGAACGATCTCTAACACTTCTTTGGCTCTATTCCCCTTGGCTCCAAATGCCCTCTTGGTCATTTTACCCTCCAAACATGATTCGCAGGTTGGAATTGGTTCAACTTGGAGAAACTCCAGTGAACCGTCTTTCACCAACCTTTGGATCCTCTTTAGATTTATATGACCTAATCTTAGATGCCATAGAAGTGTCTCGTTAACGTCTGATGAACGTTTTCTTTTATCGGAAACAGTTGATGTGTTATAGGATGCATTTCGTGAGTGGTGTGCACAGTTAATTGTATAGAGATTATTCGATAACGTTCCGTGACAGATAAATTTATCAAAAAGAGAAATGGTAACAACTTTATTAAAAGTAACCGAATATCCATCAAGAAAAAGTTTAGAAATTGAAATTAAATTCTTTCTAAAATTCGGAACGTAAAGAACATCTTTTAAAATTAAAACTCTGTCTTCAAAAGACAGGTGCACTTCTCCCACTGCTTCAGCTGCCACTCTTGTAGCATCGCCCAGTGTGATGAGGATCTCACTCCCACTAAGTTGTCGGGTCCGCTTGAACCCCTGTAAAGTGAAACAAACATGATCAGTGGATCCCGTATCCACTACCCATAAATGGGAGGCATACGCCGCTAAATAAGTTTCAACAACTAGTGCGTGAGGATTACCTTTCTTTCCATTCCTTTTGGGATTGGAACAGGCTAACCTCCAATGTCCTTTCTCACCGCAATTAAAACATTTTCCTTTTGGTCCTTTCTTGACACCCAAACAGCTAACTGTCTTTTTCTCACTTTTCTTAGTGATGAGTTTGCTTTGGTTCTGACCACTTTCCTTTTCTTGAGACTTGCCTTCCACTGGCCTAGATCTCGAGAAAAGACTTTTGGTCACCAATGCTTCGTCTTTCTTTCCTAGATGCTTCTCTATCTTCTCCAAGTCTTCTTGTAGGATGTCCATAGTAAACATGTGATCACTCATCACAAAACTACAGTAAAATCCATCGAAGCATCTTGTAAGAGTTAGCAAAAGAAATTCGATTTGGGCCTCATCACAATACTTAGTTCCGAGATAAGCCAGCTTTTCAAAATGGTGTTTAATTCTGAGAACATGCTCCCTTACGGGTGTTCCCTCAACCATCTTTAGCCTGGTCACGTCGTCATTTTTAAACTGATTGATCATGCGGTCTTTTGTTAAAAATATTTCTTCAAGACTTTGCATAATTTCTGCAGTAGACTCAACACCTTCATGAATGTGTCTCAAATCATCAGAAAGTGAAGTCATGATTACACGTTTCATGGGTTCATTGGCCTGCTCCCAAATATTATACAAGTGTCTTTCCGCATTAGGTGATGCATCAGTAGGCTTACGTGGCTTGGGTACATCAAGAACCCAATGATGTTCTTGTGCAGGTAGGACAAAACTCATATTTCGTTTCCAAACATTTTAGTTTTCGCCAGTTAATTGGTGTTCTTTGAGTGTATATAATAGTGGATTAAAAAGTTGCGACATGATGAACTGAAATAAACAATAATATGCATAAGCACAAATATATCACAAGGTTCTATCACATGCATCATATTAAAATCTCAAAAAAAATATGAACATGCATCAGCCAACATCTCAAAACAGTTTAAATAAGCCACGTGGGGTGGGTCATTATTTAAACACATTCAAGCAGGTTACAAACAAGAACAGTTATAAACCTTTAATATCCAGATTAATAGTTGCCTCCTACTTGACCAATATAAAATTGACAGGGACTTCGGGGAAGTATATGCATATCAATTTTATACCTAAGTTATAACCATGATTAAATACAGGATTATTATTTCACTTTGAACAAGCCTCGTGGGGAGGGTCATCGTCGCCACTAGTAATAATCCACAATCATCCATTTGGAATTCATTCATGTGAAAGCTAACTTTTGACCGTCCCCTGGGGGGAATTTCTCCAAAAGAATTCACAAATAAATAAATCATGGAGGTCAAAATTAATTCAATTTTATTATCCGGAATAAAATTGTCAATTAATTATTTAAACATACTTAGTAATTTTTTACGGTGAGATTTTTCATTGGGCAACTCTCATGCAAACACATTTAAACAAATTAAATAAAGCATAAGATAACAAATAAATCAAGCAAAGCGGAAAAATAAACATATTGGGCACAAATTATCCAATTGTTATGGTTTGATTTTTCTTGACTTGATTTTGAAAGAAAGCGTCGTCTTGAATTTCTCCCCACTTCGATCGTCTCGAAAAAAAAAACTCCGTCTCAAACGCCACGCCCAAGTAGCTCGCGGCCGGGATGCATGCCCGGCTCATCCGGCCCAACACCCAATGGCGGCGACAGCGCCCGTGCACCTTAGCACAAATGCGCATCGCCAATACCTTCGGCCTCAGCGTCGCCCGTCGACCTCGGCAACCCTCAGCGAGGCTTCAGCGAGGCATCGCCATACGACCTCAACCGCCGCAGCGTGCTTTCGCCCGGCCTCGCCTCGCTGCGGAACTTCGGCGGCGCACGCATCCCCAGCGTTCGGCTCCCGTTCGAGAGCCCGATCACAAGCCGCGATTGCCTCGTCTTAAGCGCCCGTGTCTTGATCTGATGGCTCGATCTCGGCCCTCGGCCTCGCCATTCGCCGTCTGCGTCGTGCGTCCTCGCCACGGCGTGCCTCCCTTGGCACATTTAAGCGACGACGCCGCCTACGCCTCGGCTTACGATTTTATCCTTTAATTCTTCGTCTCCGCCTCCGTTTCCGATCCGGTTACAATTTATTTACAAAAAATAAATAAACCTAGATCTAGACTAGTCTATAACATTGATCAAATCAAACAAATCCTAATCTACTCGTGGATTTTCTCACGAGGCAAAACGAATCCGAAGGAATCGAATTAAAAACCACAATTTATATGCATGCATAAATAAACACATTAAATTCCAAGACAATTGGATACCTGCAAAAAAGATCTAGCAATTCTACTATCCAATTTCAAATTTAATGCAAACGAATTAAATTACAATTTAAAAAATTCAGAGCCCGAAACCGTGGCTCTGATACAAGTTGTTGGGGAATAAGTTGCACAGATCTATTCGGGGTGAATGTTTAAATACAAATTTAATTCTTATAATTATTACTAGAATAAATTAATCCTATATTAATTCAAATAATAATCGAACAACAAATCATGCATATAAATAATTCACGTAAATCCTACGCATGCGGAATTCTACGAGTTTACGTGAACGTACCTCTTGGGACGACAATGATCTGGCTGATTAGACTCACCAAAAGAACTTCCTAAGTATTCCCTTAATCCTTGCTCGACTATCCGGTGGTAGGACACTTGCGAACAATTAACAAAAGGAAAATAAATTATGTTGCACCACCTTTGTGGATTTACTAATTTTTCCAGCACATGGAATTGTACTTGGGAATGAAAGAGTCATCCCCCTATTTATAGAGCATAGGTGGTCGAAAATTTTGGGCAAAAAATAATGTGGGAAAATCTTTTCTTGATCTCCAAGAAATCTTGAATATATCTCCTATATTCTTTTTCCCATAATTATAATATTCCACAAAATCCCACCTACTATTTGTTATGGGATATTTTCGAAATTATAGGCAAGAATCCAAGATTTGGATCTTCTTGAATTTATGAGATATTCTTGTATTTCAAGAAATACATATCTTCCATAATATTTTTTCAAGAAAATCTTTCTTGCCCTTTATATTTCAAAATTTTTGAAATTTTCTTCATGAATAACCAAGTGGGAGATTTCTTGAATTTAATGAGATAATCTTGTATTCTAAGAATACATATCTTCATTCCATAACAAAATTAAAAGAAAATCTTTCTCCCCTTTTTATCCATAAATTTCAAAAATAATGGAAAAAATAAGCAACAATATTTATTTTATTTTAAACACCTTTTTCAGTTATTGGACTATATGTTGGGCTACTTAGGGGGCCTTTAGGAGAATTAAGATTGGACCTTCCAATGGATCTTGAATTATCAATATTGAGCCACAATATTATTCAAGCCCATAAATATTAATTAATCCCACTACATAATTAATATTGCACCATCCATCTTAACCCATATTACAGTCAATATGGCTCCAGGTTATTATTTCCCGTGTTTAAGATTATCTAGCCCATTAATTAATTCAAGCCACTGAAATAGCTTTCCATTAATTAATATCTTTTGTCCTTGGTCAAGGAACGGTTCAACATTATTATCCATACCGAAAACTAATTCCACTTGCAAGATTTGGTATGATAAAGCTTATGAACTTCCCAAGGGGGCAAATCGAACAAGCGTACTTGCACACGATTCTCCGTATTAAATCTTAGCAATCACATGTGACCAATAATATTGCCCAAGATAAAAAGTATTGAATCTCGTTGATTCTCTACCCATGATAAGTCAAAGCAATAGTTACCAACCACACGTGATCCTATTTAAGGAACGAAGATTAAGAAATAACGAACCACTGAGGTCTAATTCTTCCTTGTTCAGTTCTGAAGAATTTGTCCTCCTGTAGGTCCTATTCAGTGCATCAGTCATGCACTAGTATAACCTCTAGGTCAAGACAAGTCAATCCGAGCCTTACACTTCAACCTTTCACGATGGATTGTTCATTTCCATCTAGGTCGTGAATGGCGTACTTTTAGTTACAAGGGACTGTTAATTTAATCTTCTGTGATCTGGTATCACTAAATTAACTACAATGTAACACGTACTATTTATTGAACAGTTATTCAGTAAATATATGTAACGTTCGATGATATTTAAAGCATCAGTGATAAACAATTTATTTCAGTAAATAAGTTCGAAATTCAGTTTTGATTATACAAAGTGAAAGCATACTTTCTAGTATAATCCCAACAGCTGCACATTCTCATCATCGAACGTGAGGCCTTTTTTATTGAGGAGTCCGCACCAAATTCCACCAATCAGGAGTCTTCATCGGGCTTGGCTGGCGAGCGCGATGGGAGCCAGCGTGTTGAGAGCTCATAGAGGCCTCGCACCCATCGCGGGAGTCCAACTCTTGTCCGTCAGGATTAACTTGGTTGCCTGCCATCAGTATTGATCGGAAATGAGATGAGTTTTCCTTCGAAACGAGTTATATCTTAGGAATTAGTTCCCACAGACGGCGCCAATTGTTGTACCCGATTTTGTTACCGGCGAACAAGCAAACAACTTAGTAATGTTCCGATCAATATAACGGCGAAAGCAGTGAATGACAAGTGATTTGATTACCCAGTTCATCTTCGAAATAGACTACGTCTGGGGACACCAAGCTAGGATTTTTACATGCCTAGAGTACTAAAAGTTCGATCCTTTACAATGTACACTACAAGTGATATTTATAGACATAAATCTAGGGCTACAGTCTTTGTGGGCTTTCTCTCGTGGGTTGATCAGGGTTTCCTTCCTTGCTGCGCAAGTCGCGCTCACGGATATGCTTTCCCTGGTTACATCCCGAGAAATCCGCCTCACCATAACAGCCCGAATTTTGTCCATATATATCTCTAACCGAAGTTGTGACCACTTCGTCCGCGACTTCCGGCTCTTTCAAGTCGCACCGCGACCTTCTTGTTATGTCAGGCCGCAGGCGACCTCCCGAAACTCCAAAGCCGCCTCCCGTCCTGCCCCAGCTGGACGAGGTCGGATAACAAGTTACATATGAGATTACCCAATCCCAAGCCTTCCTTAGGTCGGGTTATCTCCCCGTACAACACTATATTATTGGATCAAATAGCTAATTTTGTGCAGCTGATAACGAATGACAAGTTTAAGAGTGTCAAACATAGAGCACTGTCGAAGAAGATGGGGACGAGGATTTCCGTGGCTAATTTCATAAAACCGCATTCTTCTGACAGTGATAATCAGAGGTTGTATGGACCTATAAAGGAGTTGTTGACAGAGGAAGAATGTGCTATCTACAAGGAAACAACTTATAAAGACTATGAGACTTTCTACTTTGAAAAATGTAATGATGGAACCACCAAGCTTCCACTCTTCAAGTTATGCAACTAATCAATGGAGTGGAATATGTATCCTAGTTTGATCTTTCCAAAAGAATGAAATAATGTGTAAGGAGACAGATCAACTGTACAATGAAGTTAACTATTATGTAATGATATGTATAAAAGGGTGTACTTTACCTATTGTAGACATTTTTAAGCATAATGTTGCCAAAAACTGTCACATCCCAATTTTCGTAAGGCTTTTAAAGGCATTTTAAAAAGACAAAAATCCAAATTTTTCCATAACTAACAAAAATAATGCATTTTAAATTTTATTTTTTTTCAAAGTTTGCAGCGAAAGTAATTGAAATTAATAATTTTGAAAGAAAGTAACTTAACTACTAGAAATTCTACTAAATTGTCTCAATGCTAAACATAGCCCTTTAAAATAAAATAACATGATCCAATGCTATTCAAAACAATGTCAAATATTCAAACTTCAATATTCATGTGAAATGAGAGAAGCAATAAAAATATTTTGCTCAAGTAAAATGATAAATGATGTCTCGAGACAATCAACCTGCCCCTCCACCGCACTCCACAATTACTCTGCAAAATGTTAAAGATAGGGATGAGCAAAACAACTTGCATGCTTAGTGGGATTCCCCCAAGGATCTTTTTCATCCTGGACCGAAGTCCCCGTTACAAAGATCTTTTCCATCGAGTAACCAAATAATTCAACACAACATTTCCAGGTAAATCATGTAGCAAACAACAATTAAATTCACATTAATATTCAAAAATAACAAAGCAAGTAAAAATCCCACCTCAAGTCTTGATTAATCTCGTAAACACGTAAATTGATTTAAGCCGTAAAATCCGCAACCTAACCATAATTAAATAATAAAATCTTAGAATTATTAAAATTAATCAGTAGTGAATATTTAGTATTTTAATGGTTTCGCTAAGCTATAAGCTTTAAGGTCGGTGCATGCAGTTATAGTTGAGAGAAATTCTCGATACTGTTGAACACGATTAAGAAATTGAATTTTTCTATTTGGAAAGGTTTTCTAATAATTTTGGGCTTAGCTAGAGAAAATAAATTGGCAGCAAGCATAGCATCATGCCCATGCAAAGGCTAAGCAACTAGATACGTCAACTGTGGAATTCGATTTATTAAAGAAAATTTGGAATAATAAAGAAACCCTCTAAATAACAATTGTAGGTGCACTAGTCTACGTAGTTGCTAGAAACACAAAATCTGGCCAAATTGTTTGGGCTGTATAAGATTAAGAATAAAACTGTGGGAAACAAAAAATGGGTTCTCAAAAGTGTTTTTTTTAGAAAAAGAATAATAAAAGAACTTTCAAACGTAAATCCAATTCTATTATTTAGATTAAGAGAAGTAGGAGTCTATGAATCAAGCAAAATTAAAGAAGAAAAGGATTCCATAATAAACAATCAAATAATTCACGAATCATTTAATCAAATGCAAATTGCATCTCCGAGTTGGACAAACTCTTCATTGACAGAAAACAAAATGAAGGATCTGGCTGATAGAACAAGTACAATTCGAAATCAAATAGAAAGAATAACAAAAGAGAAAAAAAAAGTAACTCCAAGAATAAATAATCTTAGTCCTACAAGTTCTAATGCTAAAAAATTCGAAAACCAAGAAATGTTAAAAAGAATAAATGCTCAATTAATCTGTAAATTATCTCCTTTTTTAAAATTTTTCATTGAAAAAATATACACCGATATCTTTTTATCTATCATTAATATTCCCAGAATAAATACAGAACTTTTGCTTAAATTAACAAAAAAAATTATTGATAAATCCATTTACAATAATGAAAGAAAACAAGAAAGAATTAATAAAAAAAAGAAAACTCCAATTCCGTTTATTTCGAGTATAAAAAAACCACTTGATAATATTAGTAATATTAAAGCAACTTCAGAGATTTTTTATGACTTATCCTATGTACCACAAGCATATGTATTTTACAAATTAGCAAAAATCCAAGTTACTAACTCGTTAAGATCTGTTGTTCAATATCAAGGAATCCCCTTTTTTCTTAAGCCTAAAATAAAGGATTCTTTTGAAACACAAGGAATGCTTGATTCGAAATCAGCAGATAACAAACTTCCTAGTTATAAAATGAATCCATGGAAAAGCTGGTTAAGAGGACATTCTCAATATCATTTATCTCAGATTGGATGGTCGAAATTAATACCAGAAAAATGGCGAAATATATTTCGTCAGCATCGTATAGCTAAAAAGGCAAATTTTAGCAAACGGCATTCATACGAAAAAAACCCATTAATGAATTCCAAAAAACAAAAACAATTTGAAGTATATTCATTATTTAATCAAAAAGATAATTTTCTAAAATACTATCGATATGATCTTTTATCATATAAATTTCTTCATTATGAGAGGAAAACGGAATGCTTTTTTTATGGATCTTCCTTTCAAGGAAATACGAACCACGAGATTTATTATACCATACCTAAAAAAAAAAATTTTGATATGCTGAGGAATATCCCTATTAAAAATGATCTAGGAAAGATCCATACGGAAAAACCGGTGAATAGAAAATATTTTGATTGGGAAATTTTAAATTTTGATTTTATACAAAAAGTCGATATTGAGGCCTGGATCGGAATTGATACCAATAGGAATCAAAATACTCAAATTCGTACGAAAAATTCTCAAATAAGTTATAAAAAAGATTTTTTTGATCTTAAGATCCCAGAGATCAATTTACCAAACTCTCACAAGGGATTTTGCGACTGGATGGGAATGAATGGAAAAATGCTAAAGCATCCCATATCCAATCTGGAACTTTGGTTCTTCCCAGAATTTTTCTTACTTTATAAGACATATAAAATGAAACCTTGGTTTATACCAAGTAAATTACTTCTTTTAAATTTAAATAGAAGTGAAAATAAAAATATCAATGAAAAAGAAAAAGGTGCTTTTTTGATAGCATCAAATAAAAACCATCGAAATCAAGAAGACAAAGAACCGACAAGTCCAGGAGAGCGGAGATCCGTCCTCTCACAACAAAAAGATATTGAAGAAAATTATGCAAGATCGAACATGAAAAAAAGGGAAAAAGCAAAAACAATACACGAAAGTCGAACTACATTTGTTCCTGAAACGTTATTTGCTTTTTCATGTGAGATGGGATGGGACTTTGAATCAAAGAATGATCAAAAATATCAATGTATATTGTCTCCTGCTTAAACTGATAGATCTAAGAAAAATTACTATATCCTCGATTCAAAAAAAAGAAATGAGTTTGGATATAATTATGATTAATAAAAATTTAACCCTTTCTGAATTTATGAAGAAGTGAGTATTTATTCTAGAACCCATTCGTCTGTCTGAACAAAAAGATGGGAAATTGATTATGTATCAAACCATAGGTATTTCATTGGTTCATAAGAATAAGCATCAAAAATACCAAGAGCAAGGACATGCTTCTAACAATAATTTTAATGAAACTATTTCAACCCATCAAAGAATAACTGGAAATAGAGATAAAAATGGTTTTGATTTACTTGTTACCGAAAATCTTTTATCCTTTAGACGCCGTAGAAAATTGAGAATTCTGATTTGTTTGAATTCAAAAAATAGAAATTCTATAGAGAAAAATCCGGTATTTTGGAACGTAAAAAACAGCATCCAAGTTTCACATGACAATAACCATCTTGATAGAGATAAAAATCAATTAATGAAATTAAGCTCTTTCTTTGGCCTAATTATCGATTAGAAGATTTAGCTTGTATGAATCGTTATTGGTTTGATACCAATAACGGTAGCCGTTTCGGTATGTTAAGGATACATCTGTATCCACGATTGAAATTTTTTTGATAATACACTTTTTCTATATATCCTATACCCTATATATATAATAGGGTATATAAAAGCAAACAAATACACAGATGACATGTCTTATCTCATATTTCATTCTAGTATCCAATATCAAATGAATAATGTCTGAATTCGAGCTCGAAATGAATCAATGGAACCCTCTTTCTTTTAGGTCTAAATTCCTCGACCAAAAAATGTACCAACCCTTTCTAGTCCTATCTAAAACCAATTAAAAAGTGGATTGATTGATTTGAATTCAGGAAATTAGGAGTTCATAAAGAAATTTTGATTAGATTATTGTATATACCACATTTAAATTAATGGCATTATTATTACTGATCGGTAAAATCCATATCTGTATCTGTAAAAAAGGCAGGGGGCGTTTTTTTATGGTAAAAAATGCATCGATTTCGGTTATTTCTCAAAAAGAAAACGAAGACCCTAGGGGGTCTGTTGAATTTCAAGTATTAAGTTTCACCACTAAGATAAGGAGACTTACTTCACATTTGGAATTGCACAAAAAAGACTTTTCATCTCAGAGAGGTTTGCGAAAAATTTTGGGAAAACGTCAACGGATGCTGGCCTATTTGTCAAAAAGAAATAGGGGGCGCTATAAAGAATTAATTGGGGAGTTGGATATTCGAGAGATAAAAACTCGTTAATTTGAAGGGTGCTACCATTTGAGCTTAGTCGTTTAAATTTTGATGAACTTCTTTCTTTTTACTTTCAGCAATGCATGGAAGAATGACTCGAGAAAAACTTATGATTCCACCAATTACAAGAAAAGACCTCATGATAGTCAATATGGGCCCTCACCACCCTCAATGCATGGTGTTCTTCTATTGATCGTTACTCTCGATGGTGAAGATATTATTAACTATGAACCGGTATTGGGTTATTTACATAGAGGGATGGAGAAAATTGCGGAAAATCGAACAATTATACAATATTTGCCTTATGTAACACGTTGGGATTATTTAGCTACTATGTTCACAGAAGCAATAACCGTAAACGGGTCCCGAACAGCTGGGAATATTCAAGTACCTAAAAGAGCTAGCTATATCAGAGCTATTATGTTAGAGGGAAGCCTACGTGCGAGCAGCAGTGGACGAAGCGGAAGCGAGAATGTCGGCTTGAGTAATGCAAACATTGGTGAGAATCCAATGCCCCGAACACCTACGGGTTCCTCCGCAAGGTTCGTCCACGGAGGGTGAGTCAGGGCCTAAGATTAGGCTGAAAGGCGTAGTCGATGGACAACAGGTGAATATTTCTGTACTACCCCTTGTTGGTCCTGAGGGACGGAGTAGGTTAGGTTAGCCGAAAGATGGTTATTGGTTCAAGAACGTAAGGTGCCCTTGCTTTTTCAGGGTAAGAATGGGTAGAGAAAATGCCTCGAGCGATGTTTCCAAAGACCAGCACTATGGCAATCAAGTAACCCACGCCATACTCCCCGTGAAAAGCTCGAACGACCTTTAAACAAAAGGGTACTGTGCACTAAATCGAAATAGGTGGGTAGGTAGAGAATACCTAAGGGGCACGAGACAATTCTCTCTAAGGAACTTAGCAAAAATAGCCCGTAACCGGAGAAGCGGGTGCCTCTCCTCACAAAAATTCGCAAACCACTAAGCCCGGGCGATTGTTTACCAAAAACACAGTCTCCGAAAAAGTCGAAGACAATGTATGAAGGGCCTTTTGCCCAAAGGCCGAAAGGTCAAGGAAGTTGGTGACCGATGACAGGGGGGCGAAAAGCCGGTGAACGGCGGCCGTAATTATAACGGGTCCTAAGGTAGCAAAATTCCTTGTCGGGTAAGTTCCGACACGCACGAAAAGGCGAACGATCGGCACCGCCTCTCTGAGAGAGGCTCGGTGAAATAGACATGTCTGTGGAAGATGCGGACTACTGCGCGCCGACGAAAAAGACCCTATGAAGCTTGATTGTTCCTCGATTGGGTTTGGGCCTTTCTGCGCAGCTTAGGTGGAAGGAGAAGAAGGCCTCCTTCCGGGGGGGCCGAGCCATCGGTGAGATACCACTGGAAGAAGCTAGAATTCTAACCTTGTGTCAAGATTTCATCGCCAAGGGACATCTTAGGTAGACAATTTCTATAGGGCGAGGGCCTCCCAAAAGGTAACGGAGGCATGCAAAGGTTTCCTCGGGCGGACGGAGATTGGCCCTCGAGTGCAAAGGCGTAAGGGAGCTTGATGCCAAGACCCACCCGTCGAAAGCAGGGACGAAAGTCGGCCTTAGTGATCCGGACAGTGCCGAGTGGAAGGGCCGTCGCTCAACGGATAAAAGTTACTCTAGGGATAACAGGCTGATCTTCCCCAAGAGCTCACATCGATGTGAAGGTTTGGCACCTCGATGTCGGCTCTTCGCCACCTGGGGCTGTAGTATGTTCCAAGGGTTGGGTTGTTCGCCCATTAAAGCGGTACGTAAGCCGACAACCATCTTAAATAAAATTTATAAGCAAAAAAATATTTTTTATGCAATAAATTAAATGGCTGATCCAAACTTCAAAAATTAAATCAACATCACTATCAGTGTGTACCTACATTAATTTGAGCAAACCCTATGATAAGTCGAGATTATTGGGTAATTTATGTTCTTTAATTGGTTGTTTTATAACAACAATTCATTATTTTGCTCGTAGTTATCCGACTTACTACTTTTAATATTTGTGGGCTATGATATTATATTTTTATTGAATTTCAGGTCTTTTTAGAATATTTTGATGAAGCCTGAGACGAGCCACATGTGAAAAAATATTGAATGAAAACCAAACGGGCCAATAGGAGAAATAAAAGACCAAACTCTGCGGGCTCAATGTTGGGCCATATTTTCGCTCTCGGAGTAATAGTTGGAAGCCAAAATTGTTGGGCCTTTATGTCTAACCTAATGCCACAAAGTCAGTGACGTGAGCAGCACACTAAATCAAGATAAGACCTATATCTATGGGTGTTGGAGGCGGCAATCGGGGAATTAATTGGGAACGAAGGGGCAGACGCCAATTTGCAGTTTTGAGAGTCTTATTTAGTAGTTAGTATTTTTATTCTAATTCCAGTGATTTCTGAACTCGTATTTTAATGCATGTTATTTGATTTGAGACGTTTATAATATTTATCTTGGGATTGTTTATTTCATCTAATTTTACTTTCAACATACTTGAGTGTTTAATTTGGTTTGGCCACCTAGGTTAGATTATTCTTGTATGTCTGCTAGTTCGTAAATTTATAATCCGTAATTGTTATGAATTTATGGCAATTGGTAGCAACTAGTATTTTGTTAGGGTGATTTAAATCGGGTTCTTTCGAATCGAGCTTGCGTATTCGGGAATTTGTTTGTCCTTTATCCTGGTGTTTAATGCTTTTGACTGGATTAAATTTAGATCGTATCTAGACTGTTCAGTTAAAAAGAATCGTTGGAGAGCTTGTTTCAATTGAGTATAATTAAGGGATAATAACCGGGCATTAATCCTAAAGATAAATAGAGTAAACGTCGATGTCAGTTAACAACATTTAAGTCGAGGGATGAATGAACTGTGAATTGGGATACCTTTTTATTATTGAATTTCTTTATATAATTTATTGGTTTAAGTTTTAGTTATAGATTTATTATCCAAACCCCCCTTTCCGTGTTATGTGTTTGTCCCTATAAATTCGTACAATCAACACATTAATTACTTTCACGTTCCCTGTGGATTTACCCTTACTTATCCTACTACACTCTAGTGGATCGGTTAAGGTATTTAATTTATTTTTGGGTGCGGCGACAGCACACCACCCTATGAACTTGATTTAAAAAGAATTAATACGAAAAAGATAAAAGATAGAAATTGTACTGTTTCAGCAATCTGTTGTAAGGAGCTCCTACAAATTCCCGTAGAAGAAGAAGAGAAATCGACTTGCAGGTTTTTTTTTAAAAAACAGCCGAGAGAGATATTTTTCTGAAAATCTGAGTGAAGAAATAATTTTTTCTGTGACTGAGAAATCTGAAACTACAGTGAATAAAATAGAGTGGGAGAGCGGATTCAGTTGAGAAAATCGTGGAATCCTGAATTGGTCTCTCACGTTTGTTTTACGTGAGTTTAATTTTTAAAAGTTTGAAGAGTGGTCAAAACAAATATAGAGATATTTGGGGAAAGACTTGATAAACTAGAACTTATCCGTATCCATATATATCTTATAGCTTATAATTATATAAAATAAAATCCTTTAAAATAATATATAAATATATAAGTTTATAAACCCAAAAAATATTGATCAAGTCAAAGAAAACTCAACTGCTTTCTTTCTTCTATTTCCTGCCGTGCACACACACCTATATATATATATATATATATATATTTTTTTTTTTTTTTAATAATTTATTTTATCTCAAATATTATAATATATATGTGGACATATATATTTTATATTTAACTTTAATTATTTTAACAAATATAGTTTATACATTTCTTTTTAATAACTCATTATGATTGAAAATCTTGAGTGTTACAAAAACATTGTTATTTTTACATTACATAGTATATCTTTTAGAGGCTAATGCACTTTTAGTCTTATGGGACCGATACCATTTCAAAATGGTCCTAATACTCTCCTCCCAAAAGAATTTTTATTTGCATTTATGGCCCTATTGGAAGATTGGTTATTTCGTCTTATAAATTTCCTCTTAACACAATTCAGTCATTTTATCAACGATTTCTACACAAGGCTCTAAGATTATAGGAAGTAATGTGCATATACATGCCCCGACACAAGGCCCCGCAAGTTTCATATATACATAATAAATTATTAATGCATCACATTTATTAATTCAATTTCTTCCAAATTCATTTTTGTGGATCCACTCATCAAGTTCCCATTGAAATAGGGGTTCCTTGAGTGTGTGATATACACACATATATATATGTGGAGTAATGTTTTTTAGGCCATTAACTTAAGGGATATTATGTTTTAAGGACAATAATTTTATGGGCTTGTCAATGTAAGACAATATATTTTTCAAATCTGTAAATCTAGGACGCTTGAGCCAAAATAAGTCGATCTTGGACTGAAATGTCATGTGAGTCGCAAGAATTTGTCCTAAATTTACGTATTTTGAAAATATAGTGTCCTACAATCATAATTATCTGTAACTTTGTAAATGTAGAAAAATCGTGCAACTCACATATCAGCTCGATTTGGGTTTATTCGGGCTCGATTGTCCTATATTTACAAACTTTAAAACATACTGTCCTATGTTTAAAAAATTTAAAACATATTGTCCTACATTTTCAAGACCGTAAAATTATTATTCTTAAAACACAACCTCCCAAAGTTATTGGCTTTATTTTTTCATATATATATATATATATATATCAACACTCTGCATGGAATTCTAAGAATACATTTGAAATGTGACTTTCCTTCTGGCCGCAAGACTGGATATTTATATTTCAAGAAAGAAACTATGAGTATAAGATTTGCATTATTGCATATGATAAGTTTTATATGACAACTCATGCAGTATGCATAAGATCATCAAACATATCCTATGTAATGTCCAATTATTCAATAAGGATTTTATGACAATTTTAAATATGAAAGATCCCCTTGATGGAAATTAAACTAAAGCTCCCCTGCTTTCCAATTTGATAGTTGAGGTGTCTCCGAATTCATCCAAGTATACGGTGCGTAGTGCCTGTCGCCCTTAACCACATCCTCGGACGCGTAAAACTCCAGTTCGGTCTTCTCTTGTGGCGTCAGTTCCACGAATAGTGCTCCCATGTTGTGATGTAGGCTCTCGATTTTGGTGGTACCGGGTATAGGGCACACATCGTCTCCTTGCGAAAGAATCCAGGCTAATGCAAGTTGAGCAGGGGTGTGCCCCTTTCTTGCTCGCATTTCACACATTTTTTCGTATATTTTCTTGTTCTGCTCAAGATTTTTTGCCTTGAATCTTGGTAAGTTCTGTCACAATTAAAGAGAAAAATCACATTTCATGTACCTTTGCTCGAAAATGGTTTTTTTGTGTTTTTTTATAAACTGCTTATAGGTTGCCTAGAAATTTATAAACTCTCTATATTGTTTGGTAAAATAAGATGTTTAACATCTTATAAGATCTTAAAATAAAATAAGCTCTTTACAGTTTATTTCTAAACTTATTTCACTAAAATCTTATAATCTATACTCTATCCCACCATCACCAGCCGGCCCAGCTCAACCCCAGCCGGAGCATCTTCAGCTCAAAAACAATAATTATTTTATATTAAATTATATTTTAATAAATATTTTCTTGAGCTCAAAAAAAAATATTTTTTCTTAAATTATCAAAGATTTCATATGCTTTATTAATTTGGAAAATATATTAAATTGTGGTATAATTTTGAAATTATTTAATCAAAATTTAAAAAGTCTATGAAATATATATGACGATAAAAGGAAAAAATTAAAAATTATTATGTGGCATTGACACGTAGACCACCACATAGGCAGTGGGCACATATACAGTGCCACCGGTGGGCTCTATATTGTTGGGTTGTGGAGACTGGGAGGCAGACCCAGGGAGGAACTCGACCAAGCCAGTGGTCGAGCACCTAGGCTCGATCGAGCGCGCCATCTTCCCAGCGCCATCGGGGCACTCGAGCTAAGGGTGTGATCGAGCAGAACCGCTCGACCAAAGCCCCTGGTCGAGCAGTTCCGGAAGCCCAGTGCGCGAATTAGGGTTTTTGGCCCAAGTCTCATTTAAATATTTTTGACTCATTGTATTTGCCTCTTGTACGAAAAACACACTAAAATAGTGAATCTCCTGGCTTGGTAGTGCCCCCAAACGTAGTCATGTTGGGGAATAAGTTGCACAGATCTATTCGGGGTGAATATTTAAATACAAATTTAATTCTTATAATTATTACTAGCATGAATTAATCATATATTAATTCAAATAATAATCCAACAACAAATCATGCATATAATTAATCCACGTAAATCCTACGCATGCGGAATTCTAAGAGTTTACGTGAATGTACCTCTTGGGATGGCAATGGCTTGGTTGATTAGACTCACCAAAAGAACTTCCCAAGTATTCCCTTAATCCTTGCTCGACTATCCGGTGGTAGGACACTTGCGAACAATTAACAAAAGGAAAATAAATTATGTTGCACCACCTTTGTGGATTTACTAATTTTTCCAGCACATGGAATTGTACTTGGGAATGAAAGAATCATCCCCTATTTATATAGCATAAGTGGTCAAAAATTTTGGGGGAAAACAATGTGGGAAAGTCTTTTCTTGATCTCCAAGAAATCTTGAATATATCTCCTATATTATTTTTCCCATAATTATAATATCCCACAAAATCCCACCTACTCTTTGTTATGGATATTTTCGAAATTATAGGTCAAGATTCCAAGATTTGGATCTTCTTGAATTTATGAGATATTCTTGTATTTCAAGAAATGCATATCTTCCATAATATCTTTTTCAAGAAAATCTTTCTTGCCCTTTATATTTCAAAAAATTTCGAAATTTCCTTCATGAATAACCAAGTGGGAGATTTCTTGAATTTAATGAGATAATCTTGTATTCCAAGAATACATATCTTCATTCCATAACAAAATTCAAAGAAAATCTTTCTCCCCTGTTATCCATAAATTTCGAAAATAATGGAAAAATAAGCAACAATATTTATTTTATTTTAAACACCTTTTTCAGTTATTGGACTATATGTTGGGCTACTTAGGGGGCCTTTAGGAGAATTAAGATTGGACCTTCCAATGGATCTTGAATTATCAATATTGAGCCACAATATTATTCAAGCCCATAAATATTAATTAATCCCACTACATAATTAATATTGCACTATCCATCTTAACCCATATTACAGTCAATATGGCTCCTGGTTATTATTTCCCATGTTTAAGATTATCTAGCCCATTAATTAATTCAAGCCACCGAAATAGCTTTCCATTAATTAATATATTTTGTCCTTGGTCAAGGAACGGTTCAACATTATTATCCATACCGGAAACTAATTCCACTTGCAAGATTTGGTATGATAAAACTTATGAACCTCCCAAGGGGGCAAATCAAACAAGCGTGCTTTGCACACGCGATTCTCCGTATTAAATCTTAGCAATCACATGTGACCAATAATATTGCCCAAGATAAAAAGTATTGAATCTCGTTGATTCTCTACCCATGATAAGTCAAAGCAATAGTTACCAACCACACGTGATCCTATTTAAGGAACGAAGATTAAGAAATAACGAACCACCGAGGTCTAATTCTTCCTTGTTCGATTCAAGAATTTGTCCTCCTGTGGGTCCTATTCAATTGCATCACCATGCACTAGTGTAATCTCTTGGTCAAGACAAGCCAATTCGAGCCTTACACTTCAGCCTTTTCACGATGGATTGTTCATTTCCATCTAGGTCGTGAATGGTGTACTTTTTTAGTTACAAGGGACCGTTAATTTAATCTTACGTGATCCGGTATCACTAAATTAACTACAATGTAACACGTACTTTTATTGAACAGTTATGCAAGAAATATATGTAACATTCGATAATATTTAAAGCATCGGTGATAAACAATTTATTTCAAAGAAATAAGTTCAAATTCGGTTTGATTATACAAAGTAAAAAGCATACTTTCTAGTATAATCCCAACAATCTCCCACTTATACTCAAAGTCTGCTTTTAAGTATACTACAACATGTCTCGTGTAGTTCCTAATTCGTGACATCTAATGTCACCTAATAATTTCTCCCACTTATACTCAAAGCAGTTAGCAACGGTCTTGACACCCATTCCTTCCACATGTCTCTCGAATGTATTCAGAGGCGGACCCTTTGTGAATGGATCTGCTAGGTTGTCTTCAGACGCTATCTTTGCCACATCTATATCTCCTCTCTTAACGATATCTTGTATAAGATGGTATTTCCTTTTAATGTGTTTGTTGGCCTTGTGGGCTCTTGGTTCCCTTGAATTTGCAATCGCCTCCTTTCGGATTATCACAATAAATGATGATTCTCGGCTGGGCAAATTTAACTACATTCAAGTCCACTAGGAAGTTCTTGAGCCAAACCGCTTTTTTTTGCTACCTCGCATAGCGACTACATATTAGAAGCTTCCATGGTAGAATCTGCGACGATTTCGCTGAAGCTTCTCCATGTCACGGCTCCTCCCCATGCAAAACACACTACTACGGAGGTAGATTTTTTCCGAGTCTATGTCCGATTGGAAATCCAAGTCCGTAGTATGGCCGATGGGGATTGACTATCTCGATGATAAATTAACATTCTATCCCGAGTTCTTTTTTCGATACTTGAATGTTTTTAATCGTCGTCCAATGTTCTTTCCCCAGGTTACTTTGATATCTTGCCACCATGCCAACGGCAAAGCAGATATCTAGTCTCGTACACAGCATTGCATACATAAGGCTTCCGACAGCCGAAGCATAAGGAATGTCTCTCATGTCATCTATCTCCTTTTGTGTCTTAGGGCACATTTTCTTAGATAGATGGATTCCATGTCTGAAAGGTATGAAGCCTTTCTTGGAATCCTGCATGCTGAATCGTTTCAAGACAGTGTCTATATATGAAGCTTGCGATAAGCCTATCATCCTTTTCTTGCGATCTCGAGTGATCTTGATCCCAAGGATGTGTGCGGCTTCCCCTAAGTCCTTCATATCAAATTGTTTTGAAAGACATGCCCTTACGTCTGATAACACCTTTACATCATTCCCGATGATCAGAATGTCGCCTACGTATAGTACTAAGAATACCAATGCAGTTCCGACACGCTTTTTGTACACACAACTTTTGAACTCGTTTTGATCGAACACATAAGACTTTATAACATGATCAAAACATTGGTTCCAAGCTCTGGATGCCTGTTTGAGTCCATAAATGGACTTCATGAGCTTACAAACTAGGTGTTCTTGGCCTTTTTCAATGAAGTCTTGGGGTTGTTGCATATAGATCTCTTCATCAAGACTTAGTTAAGGAAAGCCGCCTCTTGACATCCATTTGCCGATTTCAAAGTCGAGATCTTGCTGAAAATCGATAAGAGAATTCGGATGGATTTAAGCATGGCTACGGGCGAAAAAGTTTCCTCATAATCGATCCCTTCTTTCTGAGTATAACCTTTCGCCACAAGTCTTGCTTTGAAGGTTTCCACCTTCCCTTCCGGTCCTCTTTATCTCTTGTACACCCACTTGCAACCAATGGGTTTGACCCCATTAAGTGGTTCGACTAGCTCCCACACTCTGTTATGAAACATAGAACCCATTTCGGCTTTCATTGTTGTTTGCCAAGAATCTGCATCCTTGTCTTGGATTGCCTCGTCATATGTCCATGGGTCTGATTCGTCTTGTCCGGGAATCAAGTCCGAGGACTCTCCTATTCCCATGAATCTCTCGGGCTTTTTCACAACCCTCCCACTACGATGAGGCTCCGGTTGTGTAAGTGTGTCGTTTGGTATGTCATCTTGTACAGTTGGCATTGAGGTTAGCCCCCTTAGCTCATTTAAGGTAATCTCACTTCTGGGTCTTCTTTCGTTCATATAGTCTTCTTCCAAAAATATAAAGTGGGTGCTTATTACCACCTTTTGATCTTCGGGACCATAGAACATACACCCTTTTGTTCCCTCGGGGTATCCCACAAACAACCTTAATTCTGATCGAGGATCCAATTTTCCTGGCTTCCTTGTCCAACACGTAGGCCCGGACACCCCCAAATCCTCATGTGTCTCATACTAGGCTTGCGACCGGTCCACAATTCGTTGGGAGTTTTGGGAACCAATTTGGATGGCACCAAGTTCAGAATGTAGGCTGCTGTTTCCAAGGCATGACCCCAGAACGACTTGGGAACATCCGCATAACTCGTCATAGATCTAACCATTTCCAAAAGAGTTCTGTTTCTTCGCTCTGCAACCCCGTTTTGTTGAGGGGTTTCGGGTGCAGTAAGCTGGGATGCAATCCCTTCATCAGATAAGTAGTTCAAAAACTCATCGCTGAGGTATTCGCCTCCATGATTGGATCGTAGAGACTTGATACATTTTTCTCTATGATTCTCTGCTTGAGCCTTAAATTCTTTGAATTTCTCAAAGGTCTCAGATTTATGCTTCATAAGAAAAATATAATCGTACCTTGAGTAATCATCAATAAAAGTGACAAAATACTCATAACCTCCTCTTGCTTTGGTTGACATTGGACCACATACATCTGTGTGAACGATCTCTAACACTTCTTTGGCTCTATTCCCCTTGGCTCCAAATGCCCTCTTGGTCATTTTACCCTCCAAACATGATTCGCAGGTTGGAATTGGTTCAACTTGGAGAAACTCCAGTGAACCGTCTTTCACCAACCTTTGGATCCTCTTTGGATTTATATGACCCAATCTTAGATGCCATAGAAGTGTCTCTGCTCACGCCCGATGAACGCTTTTCTTTATCGGAAATAATTGATGTGTTGTAGGATGCATTTACGTGAGTGGTGTGCACGATTAATTGTATAGAGATTATTCGATAACGTTCCATGACAGAGATAAATTTATCAAAAAGAGAAATGGTAACAACTTTATCAAAAGTAAATCAATATCCATCAAGAAAAAAGTTTAGAAACCGAAATTAAATTCTTTCTAAAATTCGAACGTAAAGAGCATCTCTAAAAATTAAAACTCGTCTTCAAAAGACAACAGCACTTCTCCCATCGCTTCACCGCCACTCTCGTAAGATCGGCCGGTGTGATGAGGATCTCACTCCCACTAAGTTGTCCGTCCGCTTGAACCCCGTAAAAGTGAAACAAACATGATCAATGGATCCCGATTCACTACCCATAAATGGGAGGCATACGCCGCTAAACAAGTTTCAACAACTAGTGCGTGAGAATTACCTTTCTTTCCTTTCCTTTTGGGATTGAACAAAGCTAACCTCCAATGTCCTTTCTCACCGCAATTAAAACAATTTCCTTTTGGTCCTTTCTTGACACCCAAACAAATTTAACCGCCTTTTTTCTCACTTTTCTTAGTGATGAGTTTGCTTTGTTACCTTGCCTTTCCTTTTCTTGAGACTTGCCTTCCACTGGCCTAGATCTCGAGAAAAGACTTTTGGTCACCAATGCTTCGTCTTTCTTTCCTAGATGCTTCTCTATTTTCTCCAAGGCTTCTTGTAGGATGTCCATAGTAAACATGTGATCACTCATCACAAAACTACAGTAAAATCCATCGAAGCATCTTGGAAGAGTTAGCAAAAGAAAATCGATTTGGGCCTCATCACAATACTTAGTTCCGAGATAAGCCAGTTTTTCAAAATGGTGTTTAATTCTGAGAACATGCTCCCTCACGGGTGTTCCCCCAGCCATCTTTAGCCTGGCCACGTCGTCATTTTTAAACTGATTGATCATGCGGTCTTTTGTTAAAAACATTTCTTCAAAACTTTGCATAATTTCTACAGCAGACTCAACATCTTCATGAATGTGTCTCAAATCATCAGACAGTGAAGTCAAGATTACACATTTCATGGGTTCATTGGCCTGCTCCCAAATATTATACAAGTGTCTTTCCGCATTAGGTGATGTATCAGTAGGCTTACGTGGCTTGGGTACATCAAGAACCCAATGATGTTCTTGTGCAGGTAGGACAAAACTCATATTTCGTTTCCAAACATTATAGTTTTCGCCAGTTAATTGGTGTTCTTTTAGTGTATATAACAGTGGATTAAAAGGTTGCGACATGATGAACTGAAATAAACAATAATATGCATAAGCACAAATATATATATCACAAGGTTCGATCACATGCATCATATTAAAATCTCAAAAAAATATGAACATGCATCAGCCAACATCTCAAAACAGTTTAAATAAGCCACGTGGGGTGGGTCATTATTTAAACACATTCAAGCAGGTTACAAATAAAAACAGTTACAAACCTTTAATATCCAGATTAATAGTTGGCTCCCACTTGACCAATATAAAATTGACAGGGACTTCGGGGAAGTATATGCATATCTATTTTATACCTAAGTAATAACCATGATTAAATACATGATTATTATTTCGCTTTGATCGAGCCTCGTGGGGAGGGTCATCGTCGCCACTAGTAATAATCCACAATCATCCATTTGGAATTCATTCATGTGAAAGCTAACTTTTGACCGTCCCGTGGGGGGAATTTCTCCAAAAGAATTCACAAATAAATAAATCATGGAGGTCAAAATTAATTCAATTTTATTATCCGGAATAAAATTGTCAATTAATTATTTAAACATACTTAGTAATTTTTGACGGTGAGATTTTTCATTGGGCAACTCTCATGCAAACACATTTAAACAAATTAAATAAAGCATAAGATAACACAATAATAAATCAAGCAAAGCGGAAAAATAAACATAATGGGCACAAATTATTCAATTGTCATGGTTTGATTTTTCTTGACTTGATTTTGAAGAAACGTCGTCTTGAATTTCTCCCACTCGATCGTCTCGAAAAGAACTCCGTCTCGAAACGCCACGCCAAGTAGCTCGCAGCCGGGATGCACGCCCGATCCGGTCGGCCATGGCCGAGCGATCATGCCGTCTGCACCTTAGCGCGATCGCATCGCCAGCCCCGCTCAGCGGCCTCGGTTAGCATCGTCGCGTCGCGTCGGCCTCGGCGAGCTCAACGAGCGTTTCACCAGTAGACGCTCCAAGCGCCTGCAAGACGCCAACCTCGCCTGCTTCGCGGAACTTCAGCGGCCTTAAGCCCGTCTTGGCGCTCACCTCCGTCCGCCGCCCGGCCCGCTCGCGCCGACGCAGCCGCGTCTTAGCCCTTCCCCCGCCCGTCTGCCCGTGCCGAATCTCATTGGCGCTCGGCCCCCGGCCTCGCCCACGCGCCCGTCGTGCTTGCGTCCGCGTCGCGCCGACGTGCCTCCTTAGCGTTTAAAGGACGCACGCCGCCTACGCTTCGATTCTCGATTTTATCCTTTAATTCTTCGTCTCCGCCTCCGTTTCCGATCCGGTTACAATTTATTTATAAAAAATAAATAAACCTAGATCTAGACTATTCTATTACATTGATCAAATCAAACAAATCCTAATCTACTCGTGAATTTTCTCACGAGGCAAAACGAATCCGAACGAATCGAATTAAAAACCACAATTTATATGCATGCATAAATAAACACATTAAATTCCATGACAATTGGATACCTGCAAAAAAGATCTAGCAATTCTACTATCCAATTTCAAATTTAATGACAACGAATTAAATTACAATTTAAAAATTCAGAGTCTCAAACCGTGGCTCTCGATACGATTGTTGGGGAATAAGTTGCATGAGATCTATTCGGGTGAATATTTAAATACAAATTTAATTCTTATAATTATTACTAGCATGAATTAATCCTATATTAATTCAAATAATAATCCAACAACAAATCATGCATATAATTAATCCACGTAAATCCTACGCATGCGGAATTCTACGAGTTTACGTGAACGTACCTCTTGGGATGGCAATGGCTTGGTTGATTAGACTCACCAAAAGAACTTCCCAAGTATTCCTTTAATCCTTGCTCAACTATCCGGTGGTAGGACACTTGCGAACAATTAACAAAAGGAAAATAAATTATGTTGCACCACCTTTGTGGATTTACTAATTTTTCCAGCACATGGAATTGTACTTGGGAATGAAAGAATCATCCCCTATTTATAGAGCATAAGTGGTCGAAAATTTTGGGGTAAAACAATGTGGGAAAATCTTTTCTTGATCTCCAAGAAATCTTGAATATATCTCCTATATTCTTTTTCCCATAATTATAATATCCCACAAAATCCCACCTACTCTTTGTTATGGATATTTTTGAAATTATAGGTCAAGATTCCAAGATTTGGATCTTCTTAAATTTATGAGATATACTTGTATTTCAAGAAATACATATCTTCCATAATATCTTTTTCAAGAAAATCAAGAAAATCTTTCTTGCCCTTTATATTTAAAAAAAAAAAAAAATTTCCTTCATGAATAACCAAGTGGGAGATTTCTTGAATTTAATGAGATAATCTTGTATTCCAAGAATAGATATCTTCATTTCATAACAAAATTCAAAGAAAATCTTTCTCCCCTTTTATCCATAAATTTCGAAAATAATGGAAAAATAAGCAACAATATTTATTTTATTTTAAACACCTTTTTCAGTTATTGTACTATATGTTGGGCTACTTAGGGGGCCTTTAGGAGAATTAAGATTGGATCTTCCAATGGATCTTGAATTATCAATATTGAGCCACAATATTATTCAAGCCCATAAATATTAATTAATCCCACTACATAATTAATATTGCACTATCCATCTTAACCCATATTACAGTCAATATGGCTCCCGATTACTATTTCCCGTGTTTAAGATTATCTAGCCCATTAATTAATTCAAGCCACTGAAATAGCTTTCCATTAATTAATACCTTTTGTCCTTGGTCAAGGAACGGTTCAACATTATTATCCATACCGGAAACTAATTCCACTTACAAGATTTGGTATGATAAAGCTTATGAACCTCCCAAGGGGGCAAATCGAACAAGCGTACTTGCACACGATTCTCCGTATTAAATCTTAGCAATCACATGTGACCAATAATATTGCCCAAGATAAAAAGTATTGAATCTCGTTGATTCTCTACCCATGATAAGTCAAAGCAATAGTTACCAACCACACGTGATCCTATTTAAGGACCGAAGATTAAGAAATAACGAACCACTGAGGTCTAATTCTTCCTTGTTCAGTTCTGAAGAATTTTTCCTCCTGTAGGTCCTATTCAGTGCATCAGTCATGCACTAGTGTAATCTCTTGGTCAAGACAAGCCAATTCGAGCCTTACACTTCAACCTTTCACGATGGATTGTTCATTTCCATCTAGGTCGTGAATGGCGTACTCTTAGTTACAAGGGACTGTTAATTTAATCTTCTGTGATCTGGTATCACTAAATTAACTACAATGTAACACGTACTCTTTATTGAACAGTTATGCAGTAAATATATGTAACATTCGATAATATTTAAAGCATTAGTGATAAACAATTTATTTCAATAAATAAGTTCGAAATTCAGTTTTGATTATACAAAGTAAAAGCATACTTTCTAGTATAATCCCAACAAGTCATTCCTGACGAACTGGGTAACCAAATTGTTTGTTCCTTAATTCGTTGTTCCATTATTTTCTCCTATAATTGCTTGTTTAATTCTTAACAACTGGTATCAAGAGCATCTGGTTCAAGGAATCTGGTGGGAGCAATTATGATGGCTGAAGGAAAATCGCCTGTTGAGAAGTTTGATGGAACGGATTTTGGATTCTGGAAATTGCAGATCGAGGATTACCTGTACGGTAAAGATCAATATCAACTGTTGGGTGAACAGCCTGAAGATATGAAGGACGGAGAGTGGAAGTTGCTGGATAGGAAGGCGATGAGTGTGGTTCGTCTGTCGATATCCAGGAATATCGCCCTACATACTGTGAAAGCAAAAACCACAAAGGAGATGCTGGAAATTTTGACTGAGATGTAAGAAAAACCGTCTGCAGCGAACAAGGTTCATCTGATACGGAGGTTATTCAACCTGAGGATGGCGGAGGATACTGTGGTAGTCAACCATCTCAACGGGTTCGATATGATCATAGCCCAATTGAGCTCGGTTGAGATTGACTTTGATGATGAAGTTCAAGCCCTAATTTTGTTGTCTTCTTTACCAGAAAGTTGGAGTGGAACGGTAATAGTTGTTAGTGCTTCAGCGGGTAAAGTGAAACTAAAATTCGATGAGGTTAGAGATTTGGTAATGAGCGAAGAAATTCGCAGGAAAGAGTTGGGTGTGGCCACAAGATCTGCTTTGAGTGCGGGAAACAGAGGCAGATCTGAATCCCAGGGGAAGCCAAATTGGGGTAGATCGAAGTCAATGGGCAAGGATAAGCCCAAGAAGGATAAGAGTCAGGTTTAGTGTTACAAATGTCATGAGCTTGGTCATTACAAGAGGGAGTGCAAGGCACAAGACAAGAATGACAACTCAGCCAACGTTTCCACTGATGAGGACTTAGATGCATTGATTCTGAGTGTAAGCAGTCCATTGGAGTCGTGGGTGTTAGATTCTGGAGCATCGTTTCATTCGTGCAGCAGTGCTGACGTAATGGAGAAGTACACTTCCGAAAAACTTTGGGAAGGTTTATCTAGCTGATGATGAGCCTCTGGAAATCAAATGGAAGGGGGATGTTTGGATTAAGACACCAAATGGGATTGTGTTACAGTTGAAAGATGTGAGACATATTCCTAGGTTGAAGAGGAATTTGATTTCAGTTGGGCAGCTTGATGACGAGGGCTACAAGGTGACTTTTGGGTGTAATTCGTGGAAGATATCCAAAGGTGTCATGGTAGTGGCTCGTGGAAATAAAGACGGGACGTTGTATATGACAGGCAACACCCAAGATAGCATTGCTCTTGCAAGTGAAAAAGGGAATGCGAATTTGTGGCATTGTTGTCTTGGCCACATGAGTGAAAAGGGGATGAAAGTTATGTGCTCAAAAGGTAAACTGTCAGACCTCAAGACAGTTGACATCGGTTTGTCTGAGGACTGTGTATTCTGAAAACAGAAAAGGGTGAGTTTTTCGAAGGGAGGCAGAGCTTTGAAGAAGCAGAAGCTGGAGTTAGTTCACAGTGATTTGTGGGGTCCAGCGCTAGTGACATCCCTTGGTGGAGCATCATATTACATGACTTTCATTGACGACTCTACGATGAAGGTATGGGTTTATTTCTTGAAAAATAAATCTGATGCATTTAATGCTTTCAGGAAGTGGAAGGCCCTTGTAGAAACTGAGACAGGTCTCAAGGTGAAGTGTTTGAGATCTGATAATGGTGGAGAGTACGAGCTCCGTGAGTTCAAGGAATTCTGTGAGGCGAATGGAATTCGAATGGAGAAAACCGTGAGAGGAACCCCACAACAAAATGGCGTGGCAGAACGTATGAACAGGACACTATGTGAACGTGCTAGAAGCATGAGATTGAAGTGTGGGCTGCTAAAGATGTTTTGGGCAGAGGCAGTTAACACAGTAGCTTACTTGATAAACAGAGGACCCTCAACTCCTTTGGAAAATGGCATACCGGAGGAGGCCTGGTCGGGAAAGGAGGTAAATCTGTCGTTTCTTCGAGTATTTGGGTGTGTTGCATATGTTCATGTTGATGCTATGAGTAGAAGCAAGTTGGATGTTAAATCTGTTAAGTGTACGTTTATTGGATATGGCGGTGATGTTGGGATTATACTGAAAAGTATGCTTTTTACTTTGTATAATCGAAACTGAATTTTCAGACTTATTTACTGAAATAAATTGTTTATCATTGATGCTTTAAATATGATTGAATGTTATATATATTTACTGCATAACTGTTGAATAATTTGTACGTGTTACACTGTAGTTAATTTAGTGATACCAGATCACAGAAGATTAAATTAACAGTCCCTTGTAACTAAAAGTACGCCATTCATGACCTAGATGGAAATGAACAACCATCGCGAAAGGTTGAGGTGTAAGGCTCAGATTGGTTTGTCTTGACCAAGAGATTACACTAGTGGTATGATCGATTGAATAGGACCTCTGAGGAGGATAAAATCTTGAGAATCCGAACAAGGAAGAATTAGACCTCAGTGGTTCGTTGTTTCTTAACCTTCGTCCCTTAAATAGGATCACGTGGGATTGGTAACTATTGCTTTGACTTATCATGGGTAGCGAATCAGAGAGATTCAATACTTTTTATCTTGGGCAAAATTATTGATCACATGTGATTGCTAAGATTTAATCTGAAGAATCGTGTGCAAAATCACGCTTGCTTGATTTGCCCTTGGGAGGTTCATCGGTTTTATCATACCAAATCTTGCAAGTGGAATTAGTTTCCCAGATGGATAATAATGTTGAACCATTCCTCGACCAAGGACAAAAAGATATTAATTAACGGAAAGCTATTTCAAAGGCTTGAATTAATTAATTGGCTAGATAATCTTAAACACGGAAAAATAATGACCGGAGCCATATTGACCGTAATATGGGTTAAGATGGATAGTCTTAATATTAATTATGTAGTGGGATTAATTAATATTTATGGGCTTGAATTATATTGTGGCTCAATATTAGATATTCAAGATCCATTGGAAGGTCCAATCTTAATTCTCCTAAAGGCCCCCTGAGTAGCCCAATAAATAGTCCAATAACTGAAAAGGTGATTAAAATAAAATAAATATTGTTGCTTAATTTTCTAAGTATTATTTTCGAAATATATAGATATGTTGGGAGAAAGATTTTCTTTGAATTTTGTTATGGAATGAAGATATGTATTCTTGGAATACAAGATTATCTCATTAAATTCAAGAAATCTCCCACTAGCTTATTTATATAGTAAATTTTGAAAATTAGAAAATATAATGGGCAAGAAAGATTTTCTTGATTTTCTTGGAAAGATATTATGGAAGATATGTATTTCTTAAAATACAAGAATATCTCATAAATTCAAGAAGATCCAAATCTTGGTATCTTGCACATGTTATTTTTGAAAAATCCATATTATAGAGGAGGTGGGATTTTTGTGGAATATTTTAATTATGGGAAAAAAAATATAAGGGATATATTCAAGATTTCTTGGTGACCAAGAAAAGTCTTTTCCCACATTGATATTTCACTAAATTTTTAAACCACTTCCTCTCCTATAAATAAATGGGATGATTAGTTCATTCACAAGTACAATTCCATGTCTTTGAAATATTAGCAAATCCACAAAAGTGGTGCAACAAAGTTTATTTTTTCCTTTTGTTAATTGTTAAACGAAAGTGTCCTTCCACCGGATAGTTGAGCAAGGGCTAAGGGAATACTTGGGAAGTCCTTTTGGTTAGTCCGTCCGACCGAAGTCACTTTGCCATCCCGGAGGTAATGCGTTCACGAAAACTCAGAGATTCCGCATCGTAAGTTTTACGTGGCTTTTTATATGCATGATATGTTGTTGCAATTATTATTTGAATTAATATAGGATTAATTCATGCTAGTAATAATTAATGAATTAAATTTGTATTTAAATATTCACCCCGAATAGATCTGTGCAAAAACATTCCCCAACAAGCGGTATCGAGCCATTTTGCTTTGCTCAATTTTTTAAATTGTAATTTAATTAAGTGGACATTAAAATTGAAATTGGATAGTAGAACTGTTAGATATGTTTTGCGGTATCCAATTGTCATGGGTATTAATGTTTTATTTTGCATGCATATAAATCGTGGTTTTTTAATTCGATTAGCTTCGGTTTGTTTTTGCCTCATGAGAAAATCCACAGTAGACTAGGATTTGTTTGATTTGATCAATGAAATAGACTAGTCTAGATCTAGGTTTATTTATTTTTTGTAAATAAATTGTAAACCGGATCGAAACGAAGAGATGAAAAAATTAAAGGATCAAATCGAGAACTTAAGCGGCGGCGTCTTCTTACCGGCACGCATGGGCGTTAGGGCGAGGCCGGGCGGCCTAGCGATAAGCGCGCGGCCCGAGCCGAAAGTGACGGGCGGCGGATCTGGCGGCGGCCGCTACAAGCGAAGGCCATGATACGCTGTGCGCCGCTGAAAAGTCGCGGCGCGCGGCGGAGGCGAAATACGCGCGGATGCACGCGGATGCGCTGTCGCCTTGCGAGAATCGGCGACTCCTGACGACATCGCCGAGGCGTCTTAGAAACATCGAGGGCGCTTGACCCGCCGGGCGGTGCCGAAGCCGCTGAGAAGTCGTCCCCAGCAGTGGCGGCTTCACGGATCTTGGCGTGCATCCTTCCATGAAATGCTTGGCGTGGCATTTCAAGATGAAAAGTTTTTTTTGAGATGAGCGAGTGGGAGAAATTCGAGACGCGTTTTCTTCAAGATCAAGCCAAGAAAAATCAAACCATGACAATTGGATAATTTGTGCCCAATATGTTTATTTTTTCTGCTTTTGCTTGATTTTTTTTTATTTATCTTATGCTTTATTTAATTTGTTTAAATGTGTTTGCATGAGGGTTGCCAAATGGAAAAATCTCACTTTAAAAAATTACTAAGTATGTTTAAATAATTAATTGACAATTTTATTCCGGATAATAAAATTGAATTAATTTTGACCTCCATGATTTATTTATTTGTGAATTCTTTTGGAGAAATTCCCCAACCGGATTTCGGCCAAAAGATAGGTTTCACATGAATGAATTCCAAACGGATGATTGTGGGTTATTACTAGTGGCGGCGATATGACCTCCCCCACGAGGCTCGATCAAAGCAAAATAGTAATCCCATTTATTTAATCATGGTTATTATTTAGGTATAAAATTGATATGCATATATTTCTCAAGTCCCTCGTCAATTTTATATTGGTCAAAAATCGGAGCCAACTATTAACTGGATATTAAGGGTTTGTAAATCGTTCTTGTTTGTAACTCCTTGAATGTGTTTAAATAATGACCCACCCAACGTGGCTTATTTAAACTGTTTTGAGATGTTGGCTGATGCATGTTCATATTTTTTTTGAGATTTTAATATGATGCATGTGATCAAACCTTGTGATATATTTGTGCTTATGCATATTATTGTTTATTTCAGTTCATCATGTCGCAACCTTCTAATCCACTATCGAATATACCTAAAGACCTTTTGCTTTTTGGTGAAAACTATTTTGGTTGGAAACACAAAATAAAATCTGCCCTAACCGCATCATCTTCCGAATGGGTACTTGATTCACCAAAACCCGAAAAACCAACTAAGGATGCGAAATATGGGATGAGATGATTTATGGTGAATGGGAGCTGGCAAACGGTTTGATGAAGGAAACAATTCTGGCACATATGTCAGATGCGTTGAGGCGCCTTCATCAAGAATATGAGTCAGCTGCAGACATCTTAAAGAATCTCGAAGCGATGTTCGGACATCAGACCCATATGGCAGTCCAAAGTGTGAAGCAAGAAATTGCTCAGTTAAAATTGGAAAAAGGGACAACTGCAGCGCAGCACGTCCTTAGGGTTATGGTGTTATTTGAGGAACTTGAGATCCTCGGCGAAAAATGTGATTTCAAGGCTAAGATTGATTTCATTCTCCAATCCTTACCAAAGAGCTATAATCACCGCTATCTTGAGTATCTAATGGAAGATCAAGATTTTACAGTGGAGGATCTTATAAATGCTTTGACTTTGGTTGAAAAGGAAGTGGAGCGCGAGGAAAAGAACTTGGGAAAACGGAAATCTTCTCTTCGTCCTAGATCAAGTGGTGATAAGGATGATGAAAAGAGAAGAAGGTTAAACCAAGAAGAGTCAACATCAAATAGAAGCATGTATGAGGAAAACTTTGGAAAACGGGAGAGTAGGACAATCGAGGTCAGCCTGTTCCGATCCCAAAAGGAAAAGAAAGAAAGGTAATACTCACGCACTAGTTGTTTGAAACTTGTTTAGCGGCGTATGCCTCCCATTTTGTGGGTGGTGGATACGGGATCCACTAATCATGTTTGTTTCACATTACAGGGGTTCAAGCGGACCCGACAACTTAGTGGGAGTGAGGTCCTCATCACACTGGGAGATGCTACGAGAGTGGCAGTTGAAGCAGTGGGAGAAGTGCACCTGTCTTTTGAAGACAGTGTTTTAATTTTGAGATATTCTTTACTTTCCAATTTTTTAGAAAGAATTCGTTTTCAGTTTCTAAACTTTTGTGATGGATATTCGGTTACTTTTTAATAAAGTTGTTACCATTTTTCTTGTTGATGAATTTATCTATCATGGAACGTTGTTGAATGATCTCTATGCAAATTAATTGTGCACACCACTCACGAAATGTATCCTATAACACATCAACTGTTTCCGAGAAAATAAAACGTTCATCAGATGAACGAGACACTTCTTTGGCATCTAAGATTAGGTCATATAAATCCAAAGAGGATCCAAAGGTTGGTGAAAGATGGTTCACTGGAGCGTCTCCAAGTTGAACAAATTCCAACCTGCGAATCATGTTTGGAGGATAATATGACCAAGATGGCATTTGGAGCCAAGAGGAATGGGGCTAAAGAAGTGTTAGAGATCGTTCACATAGATGTATGTAGTCAAATGTCAACCAAAGCAAGAGGAGGTTATGAGTAATTTTATTGATGATTACTCAAGGTACATTTTCCTTATGAAGCATGAATATGAGACCTTTGAAAATTCTAAGAATTTAAGGCTCAAACAGAGAATCATAGGGAAAAACGTATCAAGTCTCTACGATCTGATCGTGGAGGCGAATAACCTCAGTGATGAGTTTTTGAACTGCTTATCTGATGAAGGGATTGTATCCCAGCTCACTGCAACCGGAACCCCTAACCAAAACGGGGTTGCAGAGCAAAGAAACATAATTCTTTTGGAAATGGTTAGATCAATGATGAGTTATGCGGATCTTCCCGAGTCGTTCTGGGGTCATACCTTGGTAACAGTGACTTACATTCTGAACTTGGTGCTATCCAAATCGGTTCCCAAAACTCCCAAAGAATTGTGGACCGGGCGCAAGCCTAGTATGAGACACATGAGAATTTGGGGTGTCCGGCCTACGAGTTGGGCAAGGAAGCCGATAAATTGGATCCTCGATCAGGATTAAGGTTGTTTGTAGGATACCTCGAGGGAACAAAATGGTGTATGTTATATAGTCCCGAAGATCAAAAGGTGGTCATCAGCACCCACTTTAGATTTTTGGAAGAAGACTATATGAACCAAAGAAAACCCAGAAGTGAGATTACTTTAAATGAGCTTAGAGGGCAAACCTCAGTGCCAACTGTACTAGATGATATACCAATCGATACGTTTTCACAACCGGAGCCTCGTCATAGTGGGAGGGTTGTTAGACAGCCCGAGAGATTCATGAGAATAGGAGAGTCCTCGGACTTGATTCCCGAAATCAAACCCATGGACATATGATGAGGCACTCCAAGATAAGGATGCAGATTCTTGGCAAACAGCAATAAAATCCAAAGTGGGTTTTAATGTTTCATAATAGAGTGTGGGATCTAGTCGAACCACTTAATGGGGTCAAACCCATTGGATAAAAGTGGGTATATAAGGGGAAAAGAGGACTGGACGTGAAGGTTGAAACCTTTAAAGCAAGACTAATGGCGAAAGGTTATACTCAGAAAGAAAGGGATCGATTATGAGGAAACTTTTTCGCCCGTAGCCATGCTTAAGTCCATCCATATTCTCTTATCGATTGCTGCGCATTTCGACTTTGAAATATGGCAAATAGATGTCAAGACAGCTTTCCTTAACGGAAGTCTTGATAAGGAGATCTATAAGCAACAACCCCAAGTTTTCATTGAAACAGGCCAAGAACACCAAGTTTGTAAGCTCAAGAAGTCCATTTTCGGATTCAAACAGGCATCCAGAGCTTAGAACCAATGTTTTGATCATGTTATAAAGTCTTATGGGTTTGATCAAAACAAGTTTGAAAGTTGTGTGTATAAAAAGCGTGTCGGAACTGCATTGGTATTCTTAGTACTATACGTAGACGACATTCTGATCATCGGGAACGGTGTGAAGGTGTTATCAGACGTAAAGGCTTGGTTTCAAAACAGTTTGATATGAAAGACTTAGGGAAAGCCGGACACATCCTTGGGATCAAGATCACTCGAGATCGCAAGAAAAGGATGATCGGGTTATCGCAAGTTTCATACATAGACACTGTCTTGAAACGCTTCAGCATATTCGTACCTTTCAGATTTGGAATCCATCTATCCAAGAAAATGTCCCCTAAGACGCAAAAGGAGATAGATGACATGAAAGGCATTCCTTGTGCTTCGGTTTGTCGGAAACCTTATGTATGCAATGTCAGTATGCGAGACCGGATATCCGCTTTTTTGCCGTAGGCATGGTAGCAAGATATCAAAGTAACCCAGGAAAGCGCGTTGAACGGCGCTTAAAAACATTCTCGAAGTGTCCGAAAAGAACTCCGGGATAGAATGTTGATTTATCGATCAGTACTCAATCCCCATCGACTACCGCGGACTTTCCAATCGATTTAGATTCGAAATTATTTGCCTCGGATAGTGTGTTTCCATTTGGGAAGTGTAGCCACCAAATGGACGAGTGTGAAGCGTAATGCATCACCGACTCAACCATGGAAGTCGAGTAAGTAGGCTGCTTGTGAAGCGTTGAAAAGAACCGATTGGGCTCTAGATCTTCTTAGTGGACTTGGATGGTGTTCTCAATTTGTCTAGCAATATCTGCTAGGGGCGCTTTAAAATTCAAGAGAACCAAGAGTCCACGAGTCAAACAAACACATTAAAGGAAAGACATCTTATACGAGAAATCGTTAAGAGAGGAGATATAGATGTGGCAAAGATAGCGTCCCGAGGACGACTTAGCAGATCCATTCACAAAGCGTCCCCTCTCAATACATTCGAGACATGTGAGTGGAATGGGTGTCAAGACCGTTGCCCGAATCTGCTTTGAGTATAAGTGGGAGAAATTATTAGGTTTGTGTAGGTGACATTAGATGTCACGGACTACTCGAGGTATGTTGTAGTATACTTAAAAGCGACTTTTGAGTATAAGTGGGAGATTGTTGGGATTATAATTTTGAAAAGTATGTTTTTTACTTTGTATAATCGAAACCAATTTTCGTGCTTATTTATTGAAATAAATTGTTTATTAATTTGATGCTTTAAATATGATTGAATGTAATATATATTTACTACATAACTATTCAATAATTCGTGCGTGTTACATCAGAGTTAATTTAGTGATACAAGATCACGAAAGATTAAATTAACGAGTCTCTTTGTAACTAAAAAGTACGCCATTCACGACCTAGATGGAAATGAACAACCATCGCGAAAGGTTGAGGTGTAAGGCTCGAGATTGGTTTGTCTTGACCAAGAGATTACACTAGTGCATGACCGATGTCTTTGAATAGGACCTCTGAGGAGGATAAAATCTTGAGAATCAACAAGGAAGAATTAGACATCGATGGTTCGTTGTTTCTTAACCTTCGCCCCCTTAAATAGGATCACGTGGGATTGATAACTATTGCTTTGACTTATCATGGGTAGCGAATCGGAGAGATTCAATACTTTTTATCTTGGGCAATATTATTGGTCACATGTGATTGCTAAGATTTAATCTGAAGAATCGTGTGCAAGCACGCTTGCTTGATTTGCCCCCGGGAGGTTCATAAGTTTTATCATACCAAATCTTGCAAGTGGAATTAGTTTCCCAGATGGATAATAATGTTGAACAGTTCCTCGACCAAGGACAAAAGATATTAATTAACGGAAAGCTATTTCAAAGGGCTTGAATTAATTAATGGGCTAGATAATCTTAAACACACGAAATAATGACCGGAGCCATATTGACTGTAATATGGGTTAAGATGGATAGTGCAATATTAATTATGTAGTGGGATTAATTAATATTTATGGGCTTGAATTATATTGTGGCTCAATATTAGATATTCAAGATCCATTAGAAGGTCCAATCTTAATTCTCCTAAAGGCCCCCTGAGTAGCCCAACAAATAGTCCAATAACTGAAAAGGTGATTAAAATAAAATAAATATTGTTGCTTAATTTTCCAAGTATTATTTTTGAAATATATAGATATGTTGGGAGAAAGATTTTCTTTGAATTTTGTTATGGAATGAAGATATGTATTCTTGGAATACAAGATTATCTCATTAAATTCAAGAAATCTCCCACTAGCTTATTTATATAGTAAATTTCGAAAATTAGAAAATATAATGGGCAAGAAAGATTTTCTTGATTTTCTTGAAAAGATATTATGGAAGATATGTATTTCTTAAAATACAAGAATATCTCATAAATTCAAGAAGATCCAAATCTTGGTATCTTGCACATGTTATTTTCGAAAAATCCATATTATAGAGGAAGTGGGATTTTTGTGGAATATTTTAATTATGAGAAAAAGAATATAAGGGATATATTCAAGATTTCTTGGTGACCAAGAAAAGTCTTTTCCCACATTGATATTTCACTAAATTTTCGACCACTTCCTCTCCTATAAATAGGGGATGATTAGTTCATTCCCAAGTACAATTCCATGTGCTGGAAATATTAGCAAATCCACAAAAGTGGTGCAACAAAGTTTATTTTTTCCTTTTGTTAATTGTTCGACGAGTGTCCTTCCACCGGATAGTTGAGCAAGGGCTAAGGGAATACTTGGGAAGTCCTTTTGGTTAGTCCGTCCGACCGAAGTCACTGCCATCCCGAGAGGTACGTTCACGTAAACCTGTAGATTCCGCATGCGTAGGTTTTACGTGGCTTTTTATATGCATGATATGTTGTTGCAATTATTATTTGAATTAATATATGATTAATTCATGCTAGTAATAATTAATGAATTAAATTTGTATTTCAATATTCACCCCGAATAGATCTGTACAAAACATTCCCCAACAGGTGATGAATTTGGGTATCGATTTTGGGATGAGCAGAATCGAAAAATAATTCGTAGTCGAGATGTCATATTTAATGAGCAGGTGTTGTACAAGGACAGGTTGGGGATATCCAAAGCAGGTGGTTCTGAGAAACAAGTTGTTGAGTTAGACATTTCGAACTAGGGTGGGAGCAAGGAGGTTCTAGATGATCAGGTGATTGTTGAGGAAGAACCAAGTACACCACCACCAACAATTTCGCTGCGGAGATCAACGAGAGAACGGAGATCTCCTGATAGGTATTCACCCTCTCTTCATTATATATTGTTCACTGATGGTGGTGAGCCAGAATGTTATGCAAAGGCTACACATAGTGAGCAGGTGACCAAGTGGAAACTTGCGATGGAAGATGAGATGAAGAACCGAGGAAGTGAGAATTTCACTGACATGTTGACTAAGGTTGTGACCTTAGAGAAGTTGAAGTTATGCATGACTTCAACTGGCCTTGGAAACTGAGCATAAGGCCACGCACTACTACCAGTGAGAGAAACCGTTGAAACGGAGGAGACAAGTTACAGTTGGAGTCGGTCTCCAAGTGGGAGATTGTTGGGTTGTGGAGACCGGGAGGCAGACCCAGGAAGGCACTCAACCAAGCCAGTGGTCGAGCACCTATGCTAGATCGAGCGCACCATCTTCCCAGCGCCATCGGGGCGCTCGAGCTAAGGATGTGATCGAGCAGAACCGCTCGACCAAAGCCCCTGGTCGAGCGGTTCCGGAAGCCCAGTGCGCGAATTAGGGTTTTTGGCCCAAGTCTCATTTAAATATTTTTTACTCATTGTATTTGCCTCTTGTACGAAAAACACACGAAAATAGTGAATCTTCTGGCTTGGTAGTGCCCCCAGACGTAGTCATTCCTGACGAACTGGGTAACCAAATTTTTTGTTCCTTAATTCGTTGTTCCATTATTTTCTCCTATAATTGCTTGTTTAATTCCTAACATATATTATTCCCGACAACCTATAAACTAGTATTTAAAAATTTTATTATATAAATTCTCAAAACAACTTATAAAATGTTATTTGGTTATAAAATATTTAAAATAAATTTAACCAAACTGCCCATGGAATGTACCTTGCGTAGGTCGGTCATTGACAAATTCTGAATGAAGGTGGGACCTGCTGCAAGAAAGCCACGTCCAAGGGGACCATATGGTACAATTCCAATCCCAAGCTCTCTGCATACAATATATATAATATTAATAAGAAAATTGTTCCATCATATGATTTCACAAATGAAGAAATTAGCAGATTGATACCTGCAAGTAGGACTTGTCCCATGGGGGCACGTGCCCCCATAAATTTTTTTTTTTTTTATTACTATGCTTATTAGATAAATTTATATAGTTATATAAACTGTTGTTTTTTGGCATGATCTACTTGCTAGCTGAATTGGTCATGCGATTGTAGTAATAAGTGGAAGGTACTGGGTTCGGATCCCAGCAACCACTTAAATTTTGCCTATCTCATTTTTTTTACTTTTTTTTTTTGCCCCCGCCTTTTTTTTTTTTTTGTGCCCCCGCCATGTAATATTTCTGGATCCGTCCCTGACAAGGACCATTCTATCTGAACAGCGGTGATTGGATGAACAGCATGAGCCCTTCTGATTGTCGAAGCCGATGCTTCTAATAGACCCATATGTTTGATTTTCCCTTCTTCCACCAGCTTCTTTAGCTCTCCCATCTTTCAATTAAAGTATCATGAGATTAGCAAAGAGCTCTAATGAAGCAATCAAGAATAAAAAACAAAGTAAAGGGGGAAATAGTTTTTCTTAGTCCTATAAATTTCTCAAATTTGGTTTTAATCCTGTCGATTTTCACTAATTTAAAATAGTCCGATAACTTTTAATTTTTCAATATTTTAGTCCGCTAACCGATTATAGGAGGTGAAACATCCAGTTGACACTAACGCGGCAAGGTCTGCTTTGCCACGTGGCAGACTTTGATTGATCAACCAGATATTTCACCTCCTACAGCCGGTTACCAGAACTATTATCGATTCGTGTAAATCGACATGATGAAATCGAAATAACTTATAGGACTAAATAAAATTCTTCTTTTTTCCAAAAGTAAAAGTTTGGGAAAAAAATAAAACCGTGAGTTCAATAGGCAGTCGAGTGTCGATGCGATTAACATAATAGAGATCAATGCAATCGGTGTTGAGACGCTTCAAGCTGGCCTCACATGCATCTCTCACATACTCGGGATCACCTCGAATCTCTACTGCACCACCTTTCTTACGCACACCAAATTTGGTAGCTATCTCCACTTTTTCCCTCATTCCTCTAAACGCCTAGCATTCAGAGAGTATATATAAGACAAAAACTCGCATGATATATACGCAACTTAATTTAGATTCATCGTACATCTCAACATTATTTTGTTTGAGATGGAGAACATGATATAAAATACTCCCTCCATCCTTATTTCTATATGTTGATAATTCCTTTTTGGTCCGTCCAAACTTGATATTTATGTGATCCAGGAATGGATCCAATAACTTTTTATAGTGGAGGCATATAACACATTTAAGAAATTTTTCACTACATAACAATGTAAGTATAATATTATAAGTTAAACTTAATGGTTTTTATAGCTTGAAATATTTGCATGACTAACTCATCATCAACACTATTAAAAATTTATCAGTTAATATATACAATCAAATTATTATTCTCGTCTCGATTGCATAGACGATACTTTATGATATTCATTACAAAAAATACCCTTTTAACTAATTTGGATTGAAATTGGAATTGAGGGTTAAGAATTAATTAGGCAATATTTGAGAAAAAAACATAATAATTATAATTTTTATTATATAAGTATAATACTAAAAGAAATCTTGTGGGGCACGTGCCACAAGACAAGTTTAGCTCCGGTCTCTGTGTATGTCTATAAATTGAAATAATAGTGTTTTACCTCCACCCTCCAAATTGTCACTCATTCACAATCATACTATTCAAAAGTAAATCCACATTACCCTCCTAATCATTTACTTTATACATAAGTAACTATTATTATTTAAAACTCACTGTCAAAAAAATTATTTCTATGAAACCCATAACAACATACAGAGGGAAATATGGAGATTAATTTGATGAAATATTTGAAATAGAATTAGTTATAAGAATATTATAATAGACGTTGAATCATGTTAATTATTACTAAAAGAGTAAATTTTCAGTGAAACTTGTTCACAGTATAAAGTTTATATTATTATATTTACAAATTAATATCATTATACTTATCAACTGATATTATTATACATATAAATTAAAATCATATTATTAAATGATATTATTATAATTTATAAAAGTAGCGGTATCAATTTATAAATATTATTAAGCTGTGTAATATTATTTTAATTAATATTTATAATACATATTTAAAAATTATAAATAAATACTCCCTCTGTCCTAATTTAAATTGATCACTTTTCGTAAATAAGTGTCTTACTTTATATTGGTCATTTTCTAAAAGGAAAATAAAGCAATTTTCTTTATAAAACAATATTCTTTACAAACAACACTTATTTACACCACATGTTACTCCACTACACACACTAAATCAATTTTACACAATTTAATATTGATATTTATACCCCTCCATCAGACCCACTTTACATCGTTACTATTTAATACTAATAAAAAACATTTTACATAAAATTTGTGTCTACAGTAAATAACAAAACAAAATTATGACCGAGGTAAATAAAAGCAAAAATATGGAATTTCAATAACCACCATCGGAAAAAAAAAAGTAAAAAAGGTTAACATTTAGGAAAGCAGGAACTTACATGGCCGAAGAGGGTCTCGACAGTGTGGGCCCATAAAAATCGGAGGTATCAAAAAAGATAACACCCGAATCGACTGTGTTATGAATGAGGCGGATCATTTCGGGTTCGGGCTTGGGCGGTGGCGGAGACTTCGTGTGAGTCGCCGCCTTCAACAATTCCGGTGGATCGGCGGCGGGATTGGAGACGAGTTTGTGTGTGGTGACTGTTGTCGTCGCTGAAGTCCATCGGAGGCGAACCAGCGACGAGGAGACGGCGTAGTGGGCTCAACAAATCAGGTGGCGGTGGTGGAGACAGCGGCGGCGACGAATGCAGATGGTGATTGTGGTGTGGTGCTTTTGGTAGAGAGAGAGAGGAGAGGTTAGTGAGAGAGAAATAAAAGAGAAATGAGAGAAAGAGAGAGAAGACGGCAGATTAAAAGAGGGTAGAATGTGTCTTTCATGTGTACTTTTGGACCTACCAGTGCTTTAATTAAATTGTTGGACTTCTTAGTACTCTATTCGGCTCCTTTGTACTTACAAGTACTTATTACTTTTTTTTTTGCGTAATAGGGTTTATTTAAAAATAGAGTGGCGTCTGGAAGAGAAATGAGGAGAGTTGGACAAAGACGTGGCAGATACATCAGGAAAAAAAATTAAATAAAAAGACACATGTATATTCAATTTATTCTGATAGCGACACATAGGCAAAATTATTCTAAAGTTGACACATCAGGAGGAAAAAACTTCATATTAGTATATAGGGGTTTTTTTTTAATATGTAATTTATTTTTTGAAATGTTCAATTTGTTTATATTGAAACGTTCAAATTGTTCAGTAAACGTTCAATTTATTCTATACTGAACAATTTGAACGTTTCAGTGTAAATTAACGTTTAAGGGAAATAAATTGTACTCCCTCCATCCCAATCTTAACTGCAATCTTTCCATTTTTGGCGTTTCAATTGTAACTGCATATTTCCTTCTTTTTTTTATCAACCAAACAAAATAATAGCACTGATGAGTACAATGGGTACTCAACCCGTACATGAAAGTGTCACAAAAAGAATTTCACCAAAACCACCCAAACATACAGTAGCAATCGCCTAGAACTACAAAAGATTAAGAGTCTTTCCACAACACTCAATAGGATTTGCCAACCATTCTACAAAGGTACCAGAATGCATACCGGGAAATTTTGTAGTCAACCACGACCAAATTCTTGCCTTGATTTCGAGTATAACTTGAGTCTGATCAGGTTTTTCGTCCTCAAATGGAAATACTCACTTTATCACATAAAGTACTAATAAATTATTCTTTCTACTCCCAACTCTTTAACACTTTATCATATAAAATACTAATAAACAACTATTTCTACCTCCTAGCACTTAAAGCTTGTTTGCAAACTCTAAACAATAAGTAGAATCAATTTTTTTTTTCATAAAAAATCACTTCTCAAGTGTTTGGAACAACTAATTTAAGCACTTAAAATCTATTTTATTGAAGCGCTATGACTTGCTTTTGGATTCTAAGAGAGCAATTCACACATACCAAGAAATAAAATAAGCATTTGTTTCTCTCTCTCATGTATGTCTCTTCTTTTGTATGTAATAATCATACAAATTTTTGGCTGTCTTAATGGAGAGAGAAAAGACATTTGCAAACACCATCCACTTTTTAAAATCATTTTATCTTAAAACACTCTTCACTTTTGATTTTACTACAAAAATCTTAAAATCACTTCTTTAAAATGTATAGAGTTTGCAAACACGGCTTTTATCACTTTATCATATAAAATATTAATAAACATTTTTTTCTTAAACTCCGAGCACACACTAACCCACCGATTAAGATTAGGATGGAGGGAGTACTTTTTAAAAATGTATTTGAATTGCACGGTGCAGATGATGCACAAGAGATCTCTATTTATATATATTATATATATATATATAATATATATATTCATAATGAAATGGATAAAGTTAGAAGGGAAGTGTAGAATTAGAGAAAATCACCGATAATCATAGGTGATTAGGATGGTCATTATTTATGGAGATAATTATAAAGTTATACAATGTAAATACAATCAGCTAATTAAACTAGCCAATCTATACATTAAAAGCTGGTCAAATAATCAATGACTAATTATATACAAACTGTCTAAATTGCTTAATTAGCGGATTCGCCTTGACTATCCTTAATACCCCCGCAAACGTTGTGTGGGGTGCAAGCAGAGGCAGAGCTTGGAACGAAGAAACTCAAAGGTTGGAAAAGAAAGACTCTTCGTGAAGATATCAGCAAGTTGTAAATAAGATGGCACGAACTGAGTGGACAACCTTCCAGATGAAACAAGCTCTCGAACAAAATGACAATCGATGTCAATATCTTTAGCTCGTTTATGAACAACTGAATTCTGACTAAGAAATAAAGCACTCTTGTTATCCCAAAGCAGAATAGGTCAAGATTCAGGAAGGACTTTGAGCTCACGAAGCAAATTAGTGAGCCATATAAGTTCTGAAGCAGCATTTGCTAGAGCACGGTATTCGGACTTACAACATGAACGAGTCACGGTAGGCTGCTTTTTGGCACTCCAAGAGACGAGATTCCCACCAAGGAAAATCGAGTAACCATAATTTGAGCGACGAGTTTCAACACATCGAGCCCAGTTAGCATCGGAGTAACCAATTATGGAAGAATCTTGACGATGAGTGTGTTGGGATTGTTGGAGCCTGATCGAAACCGGGAAGCAGAGCACGAGAGGCGCTCGACCAAGCCCGTGGTCGAGCACATCTGCTCGATCGAGCACTCCCCATTCCAGCCCGCACTAGGCGCTCGAGCATGTGTTGAGGTCGAGCAGAACCGCTCGACCAAAGCCCGTGGTCGGGCGGGTTCTGAGGCCTGTGCGAGGATTAGGGTTTTCGGCCCAATCTCATATTTAAATACTTTGACTCATTGTATTTGCCTCTTGTACTAAAATAACACACGAAAATAGTAAATCTCCTGGCTTGGTAGTGCCCCCAGACGTAGTCATTCCTGACGAACTGGGTAACCAAATTGTTTATTCCTTAATTCGTGTTTCCATCATTTTCTCCATAATTGCTGCTTAAATCCTAACAACTGGTATCAAGAGCATCGGGTTCAAGGGATCTAGTGGGAGCAATTATGATGGTTGAAGGGAAATCGCCTGTTGAGAAGTTTGATGGAACGGATTTTGGATTCTGGAAATTGTAGATCGAGGATTACCTGTACGGTAAAGATCTGTATCAACCGTTGGGTTCACAGCCTGAAGATATGAAGGACGACGAGTGGAAGTTGCTGGATAGGAAGGCGATGAGTGTGGTTCGTCTGTCGTTATCCAAGAACGTTGCCCTACATACGGTGAAAGCAAAAACCACAAAGGAGATGCTGGAGATTTTGACTGAGATGTATGAAAAACCGTCTGCAGCGAACAAGGTTCATCTGATGCGGAGGTTATTCAACCTGAGGATGGCAGAGGATACTGTGGTAGCCAATCATCTCAACGAGTTCAATATGATTATAGCTCAATTGAGCTCGGTTGAGATTAATTTTGATGATGAAGTTCAAGCCCTAATTTTGTTGTCTTCTTTACCAGAAAGTTGGAGTGGAATGGTAACGGTTGTTAGTGCTTCAGCAGGTAAAGTGAAACTAAAATTTGATGAGGTTAGAGATTTGATCATGAGCGAAGAAATTCGCATGAAAGAATTGGGTGTGGCCACAGGATCAGCCTTGAGTGCGGGAAACAGAGGCAGATCTGAATCCAAAGGGAAGCCAAATCGGGGTAGATCAAAGTCAAGGGGCAAAGATAAGCCCAAGAAGGATAAGAGTCAAGTTGAGTGTTACAATTGTCATGAATTTGGCCATTACAAAAGGGAGTGCAAGGCTCAAGCTAAGGCACAAGGGAATGCACCAAAGAAGAATGACAACTCAGCCAACGTTGCCACTGATGAGGGCTCAGATGCATTGATCTTGAGCGTAAGCAGTCCATTGGAATAGTGGGTGTTAGATTCTTGAGCATCGTTTCATTCGTGTTGCATTGCTGGCGTGATGGAGAAGTACACTTCCGGGAACTTTGGGAAGGTTTATCTAGCTGATGATGAGCCTCTGGAAATCAAATGGAAGGGGAATGTTCAGATTAAGACATCAAATGGGACTGTGTTACAGTTGAAAGATGTGAGACATATTCCTGGTTTGAAGAGGAATTTAATTTCAGTTGGGCAGCTTGATGATGAGGGTTACAAGGTGACTTTTGGGTGTAACACGTGGAAGATATCCAAAGGTGCCATGGTAGTGGCTCGAGGCAATAAAGAGGGAACGTTGTATATGACAGGCAACACCCAGGACAGCATTGCTCTTGCAAGTGAAAAAGGGAATGCAGATTTGTGGCATTGTCGTCTTGGCCACATGAGTGAGAAAGGGATGAAAGTTATGTGCTCGAAAGGCAAACTGCCAGACCTCAAGACAGTTGACATCGGGTTATGTGAGGACTGTGTATTCAGAAAACAGAAAAGGGTGAGTTTTTCGAAGGGAGGCAGAACTTTGAAGAAGCAGAAGCTGGAGTTAGTCCACAATGACTTGTGGGTCCAGCACCAGTAACATCTCTTGGTGGAACGTCATATTACATGACTTTCATTGACGACTCTACGAGGAAGGTATAGGTTTATTTCTTGAAAAAATAAGTCTGATGTCTTTAATGCTTTCAGGAAGTGGAAGGCCCTTGTAGAAACTGAGACAGGTCTCAAGGTGAAGTGTTTGAGATCTGGTAATGGTGGAGAGTACGAGCTCCGTGAGTTCAAAGAATTATGTGAGGCGAACGGAATTCAAATAGAGAAAATCGTGAGAGGAACCCCCCAGCAGAACGGTGTGGCAGAACGTATGAATAGAACCTTATGTGAACATGCTAGAAGCATGAGATTGAAGTGTGGGCTGCCAAAGATGTTTTGGGCAGAAGCAGTCAACACTGCAGCTTACTTGATAAATAGAGGACCCTCAACTCCCTTGGAAAATGGCATACCAGAGGAGGCATGGTCGGGTAAGGAGGTAAATCTGTCTTTTCTTCGAGTATTTGGGTGTGTTTCATATGTTCATGTTGATGCTACTAGTAGAAGTAAGTTGGATGTTAAGTCTGTTAAGTGTACGTTTGTTGGATATGGCGTCGAGATGTCGTATTCAATGAGAAGGTGTTGTACAAAGACTGGTCGGGGATATCCAAAGAAGGTGGTTCTGAGACTCAGGTTGTGGAGTTAGACATTTCGAACTAGGTGGGAGCAAGGAGGTTCTAGATGATCATGTGATTGTTGAGGAAGAACCAAGTACACCACCACCAACAATTCCGCTGCGGAGATCCACGAGAGAACGGAGATCTCCTGATAGGTATTCACCTTCTCTTCATTATTTATTGTTGACTGATGTTGGTGAACACGAATGTTATGCAGAGGCTACACGAAGTGAGAATTCTGCTGACATGTTGACTAAGGTTGTGACCTTAGAGAAGTTGAAGTTATGCATGACTTCAACTGGCCTTGAAAACTGAGATGAAGGCCCGGCACTACTACCAGTGAGAGAGACCGTTGAAACGGAGGAGACAAGTTACAGTTGGAGTCAGTCTCTAGGTGGGAGATTATTGGGATTGTTGGAGCCTGATCGAAACCGGGAAGCAGAGCACGGGAGGCGCTCGACCAAGCCCGTGGTCGAGCACATCTGCTCGATCGAGCACTCCCCATTCCAGCCCACACTAGGCACTCGAGCATGTGTTGAGGTCGAGCAGAACCGCTCGACCAAAGCCCGTGGTCGAGCGGGTTCTGATGCCTGTGTGCGGATTAGGGTTTTCGGCCCAATCTCATATTTAAATACTTTGACTCATTGTATTTGCCTCTTGTACTAAAATAACACACGAAAATAGTAGATCTCCTGGCTTGGTAGTGCCCCCAGACATAGTCATTCCTGACGAACTGGGTAACCAAATTATTTGTTCCTTAATTCGTGTTTCCATCATTTTCTCCATAATTGCTGCTTAAATCCTAACAACTGGTATCATGAGCATCGGGTTCAAGGGATCTAGTGGGAGCAATTATGATGGTTGAAGGGAAATCGCCTGTTGAGAAGTTTGATGGAACGGATTTTGGATTCTGGAAATTGCAGATCGAGGATTACCTGTACGGTAAAGATCTGTATCAACCGTTGGGTTCACAGCCTGAAGATATGAAGGACGACGAGTGGAAGTTGCTGGATAGGAAGGCGATGAGTGTGGTTCGTCTGTCGTTATCCAAGAACGTTGCCCTACATACGGTGAAAGCAAAAACCACAAAGGAGATGCTGGAGATTTTGACTGAGATGTATGAAAAACCGTCTGCAGCGAACAAGGTTCATCTGATGCGGAGGTTATTCAACCTGAGGATGGCAGAGGATACTGTGGTAGCCAATCATCTCAACGAGTTCAATATGATTATAGCTCAATTGAGCTCGGTTGAGATTAATTTTGATGATGAAGTTCAAGCCCTAATTTTGTTGTCTTCTTTACCAGAAAGTTGGAGTGGAATGGTAACGGTTGTTAGTGCTTCAGCAGGTAAAGTGAAACTAAAATTTGATGAGGTTAGAGATTTGATCATGAGCGAAGAAATTCGCAGGAAAGAATTGGGTGTGGCCACAGGATCAGCCTTGAGTGCGGGAAACAGAGGCAGATCTGAATCCAAAGGGAAGCCAAATCGGGGTAGATCAAAGTCAAGGGGCAAAGATAAGCCCAAGAAGGATAAGAGTCAAGTTGAGTGTTACAATTGTCATGAATTTGGCCATTACAAAAGGGAGTGCAAGGCTCAAGCTAAGGCACAAGGGAATGCACCAAAGAAGAATGACAACTCAGCCAACGTTGCCACTGATGAGGGCTCAGATGCATTGATCTTGAGCGTAAGCAGTCCATTGGAATCGTGGGTGTTAGATTCTTGAGCATCGTTTCATTCGTGTTGCATTGCTGGCGTGATGGAGAAGTACACTTCCGGGAACTTTGGGAAGGTTTATCTAGCTGATGATGAGCCTCTGGAAATCAAATGGAAGGGGAATGTTCAGATTAAGACATCAAATGGGACTGTGTTACAGTTGAAAGATGTGAGACATATTCCTGGTTTGAAGAGGAATTTAATTTCAGTTGGGCAGCTTGATGATGAGGGTTACAAGGTGACTTTTGGGTGTAACACGTGGAAGATATCCAAAGGTGCCATGGTAGTGGCTCGAGGCAATAAAGAGGGAACGTTGTATATGACAGGCAACACCCAGGACAGCATTGCTCTTGCAAGTGAAAAAGGGAATGCAGATTTGTGGCATTGTCGTCTTGGCCACATGAGTGAGAAAGGGATGAAAGTTATGTGCTCGAAAGGCAAACTGCCAGACCTCAAGACAGTTGACATCGGGTTATGTGAGGACTGTGTATTCAGAAAACAGAAAAGGGTGAGTTTTTCGAAGGGAGGCAGAACTTTGAAGAAGCAGAAGCTGGAGTTAGTCCACAGTGACTTGTGGGTCCAGCACCAGTAACATCTCTTGGTGGAACGTCATATTACATGACTTTCATTGACGACTCTACGAGGAAGGTATAGGTTTATTTCTTGAAAAAATAAGTCTGATGTCTTTAATGCTTTCAGGAAGTGGAAGGCCCTTGTAGAAACTGAGACAGGTCTCAAGGTGAAGTGTTTGAGATCTGGTAATGGTGGAGAGTACGAGCTCCGTGAGTTCAAAGAATTATGTGAGGCGAACGGAATTCAAATAGAGAAAATCGTGAGAGGAACCCCCCAGCAGAACGGTGTGGCAGAACGTATGAATAGAACCTTATGTGAACATGCTAGAAGCATGAGATTGAAGTGTGGGCTGCCAAAGATGTTTTGGGCAGAAGCAGTCAACACTGCAGCTTACTTGATAAATAGAGGACCCTCAACTCCCTTGAAAATGGCATACCAGAGGAGGCATGGTCGGGTAAGGAGGTAAATCTGTCTTTTCTTCGAGTATTTGGGTGTGTTTCATATGTTCATGTTGATGCTACTAGTAGAAGTAAGTTGGATGTTAAGTCTGTTAAGTGTACGTTTGTTGGATATGGCGTCGAGATGTCGTATTCAATGAGAAGGTGTTGTACAAAGACTGGTCGGGGATATCCAAAGAAGGTGGTTCTGAGACTCAGGTTGTGGAGTTAGACATTTCGAACTAGGTGGGAGCAAGGAGGTTCTAGATGATCATGTGATTGTTGAGGAAGAACCAAGTACACCACCACCAACAATTCATTGCAAGGGAGATCCACGAGAGAACGGAGATCTCCCCGATAGGTATTCACCTTCTCTTCATTATTTATTGTTGATGATGTTGGTGAACACGAATGTTATGCGTAGGGCTACACGGCGAGAATTTCTGACATGTTGACTAAGGTTGTGACCTTAGAGAAGTTGAAGTTATGCATGACTTCAACCGCCTTGAAAAATCGAGATGAAGGCCCCCAAGACTACTACCAAAGGAGAGAGACCGTTGAAACGGAGGAGACAAGTTTCTGATTGGAGTCGGTCTCTGGGTGGGAGATTATTGGGATTGTTGGAGCCCCGATCGAAACCGGGAAGCCCGAGCACGGAGAGGCTCGACCAAGCCCGTGGTCGAAAGCACATCTGCCGATCGAGCACTCCCCATTCCAGCCCACACTAGGCACTCGAGCATGTGTTGAGGTCGAGCAGAACCACTCGACCAAAGCCCGTGGTCGAGCGGGTTCTGATGCCTGTGTGCGGATTAGGGTTTTCGGCCCAATCTCATATTTAAATACTTTGACTCATTGTATTTGCCTCTTGTACTAAAATAACACACGAAAATAGTAGATCTCCTGGCTTGGTAGTGCCCCCAGACATAGTCATTCCTGACGAACTGGGTAACCAAATTATTTGTTCCTTAATTCGTGTTTCCATCATTTTCTCCATAATTGCTGCTTAAATCCTAACAGAGTGGAGTCTAGGCCAAAGTGAATCGTGCCTTTGACATAACGAAGGATTTGCTTGACTGGTGAGAAATGATCTTCTGCGGGAGCATGCAAGAATTGACTGACCAAGTTAACGGCATAAGAGAGGTCGGGACGAGTAATAGTAAGATATTGCAAAGCACCAACTAAGGAACGGTACAAGGTGGGATCACTGAAAGGAGAACCAGAGGAGACAAGGACTTCACCAGTGGCAAGAGGTGTGGCAATAGGTTTGAAATCAAGCATTTTGGCACGGTCCAAAATATCACGAGCATACTTGGTTTGTCCAACAAACAAGTCGGTGGGTGTGTACGAGACTTTCAAACCGAGAAAATAATTTAGCTTGCTAAGATAATTGATAGCGAACTCCTCATGAGTACGGGCGATGAAACGATGTAGCATAGTAGGATCATTGCCTGTAAGGATGATGTCATCGACATGGAGAAGCAAAAAGATAACAGAGGCGCCCCGATGAAAATAAAATAGAGAGGAATCCGACTGACTAGCAAGAAAACCGAGACTCTTCAAGTAAGCGTTGAAGCGCTGAAACCAAGCAAGAGGAGCCTGACAGAGACCATAAAATGCCTTCTTCAAGCGACAGCCATGATCGGGAAATTGAGGATTAACGAACCCTGGAGGTTGATCCATGAAAATTGGCTTCTGGAGAACACCATTCAGAAAGGCATTCTTGACGTCGAGTTGATGTAAGGGCCAGTTATGTTGAACGGACAGGGCCAAGATAACACGAACTGTGGAGGCCTTGACCACGGGACTAAAAGTGTGACCAAAATCAGTACCCGGAATTTACGAGAAACCCTGAGCAACAAGACGAGCCTTGTGACGTTCAATATAGCCGATTTGTCCGACAAACCCACTTGGAGCCAACAATATTCATATTCAGAGGACGAGGACGAGGAACAAGATCTCAGGTTTGATTGGAACGGAGAGCGTCGATCTCTTCTTGCATGGCTGCAAGCCATTCAGGAGACTTGCACTACTACACATTTGAACTTGGACAGCTTCACTTGGACAACCCTTTTTAATAACAGCACTCCAAAGTATCACTTGGAGTGCGGTTTTACCTAATCGATTTTAAAAAAAAAACTCTTGGAGAGCGGTTTTCAACCGCTCTCCAAACAAAACTCTTAGACAGCGGTTGATAACCGCTCTCCAAAGTATACTTGGAGAGCGGTTTTAAACCGCATTCAAAATAGACTTTGGACCTGTCCAATTGTTTTCCCCATTTAATTCCCTTATACGCGTACACAGAAGCTTTCAGACGCATTATTTTTCTCCCAAATTGCAAACCCTCCTCCGTCGCGCGACATCCCCCTCCCCCTTGCACGCCGCCGCCGCCGACGCCACCACCGCAAGATGCCGCAGCCTCCGCCATCACACCCTTCCCGCGCGCCGTCCGCCCTCTCATGTTTGCCACTTGTTTAATTATTTCGAAGCTGCAGTGAGTTATCATTCTCTCCTCTTTTTTAATTTACATAAAAATAATAAAATAAGTGGGGGTTAGGGGATGAGGACAATTATTCCCCTTCACTTTGCAGAGAAAAGAAAAGAGTGGGGATTGTCTCTACGAGCATCTAAATCGTGTTAGTAGAGTTGGATTTTCACAAATTTTTCCTTAATTTGTTTCTAGGAAATGTGTAATGCGACGTAGTTTTCAAGAGTTAATTTGCAGTAAATAATGAGGGGCAGCAGCTGGAAGGGAAGAACATTGGTTGAGTTGGGTTTAGGGCAGCTGCTTCTTTCGATTTGGCCATTATTGGTTTTACTTCTTCTTCAATTGCCAAACAAGGTACTAGATCCGACATTCTCTCTTCTTCGATTAAATTTGATTCTTGGGTCTCTAATTAATTGAAATCTTGGTCCTGATTATTTGGAAAATTAATTATTAATGGTGGTAATGTTTGATATATATTCAGTGGATGCACCACTGACAACATCATTCTCAACATACTTGGCTCTGGCTGTGGCTCTGGTCTATGGAAGTATCATGCTCTACCATTACTTCTCTCCAGATTCCGAAGCTACAAACTCTCACCACTTTGTTTGATTTCAGTAATTGATCGGAAATGGCGGTTATCACGTGGTTTGGTTTAATTCGGTTTCACCATCATTTTTTCTCTTGTTTATTAGTTGATAATCGAACTCTGTATGGACTTATTTATCCTATTTGATTGGGTGATTAATTCATGATGCAGCGAATTAGAATCGAGTAAATTGAAAGGATTACTGTTAGTTTCTTTATTAGTTGACAATCGAACTCCATTTGGCCTTATTTTTCCTTATTTAATTGGGCGATTGATTCATGATGCAGCGAATTAGAACCGAGTTTCATTTTCTGTTTGGCTACTTTGCTACAGTAAATTCGACGGATTATTTGTTAGTTTAGATTATTATTTAGTATATTGATTGATCGTTGTTTGCAGTTTGTCTATGAACGTCCGCTCAAGACTTACTCCAACAAAAGAATGAAGAAATGGAAAAGAGATTGAACGGGGTACCTTTACAATTGATTCTTGTATAATTATAATTAAGTGGTATAACTTTTGGTAGCATGTAATTAACTTATATATTTTTTATGATATTTCATGTTTTTTGTGTATATTGGACGTATGTTTATGATGTGTATGTTTATTTATTTCATGATGTGTATGTTTATTTATTTGATTTTTTGGTATTTGACGTATATATATTATAGTGGTATAAGTTTTGACTTTTGGTTTTGGTTTTGTATAAACAAGATTTTTAAAATATATATTAATTATAAAAAAAAATTGTATTGGACAGCGGTTATAAACCGTTGTTAATCTAATATAATAAAAAAATTTATTTAAAAAATATATATATTAGACAGCGGTTTTTAACCGCTGTCCAATTGAGAAGCTTGGACAGCGGTTGAAAACCGCTGTCCAAAGTGGTACCTTGCAATGCGGTTCAGAACCGCTGTCTAAGGCCTCTTTTAGACAACGATTTTTTAACAGTTGTCTAAGCTTAGACAGCTGTTACTTGGACAACCCTTATAACCGTTGTCTAAGGTCATTTTTAACAGCTGTCTAAGCCCAAATCTGTATTAGTGTTGGCAGCTAATTTGAAGCCACGAGGTTCGGAAGAAGCTGAAAGAAGAGAGGTTGTGGCGATATCAACCGGATAACGAGGCTTGAAAATACGGGCCCGAGCACGAGTCGTCATAGGATGAGTTGAAGATGACGATGGGGCAGAGTGTTGTACAAAATTGAAATAGAGTGATGTGGTGCAGACGGAGAAGTAGAGTGCTCAACAATCGTAGGAGTCTGATCATCAGCAGTGTCTGGACAAAGAGTGCAAGGTGAATCCTGGGCCAACTTAGATGGTGGTGGAGAGGTCGGTTTTTCGACATTCACTGGAGGAGAGCTCTGATACCATGTAGAATTAGAGAAAATCACTGATAATCATAGGTGATTAAGATAGTCATTATTTATGGAGATAATTACAAAGTTATACAAGGTAAATAAATCAGCTAATTAAACCAGCCAATCTATACGTAAATGCTAGTCAAATAATCAATGACTAATTATAAAATTGTCTAAATTGCTTAATTAGCGGATTCGCCTTGACTATCCTTAATGTGAAGTAGTTTTGGTTATTTATATATACACAGATATTCTCTCAAAATAAAAATTTATTCTTTTTTAATTTTATTTGTATCTATAAGTTCTACTAATAAATTATGGTCATGTAAAAATTCAAATGGTAAAAAAAATCCTTTAAACTGGAAATTATATTACTTGTAAAAAAAAACCTCAGGGCATGTTTGTTTCGGAACTCATCCGGATGGACATAGAACTTTGCAATTCAAGTCACATACTAGTTGGGGATTTTCACATCCAACTTTTAAATCCACTCCTATAAAATATACTTATACATCTATTTTCTCAAAATTCAATGCAATCATATAACCACTTTTCTTTCACCCACTTATTATCTCTCCTACTTTTCTCTCACTCAATCATAAATATATAATAGGAGCTATTTTTCCTTTTATAGTTTTGGCGTCATTCGTCTCTGGCCGTTGATCATTTTTTGTGGATTAATCTTGATCGTTCATTATTTTCCATCAATTATTCATTTTATTTTTAACCTTTATTTAACTAACTTTAATATGTCTTTAATTGCATGTTCAATTCAAGTCCCACTAATTTGTTCTCACTCCTATTTAAAGAGAAGTTCCATCATCAAAATATTTCATTCTCAAGCAAAACAATTCTAATTCTTAGTCACTTTGTTTTCGTTAGGAATTTTAGTTTCAAGTTGTATAAGAGTTATATACAAAATTGAAATTATGAATTTCTTTTATGATGATTCAATATTTGTGGATTTATGTCGTCTTCGAGATGAGTTTAAGGATGATAGAATGTTGCTCACACGTTAGTTTATAATCTTATAAACAAATCATCTTAGTAGTTTTTATATATTTGTTATGAAATTAATTAATTTTTTTTATGTAGTTGGAGATTTATTTATGCAATATGATGAATTTAAGATGTATAAAGAACATTACTATTCAAATGATTCATTTGATTTTTTCGTTGAATACGTACCCAGTAATTCCATTGAAGTGCAATATAAATTTGTATGTTATTTTTCATTGTCGAATAATTTATTATTCGAATTATATAATTTTTATCAAGGGATATGTCATTAAACTCAAGGTATACATTTGTTAATCAGAGTGGCAATATATGGAATGTAAAAATATATATAATTAGAGGTTGTTGGTACTTTACTGGTGGATGAAAAGAAATTAAAGAGCATTACAATTTGTGTGTTGGTGAGTACATAACAATTGCGGAATATAATTTGTGCAAGATTTATATTAAGGTTTACCATCGAAATGGTATCCTAAAAGACGTTGGTAATCTCAATTTTATATCAGAGTCTTTTAATTTATATGGTGAGTATATTAGTCAATGTATTTGTTCCATTAATCTAAATTAATTTTTTTTTCTTGATAATAATAATAAAAAAAATTCGCAGGAGAGCCGAGGAGAAACTATTTTATTTCTGATTTTTTGCAAATATTTTATAATAATTTAGTACGATTTTTATGTTTTTTATGTTCATAAATTCTTTTTTTATGTATATTTACTATTTATTTATAATTATAGATAATTCCTCAAATGTGGACCGATAATTCCTCAATCTTGATTATTCATTTGCTGATTTATTCATACTATTTTTACTAACAATTTAATGAAATTAATTACGTCTTTAATGATATGTTTATTTCAAGGGCCGATTTTTTATTCTCACACCTATTTAAAGAGAAGTTTTATGCTTCATCATTATTTTTTTAGTGCTCCATTATTTTGTTGCTTGAATATTATGTTTAACAAGCAAAACAATGTAATAAGGTTCATCATTCCACTTTCTCCTTCAACCCATGTGCTACTTTTTTTTATATATTTTATGAATCAGGTTATTTTTACTCTTAATTTTAAGACAATTCTTAGTGACTTAGTTATGAAGTTAGGAATTTTATCTGTTTTATATGATACTAATAAGATTGGAACCGAATGCCTACCTATTTTCAAATCAATTGTTTATCTCAACGACATTGACGATGTGCACGTTGTATATGGTGAACTGTTTGGATCCTCTGAAGAAGCAAAAAATGATGTGGCTTCTCGGGGAATCAAATACTTGAAAGAAATCTATAATATTATAATTATATATTTTAATTCTTCTTAGTTGTATTATGCAACATTCGTTCTAATAAAAATAATATTAGAAAATCTAAAATATTACTAGCTATTCATCTATATTTCATTTTTATGGTACATTTTATATATATATATATATATATATATATATATATATATATATATGTGTGTGTGTGTGTGTGTGTGTGTGTAAATCATGTAATTAAATAATACTTTTTGCAGTTAACTTATTGAAATATTAATTTCTTCTCATTAATGTATGGTTTCCTATAAATACGATTACACTTTAATTTTTGTGTAATTTTTGCCTTAGTCTGCTCTTATTACTAATTTTTTTGTAGTATTATTTTTATAAAATGGTTCTACTCAATACAACAACCACACCAATACAGAAAATTATAAAATTCAGTTTCAAGTTGTTTAAGAGTTATATACCAATTTTAAATAATGAAAATATTTTATGATGATACTATATTTTTGGACTTATGTCATCTTTGAGATGAGTTTAAAGATGATAGAAAGATTCTCATACGTAAGTTTAATAAAATCTTATAAGCAAATCTTCTTAGTTATATATATATATATATATATATATATATATATATATATATATTATTTATTATAAATTTAATGATTTTTTTTTTTGATATAGTTAGAAATTTATTTATGCAATATAATAAATAGAAGATGTACAAGGAACATTACTATTCAAATGATTCATTTGATTTTTTCGTTCAATACGTACTCAATAATTCCATTGAAGTGCAATATAAATTTGTTAGTTTTTCTTTATCAAACAATTTATTATTCTAATTATATAACTTTTATTTCTATTGATTTTATTTATTTATATTATTTTTCAGTGTATACATGATGATATTATTTCATCAAGGGATATGTCATTAAATTCAAGGTACACATTTGTTAATCAGAGTGTCGAGATATGGTATGTAAAAATAAATATCATTAGAGGTTGTTGGTACTTTACTGATGGATGGAAAGAAATTGAAGAACATTACAATCTATGCGTTGGTGATTACATAACATTTGCGAAATTTAATTTGTGTAAGATTTATATTAAGGTTTACCTTTGAAATAGTATTCTAAAAAGATGTTGGTAATCTCAATCTTATATCAGAGTCTTTTAATGTATATGATGAGTATATTCGTCAGTGTATTTGTTCCATTAATCTACATTGATATTTTTTTAAACTTGATAATAATAAAAAAAAAAAATTACAGGAGAGCTAAGGAGGAATTATTTTATTTCGTTTTTTTTTCAAATCTTTTATAATAATTTGGTAGGTTTTTTTATGTCTTTTTATGTTCATATTTTTTAATGTATATTTACTAACTTTGTTTCTACTTATAGATAATTCCTTAAATGTGGACTGATATTCATGGTGGAAAGTTTCCAGAATCCATGTATCTGCGAAAGCCGAATGAAGATTTTTGGATTATAAAACTAAAAGTTTTAAACACACTAAGTTATACATTTTGTGATGGTTGACAATCATTTGTTGATTCTAACAACGTTAACAAAAATGATTTTATTTCTACATATTATGATGGACTTTGTACAATTTGGATTAAAATATATTCACAGTATAGATGTTTTCTTTTAATATTTTCAAACAAAAACATATATTTAGATCAAGGTATGTAATGTATTGGTTATCGTTTTGTAAAATAATATGAAATTATCATTTTTTTAATATTTAAAATCTTTAGATGTATTAAATTAAATAAAATTTTCTAATATTTATTGAGTTTTTTTATATATTTTTAAAGAAAATCTGAAAATAAGTGTTGTCTTAGTGTTGAAGGTTTAATTCTTGTTTCATATGATTTAGTCTCATTTTCCCGCTTGATTAGTAAATTCAATATTCATAGAGGTCGATTGGTAAGAGTTTTTTAATGTAATTGTATTTATATATTTTTATTTTGCAACTTATAATATGTAAATTGAATGTTACAAAATACATATATATACATATATTATATTTTTATTCTTTTATGCAAACTATTCCAAAGTATTTCTGGAAGAATTATAAAAGGTCTGAAATCTCATCTTTCAAGTTTTCAACTGTGTTTGTTGGTGAAAAATGTTGGAAGGTTGGTGTCAAAAAGGAAAAGAAAGGATTAATCTTGCCTTCAGGAGATGATATTAATCGTATAATTTCAGCTGAATTACCAGATGAGATGAATGATAAACAATACTTTGAAGTTGTTCGTGATTTTATGATGCATGGTCCTTGTGGTCCAACTGTTAAGTAATGTCTTTGCTATTCTGACGAAGGCGAATGATGACGGATATCCTATTTATAGACGAATAAACAATGGAAAAACCGTGAAGAAAAAGAATGTTATTTTGGACAATAGATATGTTGTTCCTCATAACAGATATCTTCTTTTAAAATATGGTGCACATATTAATGTTGAATGGTGCAATCAATCTAGAGTCATTAAATACTTATTCAAGTATATCAACAAGTGTCATGATCGTGTGACTGCTACTTTTGTTGAAAATAATGGGGAGTCTAATCACACAACAGATATTGATGAGATCAAGATTTATTAAATTGATATCTAAATTATCATTGACTCCTTCTGATCCTAGGTTACCGTTCAAGTTTACACGTAGATAGTTTTTGTTGATTGTTTTGTATGCTATGTCTATAAATAAAAGTCAAGGGAAATCTTTTTTCCATGTTGGAGTTTATCTTAAGAAGTTGGTGTTTAGCCATGGTCAGATTTATGTTGCAGTTTCGAGGGTTACCAATCGACGTGGTTTGAAGATTATGTTGTGTAACAATGATAGTTTTGAACATAATACAACAAAAAATGTTGTATTTCAAAAAGTGTTTAGAATTTTGAAATTATATTATGATATTTTGTTTTTTGTTATATATATTGTTTTTATTTGAAAGGGTGGATAATATTTTTTTCAAAAAATTAATTGATTGTTGTTTTATTTTTCTAATTTTTTTATAATATAATTAATGCTATATCCATGTTTATTAATTTATGTTTTATATATTGTATCAATTTTTTTTTTTTATATTATGAGTTAGAGAATGAGAATATCTTCCCCTTAAAATTACTGTTTTTAAAATCAAATTTTCAAGTGGAAAAGGGAGGCTCTATGTTTCTGAATGTTCTGCAACTGAAATTTCGTGAATCACAATAATTATTAAAATTTATTTTAATTAATATATATTTTAGCAAAAAATAAATACATTTTCATGATTAAATTACCAATTAATATGTAAAAGATTACCAATTTTTTTATAATATAATTAATGCTATATCCACGTTTATTAATTTATGTTTTATATATTGTATCAATTTTTATTTTTTTTTATATTATGAGTTAGAGAATGAGAATATCTTCCCCTTAAAATTACTGTTTTTAAAATCAAATTGTCAAGTGGAAAAGGGAGGCTCTATGTTTTTGAATGTTCTGCAACTGAAATTTCGTGAATCACAATAATTATTAAAATTTATTTTAATTAATATATATTTTAGCAAAAAATAAATACATTTTCATGATTAAATTACCAATTAATATGTAAAAGATTATTTATAATCTATAACTTGAAGAGATATTGAAAAATAAATAATAATAAAATATCAAAATGTAGCAACACTAATAACTTCCGTGCAACGCACGGGTAGACAAAAAACTAGTACAATATAATAATACAACATCAATCACCATTACATATTGATTTGACATAAATAAAAAATTTCACCTTACCAAAATCTCAAAATAAACACATACTTTTACTATTCATCAGGATTTTTAAATCCATAGGATTTCGAAGTCATGACTTCCCCCGCACACCTAAATCCCGAAACAAACATACCCTCAAGGATTGGCCTAGTGGTGTAGGTTTGGGACTTAAGAGTGTGTTCCTCTCTATGTCTCAAGTTCGAAGCCTCTAAGATGCGATTAATTCTTAAAATGGGTCAATTCATACAGAGCTTAGCTCAGTTTTGAAGTGGAGCCCCCGCTAGTGGATGGTGGGTTTTGGTCCCCCGGATTAGGATCGGTCCTTAAGCCGAAGTTATTAAAAAAATATTGCATGTAAAAGAAAAAAATAATAGCAATTTATAATTTTTCACAAAATCTAGACGTTATTGAGTCAAATAACTTATTTTGATGATGATAATTTCAAATAATTTATGGCAACACTTTAGATATTGATTCAAGAAATTTATTTTTTGAGCTAAAAATATTACAAGTGACTATCAAATAAGAAAATGTAACCTTTGAAATTCTTAAATTTGTAAATGTTCTAGTTTGTTATCTTAATACCTTGATTGCATACTGAATTTTATATTGACAATTCATGTGTAGATTTATAGAAATAAATATCTTTATATTATTTTTTTAAATAAAACTACTCATGATAAATTATAGTATATATATGTCGAATGCAAAAGTTGAGTGGATAACAGTTTCACGAAGTGGAATAATTCAAGTGGTTAGAGTATCACTACTTATGTCGTGAGGTTATGGGTTTAAGTCACCATTTACTAGATAAAAAAAAAACTTTATTTATTGAAAATGAAAAAAATAAGTTTGAAATAATTACCTATGAAAGTATTATTGATGAATTTTCATCTTAAGAGAACTCATTTTTTAAAATATTTATTTTTATACTTGCATTCATCATTTTGCGGTCGCTTTTTTCAATTTTTTTGTCAAAGGGGGCACGATTCTTTTGTTCCTCGCAGGCTAAAAAACTCTTAGAGTCGGCTCGAGCTGAATTCTTAATCAGAAAATTAAACCCATCACATATATATACTAAGAATGGCACTTAATTAAATTGTGGAAATAAGAAATGATTCGTGAAAAAATTCTTGTGACTATGTTCTGATTAGGAAAGATCGCACTTCATACATGGAATTCAACAGGTTACTAATTATTCTTCCACTGCATTACAGGATTGGTAATTGAAAGAATTTAATCTCATCTAAATGTCCGAACTTATAGAGAGATGTGCAATTAATTCGTTTATTTAAGTTCACTAACACTCTCATCACTTGTGTGCTGAATTTTCTTACTCCATCATTGGGATCGAGTGTACAATTTAATTTGCGTGGAGTTGTTTTTAGTGGGAATCGAACACAGGATATGGGCGTGAGCCTGAAGGCTCTGATACCATGAAAGAATTTTATCTCATCTAAAAGTCTCAACTTGTAAAAAGGCATGAAATTAATTTGTTTATTTAGTTTCCCTAATAGTAATCCTAACCTTATTTTTCAAATACATTTTGTGCTCCAATCCCCATAAAAAAAAATATAAAGGGGCAGTAGCCAGTAGGAATGAGGAGAAATAAATCTCCATTAATTACCTTCCATTAAGCAATTGTGCTTCAGTTATTGAATTCTCTGTTTCTCGGTCTACGGCGGGTGCGAGATAATGAGGAATACATATATTGGTCTAATCAAGTAGGAGTATATACTATGATGTACTTCAATTAATGTGCATACATCGAAATTACTAATAAATAGCTTATGGTCAACACTAATAATGTACGAGTGTTGCTATAATTGAGTTTGTAGTCAACATTACTAATGTACGTACGAGTGCTGCTCATGAAATAACTTATTATGCTAAGAATAGTCTTGTTGGGGATTTTACGTGGAAATTCATTCCAGACTTCCTGTTATACTCGTTTATACTCATTTATATATTTTATTGTTCGAAAAAAAGGTAATTAATTAATTAATGTACAAGTGTTAAATGTTGATATTAATTCAATAACAAAATTATAAAATCGTATATGTAGAGTGAAAGAGAGGTAGGTCTCACGTTGTTCACACGAGCTTTTCTTTAGAGTCATTATTATATATATAGAGTATCATTGTTGCCTAAACAAAATGTTACTATTTAAAAATTAGTATTTTTTAAATAGTGATACCCCGCATGCATAACTGTGATGCTTTTTAAATTACTACATAGTACCACTTTGTGAACTTCATCCAACTTTTTATTCATCTACAAAAACGGGTCTAAAAAAACGGATCGACCTGTCAAGTTCCGTTGAAATAGAAATTTCCTTGTGATTTCCTCGATTATCAATGTATGTATTGTTAGAAAAATGGTGATGTGTGTTTAGACGAAGATGATGCAGACTCAATATGAAAAATCGAGGCAAGAGTTGGACTCTCTTTCCGTAGGACGATATTGCCCCGTACTCCGATGCAATACGGTATCAATGGCAATCGCCCTCAAGATACAACGACTTTAAAATGAAAAAAACAACTTTATGTATTGAAAATGAAAAGAATAAGTTTGAAATAATTACCTATGAAAGTATTATTGATGAATTTTCATCTTAAGTATTATCAATGTATGTATAACCAACACTCTGCATAGAGTTCTAAGAATACGTTTGAAATGCGACTTTCCTTTGGGCAAGACTCGAGATTTATACATGTCGAAAAACTATAAGTAGAAGATTTGCATATATTAAGTTTAATATATTACAACAACTCATGCAGAATGGAGTATATTAGATCATCATCATCAAACATATCTTAAGGACAGTCCAAATTCAATAGGGAGTATATTTGTGGACCCTTGATGGAAAACTAGAGGTCCCCTGCTTTCCAGTTTGAGAGTTGAGGTGTGTCCGAATTCATCCAAGTATTCGACATGAACACGTGCCTGTCCCCCTTAACCATATCAGCACAAGCATAAGACTCCAGTTGTGCCTTCTCTTGTGGTGTGAGTTCCATTAATAGTGCTCCCATGTTTTGGTGTAAGTTCTCGATTTTCGTGGTACCGGGTATAGGGCATACGTCGTCTCCTTGCGAAACAACCCAATCCAACGCCAGTTGAGCAGGGGTGTGTCCCTTTTCCGCGGCCATTTCACACATTTGCTCGTATATTTTCTTGTTCTGCTCAAGATTTTCCGCCTTGAATCTTGGGAACCTCTGCCACAATTCAACAGAGATATGTATAAAATGAACACATTTCTTGGCTAAGATGAAGAAAACGGGCCTTGTGAATGATCCATGTGAAAGGATCAAAATACTTTTGTGAGTCTGATAAGTTGCCCTTATTTCGAATTCAGTTCTGCCAACTTTTACGAGTTGAAAATAGCCCAGTAACTTTGCTCGATATTTTAGTCTAGCAACCAGTGTACGAGGTGAATGATTCGGTTGATGCTAGCAGCTTGATTTGTTCGCGTGGCAGAGTCGAATAAGTTGGTCATATGTTTTCACCTCCTACAGCCGGTTAGCAGACTAAATGTCGATATATTAAAAATTACAGGATAATTTTTAATTCGTAAAAATAGACACGACTGAAATCGAAATAGGAACAATTTATAAGACTACGAAAATATTCTGAACCAGGAATCCTCACAAAATGAATGAAAGGAAAAAATATTAATTTAAAAATAAGCATCTTGTCAACCTTGCGTAGGTCAGTCTCAGACAAATTCCGAATGAAGGTAGGACCTGCTGCAAGAAAGCCACGTCCAAGAGGACTGTATGGTGCTATTCCAATACCAAGCTCTCTATACAAAAATATTGTTCCATCATATATATATATACTTCAAGGAGTAAGTTTCGGAGAAACTTATTAATAGTATGAAATTTATATCATTACACTTATAAACTAATACCACTACATTTATCAACTGGTACCATTACACTTAAAAACTAAGATTATAGTATTAAATGATATAGGTATAAGAGTAATGGTATCAGTTTCATACTATGAACAAGTTTCACATGAGAGTTTGTGTACTTCAAGTGGATGAATGAAGAAACAGATTGAAATTAACCTGCAAGTAGGAATGATTTCAATCTCCGAATCTGAGGACCACAAGGACCATTCTATCTGAACAACGGTGATTGGATGAACAGCATGAGCCTTCTGATTGTCGAAGCCGACGCTTCTGATAGACCCATGTGTTTGATTTTCCCTTCTTTCACCAGTTTCTTTAGCTCCCCCATCTTAATTTCAAGACACAATTGAGATTAGCAAAGAGCTCTAATGAAGTAATCAGGAATCAAAAAATGAAGAGAAAGTTTTGCACGAGACTGCTCATATACAAGGAGTGATACTCTTCCTTGTTTTCGTGAAACTGATACTACATCAAAATTAAGCATCGCAAAAACAAGCAAGGATCCAGAATTAGGAATTCGGGAGTACAATGGATAATAATCTTGGTAATTGCTGTAAAAGTTTGGGTAGAAGATTGTTATTATTCCTTTTAACAATAGATAACAATTCAGAAAATATGCAAAAATGTCCTACTCTTGATAAAAAAAACTCTTTCTTGCCCTTTTATGATATTTTTACCTTTACTACATTAATGTTTATCCATCCCACTATGTAGCACATAGGTCGCGCAACCAATGCACTACTTATGCGCGATCCATGCTCTATATGCAACCCATATGCACGACTTTTTTTAATAAGGATACATATGTCAGAAAAGGGCAAAAAAATAAAAATATCAAGGTAAGATAAAAGTTGGGGGAAAAAAATAAAACCGTGACTTCAATTGGCACTCGTGTGTCAATGCGATGTATATAATAGAGATCAATGCAATCAGTGTGGAGACGCTTCAAGCTTGCCTCACATGCATCTCTTCCATACTTGGGGTCACCTCGAACCTCTATTTTATCACCATTCAAACGCACACCAAACTTGGTAGCTATTTGCACTTTTGGCCTCATTCCTCTCAACGCCTACATCAATTTGCATTAACCAATTTAACATTCAGATCAATCTATATATATGCATGATAACTGAAAGAATTTCGTCTCATTTAAAAGTTCGAACTTTTAGAGAGATGAGAAACTAATTTGTTTGTATATAGTTCTCTGAAATAACAACTTTAGATTCATAGTGTATGTGCCCTGTATTTTGCTAGACGAGCTTATGCTCACATGCAAAGATATAATGTTGAGCTGATAAAATTAAGGTGCATGCTAGAGGAAATTAAATCAACAACCCTGGAAAATATGTATGTGTTTGAAATTCTGAATAAAACAATTAAGATTGATGATCATATTGTGTTTGAGATGGAGAATGATGTGATATAAAATATTTGAGAAGTGTCGATCGACTCTCAATTACTCCCTCCGTCCCAAAGAAACATGCACTCCTAGCAGGGCACATAAAATAAGAAAACTTGTTTTATTGGTATTATTTAAATCAATTATAATGATATTGTGAGAGTGTAAGTTTTAAGTGTTTTGTCATTTTAGGAAACGTGCACGTTTCTTTGGGACGTCCCAAAAAAAAACGTGCACGCTTTTATGGGACAGAGGGAGTATTTAATAAGGTAGTACAAAATATAAAACTTACCCTTGGTCTAAAGTTGAACAGTTTGGTAATTGAGAAGTTTGATATAAGAGATTTATAAGTTTTGAATTTTTCAATGGTATCAGAGTCAAAAGGCTCATGCACATATTTTTTATTCGATTTCCGTTGAAAGTAACTTTATTCATATTAAATTGTTCACTTAATGGGTCTTTTCTTAATAATGGAATAAGAAAATTCAGCCCACGAGCGAGACAAATGTTAGGAAAAATAATATAAAAGAATTAATTTAACACCTCTCTATAAGTTCGAATTTTTTAAATGAGGTGTTTGAAGTAGAAGTAGAATTAGTTATAAGAATTTTTGTTATTATATATTTAATTAATTAATTTTAAGGTTACACTACAAGAAAATAATGAATTGCCTACGAAAATTTTCAAATAGCTATAAAATTTTCCTACAAAATAATTGTCTTTAAAAAATAAGGATTGTCAACGATTTGTAAACCATATTTTAGAATAATATTTGAAAAATAATACCTACAAAAATAATTCCCTAGGCAAGCAAATTACCTACGAGGAATCTATCTACACATTTGTTATTTTCGTAGACAAACTTACCTACACAAATAATTTTCTAGACAATTATATTTGTTGTTTAAAAATAATCTATATAATTAGAAAACTTTGTAGGCAAATCGTAAAACAGGTCTTACTATTTAAGGATGAAATTATTTTCACTGGAAATTTTGTATGTATGTTGAAAAAATATTTAAAAAATTAATAGAAATGAAATAATTTTGTTTCATCTAAAAGTCCGAACTTGTAGAGATGTGCATAATTAATCGTTTATTTAATTTCTCTCAACACTATCCCTCACTTGTGGACCGAATCATTGTCTTTGCCCTCTGGGGAGGAGGCCCAACGAGTGGACAATTTTTAAGGGGGTGTTTGGTTCACGGGACTAGATTGATTAGGTGTGACAGGATTGAGTGGGATTTAGTAAAATTTGATTGATTGGACTAGATTTATTTGAAATCAAGATATGCATTTGGATTGTAGGATTGAAGTGAGGAATTAGATAAGATATCTATTGAAATGTCATAAATACACTGAAATTGAATTGAAACAACGCACTTCATTATTGTGAATCTATTCAAAATGACAATTTGTAATATTGCACTTGCGATATGTTCTATCCCACCTTTCACATGGGATAGACATATCTCTCTATGGAGGAATTTGATACATTTTCTACCGGGCTTGAAGCATATCATGGGCCCTCATCCCACAAACTAAACGGTAGATTAGTTGGGATTAAAATCTTAATCCTGACCTATCCCAATCAATCACGCGAACCAAACTGAGCCTAAATGGATTGAGTGTTTTCCACAAAAATTGAACCCAAAATCTAAACTAAGTCAGAGGCTTGATACCATGAAAATGCATTATTTTCTTGTAGTGTTGACCCCTTTGACTTTGGTTAGGTCGCTGGAATCTCACTCCCTACAATTACAAAGATGCATGTGGTCTCTAGAGTTCATTCTCGTTGGAGGATATGTATGATAATTTATTGGGTTTAAATTTTTTTTAGTCCTGTAATTTTGTCTCGTTTTTAAATTGATCTCAATTGTTTTGGTTTTTTTTTTTATTTTGGTCCTGTAAGTTATCAAAAATTTTGAAATTGGTCTTTTAACCTGTTGTAGTAGGTCACCAAACATGTAACCGTCACCTATGTAATTAATTTTTTTTTTATTATTTTGAAATGCCACCTAAACTTTTTTAATCCAAATAATTTGTATCGGGATTTTTTTTTTCATTTTTGTAGGAAGGGAGAGTGGTTTTATGCGTATATTGATTTAATTATTTTATTTTTAGGTCAATTTAGACCCAGTAAATCGACCCAATATGCTTTGTTTTTAATATACAAATTGTTTTAAACACGATTTAAAACCCGACAAAAATTATTAGGATTAAAAAAGTTCAAGTGGCGCTTCGAAAATTAAAGAGAAAATAAAAATAATTACATATGTAGTGTTTACCTACTTGGTAACCTACTGCAGCAGGTGAAAATGATCAATTTCAAAACTTTAGAAAACTTACAGAACCAAAATCAAAAGATCAAAACAATCGGGACCAATTTTAAAACGATACAAAGTTACAGGACTACAAAAAATTTATTATATTATTTAATTTAATATGTGTGTTTATTATTGTTTAAAATTTTAACGCTTATCTATTTTTATTTCAAATAGTAGTGTAATTTAATTATATTTATTTTGAATTAAATAAAAAAGTAATAAAGAAAAGCAGGGAGTGGATTGACGATCGGGACGGGAATGGCCCGAATTGGGGGAAACAACTAGTTGTAGTATTTCAAAGGGAGTTTACTTCCCAAATTGATCAGAAATTTGGTAGACAGAAGTAATTAGATGCCACGAACTATCGTGCGAACCTTATTTGTAAGTTGTATCATGAAATAAATATCATTATAATTATAAATTAATATTTTTTTAAAAAAAAAAAATACCATTAACATTTAATATTATGATATTAATTTATAAAAAATATAATGATATCAATTAATAAATAGTATAATACTATTAATTTATAAGTATATTAATATAAAATTCATATTATAAACAAGTTTCATCGTAAACTTATCAAAAGTCGCAACTTACATGACCGAGTAGGGTCTCGTTAGTATGGGGCCCATAAGAATCGGAGGTATTGAAAAAGTTGACACCCGAATCCACAGCTTGGTGAATTAGGTTTGGGCTTGGGCGGGCCGTAAGTCGCCGACATTCCAACACAGCCCAGCCCGATTCTCGATACCTCCAACCCCTCCTCCGCCCCTAACTTTATTTTCGGCAACATCGCGAACGCAGTTGTCGCCGCCACCACAGAAGCCATAATTTATTAGTGCAGTGTTCTAATTATAAGTGTGATTGATTTTTCTCTCACATAAACCCACAATCAATTTATATAGATGGGACACCTTCGATTATGCAATTTTACATCAATAATTGAATTCTCTGATTGATTTTTCTCTCATAAAATCTACATTTTTCCGTGAAAACCCACAACCAATTTATATAGATGGGACACCTTCGATTATGCAATTTTACATCAATAATTGAATTCTCTGTTTCTAGATGGTCTACGGCAGCCGTGAGAATTAATTAATGTGCTATCATATAATTCATGTATTGCTCAAATCAATCAAATATGTTGTACTTCAATAAATGTGCATATGTCCAAACCGAAGGTCTGCTAATGTGGGTCGGTATTAGAGATGTTAATCCGGGCCGGGCTAAACGGGTCATCTCGTTTAAACCTATTATATCTTGAGGTTAGAAATGAAGAATGGGAGGCCCGCTTAAAATCGAAAATTTTTTGGCCGGACCGATTAGCCCGCGGGCTAAACGGGCTAGCCCACGGGTTAACCGGGCCAGCCCGTTTATATTTATATATACTCAAATTTTTTATTTTTTTTTTTTCTAATTTTTCAATTAATTTTTTCACAAATTTAAATAAGGCAATGGTCAATCAATTACAAATTAAATATTTTTATTTGATTTAGTCAATTAAAAATTAATCCTCTCCAATTTAATATTTTTTAACAGTTTTGAATTTCTATTGAATTGAATAAATAAGTAAAATATTAATTCAATATAAAATAATAATATAATATTTTTATAAATTATATTATGAAATCTGTTCATAATATGAAATCTGTTCATAAATTCAATTTAATTATAAATTAATATTATGGTATTAATTTATAAATGTGATGATACAGGTTTTATATTATTAACTAATTTCATGGAAACTTTGCTCAATTATATTATTAAAGATGATGGGAACTAATTTTATATTTTGAACATTTGTTATTAAAGATGATGGGGCAGTCTGGATCGAATTTTTGTCATTATGTAATGTTAATGTTTGAACTTTTTATTTAAAAAAAAAATCGGAACCCGTTAGGTGGCCCGTTTAGCCCGTAACCCGCTAGGGTTAGGGTTAGGGTTAGGTCTCAACTATTAGAGGTCCGTTTAAAATGAACAGGCAAGGCCGGACTGTTTGGCCCAGAGTCTCAGAGGGTCGTCCCCAATGGGTTAGGGCGATTTGTTTAACATCTCTAGTCGGAATGCCACTAGAGATGTTAATCCGGGCCGGGCTAAACGGGCCGGCCCGTTTAAACCTATTATATGCAGGGTTAGGGCCGAGCAATGGGAGACCCGTTTAAAATCGGGCACCGACAGTCATTCATGAGCTAAATCAAAGCTAGCTCATGAAAGTTAACTTCCAAATTTCCGCTTATATTTATATATACTCAATTTTATTTTATTTTATTTACTAATTTTTCAATTAATTTTTTTAAAAGTTTTTTCACAAATTTAAATAAGGCAAAAATCAATTATGGCCAATCAATTACAAATTAAATATTTCTATTTGATTTAATCAATTAATAATTAATCCTCTCCAATTCAATATTTTTTAACAGTTTTCAATTTCTATTGAATTGAATAAATAAGTAAATATTAATTCAATATAAAATAATAATATAATATTTTTATAAATTCTATTATGAAATTTGTTCATAATATGAAACTGATATCATTATAATTATAAATTAATATTATGGTATTAATTTATAAATGTGATGATACAAATTTTATATTATTAACTAATTTCATGAGAACTTTGCTCAATTATGTTATTAAAGATGATGGGAACTAATTTTATATTTTGAACATTTGTTATTAAAGATGATGGGGCAGTGTGGATCGAATTTTTGTCATTATGTAATGTTAATGTTTGAACATTTTTTGATTTTTTTTAATTTTTTTTGGAGCCCGTTAGGTGGCCTTGTTTAAATTTGTAAATCCGCCAGTGTTTAGGGTTAGGTCTCAACTATTAGAGGTCCGTTTAAAATTAACCGCTTAAGGCCAGGGACCGTTTGGCCCGTAGCCCTGTAGGGCTGGCCCTAATGGGTTAGGGCCGACCCGTTTAACATCTCTAAATGTCACTACTTAAAAAATATTTAATTTTATGTATTTTTTTCAAAACTAGGTTTTCTGAAACGACCGTTGCACGTGGCCCGTGCAATTGTGTTACGATTTTTCATGTTAAGTGGTACATGTCAATTATCAAATAAAGTTTAAATTTTTACAATAAAAATAGTTGATCTTGGGTTTTTTAAAAATTCTAATATACTTGGTGTTTTAATTTAGTATGCAGTGGTAAAATTATTGAGCTTAATAGTTAACACAACCATCTTTGGTCCAAACGTTTGCTCGAACCTTTTTAATGTTTTGTTTTATTTCTCAATGACGTTAAGTTTTGTTTTACAGTACTACATGCATATCTAAACATTAAAATGATATCAAATTATGATAGTACTTTCCGATAATTGGATCATCCTGCTGATTTTTATGATTATCATATAAGAATTTTCTATTCTTAATGTCTTTGTAATTGGTCTCAGATATACTGTTTCACTATTCTTTTATTTTGATGCAAATTTCTTTTCTTCAAAGACAATTAAAATGGGTTGGAGGGAGTTTTTTTTTTCCACCTAATTTTATACATAGTCATATTACATGGGCACTTTTATTTTAGCAATTTCCTTGAATTTTTCTGTTTTTTAACATATGCGTTGCATGTTATCTGTAAGTTTTCAAATAGTCGACGTGTATCACTTGAATTGGCTCAAATACTTGATATTCCACGAGTCATAGTAGAATGACAATCTTTCCTTTTCGCCTAACCAAAAAAAAGATTGTGTATACTTGAGCTACATAATCATGAGAAATATTTGATCAAGTCACTTCTTCATTGATCCAAATGTTAAAGGAGTACCTACTGCTACAAATGAAATCCAACAAAGAAACACAATGTATAAACTTATGCACAAGGTATAGCCAACTTAATCAATTATTTTCATGATAATTATCAAATAAATTATTTCACCAACATGAACGAAGATTTTATCCTTTTGATAAGGACTAATTTAAATTTTAAAATGAAGCTTCTTGTTTCAAGAATTTAAGAACATAAAACAAAACGTAAATCAACAAACAAACACCAAAGAAATAAAAACAGAGTCAACCAAATTAAAACCAATTGAAATACTAATGCAATGAAAAAACAGTTGTAGTATTCTTTGCAATGAAAAAACAGTTATAGTATTCATAAAGAATAATCAGAAGCTAATGAATTACAACCAGGTGGCTTAGCCCACCTGGTCACTGGGCTCCTCAATTGAGTGAGAGACCCAGGTTCGATTCCCTTTGGAAACGAATTGGAGTATGAAAGTTATAAGGTGGCTTGGTGAATTTGTGGAGTGTTTGGGTGCTTGGTGTACTAACTACTAACAACTTACTTTGTCCGATAAAAAAAAAAAAAAAAGCTAATGAGTTACTTTCCAATCACACAAAAAAAAAAATAGCTAATGAGTTACCTAATCAAAATGCATGAAAGATTTATAACCTTCAAACAAATTTCTACAGCACATTTCGATTTTTTTAATACATTTGCAACTCAAAGCCCTATGACTTCTGTTAATCTTCTGTTAATCAGTGAGGACTTTGTTTGACCGAAAATTATAGGACCATTTTCATGAGAAGGTGTGACGAATGAGACTAAAACTACAATTTTCTCCATTAGTTTGACATCTTTGATAATTGTGCAACAATCAAGCTTAAATTTTAGATGAAAAATGGGGTGAACATTTTCACAGTATAATACTGCTAAATTAAATTAATATCTTCAATTAAATTAGTAGGGACGACTGGGTTAATTCTTAAACTACATATGCTACAAACTCTATAAGGTTTCCATCGATGCAGGAAGGTTGTATGTATTAAAATTTATATAAATTAATGTGTTGTTTAATCTTAGCTGAGTTGAATAACACAAGCTCAAGCCACGAATACTCTTACCTCAACAAATGTGGTTATCCCAAAGACACAATTCACATGTAACATGGAAAAAATAAAATGGCTCTCACCCATCAGCTTTCGCGTCAGCAGCCTAAATAAGTTTCTTGAGATAAATTGATGAAAATGGTAGTTGAGTTGTTTCGCCTCATCGCCTCCACCTCCACCTCGAAGTCAATTTAATTTAAAATAGATATATCGCAAAGATAATAAATATTTTTACTGTGATGAGTATGATTGGCACAATGAAAATTTATTCATGCTGAAGAAAGACATGGGTAAATATTAAAGCAAAAACATAATATGCAAAAGAAAGTGCAAATGTGCAAACACAGAAGTCCTGTTCTTATTTGCTCAACTTTCTTTTTTCTTAGGACTGAGCTTCCTGTAAATCATGGCTAATCCATCAGATAATTTTAAAAAAAAAATTATCATAAAGGCATTCCAATACCCAAAAGCAAAGATTTTCTACAACTCTAATTATACTCCTATCACAAATATAATAAACCACACGGTTGCTTCTTAAAGCAAAAAAGTCAATTCCCTTAAATATGTTAGAAAAGTTTGATTTCTAATCACCTTCTGACAGTTATTGATACAATTTGGCATAGTAATTTGCCAGGTTGAGCAGCTTCCTTCAATTACATGCTAAAAAATGAGAGAACATTGAGTTTTCTAGGTCTTATTAACCACTAATTTCATTGGACGTTTACTTTGCCTGATATGGAGCGATGTAGTAAATTTTTTTAAGCTAGTACCTCGGAAGGATAGAAGTGGATAGCATTAAGGCCTAAATTTTTTTAGGGGGGGGGATGATTGAAATTATCCAACACTCAAAATAATTCATGGCCACTCTCTGTACAAATACTTAAAAATATTGATATATCCTATCAACAAAGAAAATGAGATCTTAAACGCAACCACAATTTTTTCCTTTAAACTTCATTCTCGTTTCCTAACATAGAGCCATTTTTATAGCAAATATATCACTATGTTGCCACTCATTGTGTATATCTTGTGTTAATTGGGAATTAATTTCTAAATTATGAAATAGGGTTCAAGAATCCCATTTCAAGAAGTCATGAAAAGGGCACACACAAGGCAAGCATACACTTTGGCTAAGCATATTTTCAAGTGAAGAACCTTAAATTTAAGAGCATGGAAAAACCTGATCTTTGCTCACTACAATCTCCATCTTAACTTTTGCAACAGAAGGGTCATCAAAAAATTCAGAACCTGAAGAGGACAAAATATTAGATGCAAATGAGAAGACTTTGAATGGGAAAAAACATTAAAAGGAAACATGTAAACAATACTTATGAGAATGGACATGGAATAGAAGCCATCCTGGTCTCGGGCTTGGGTAATATATATAAAAATGCACTTAATCATCCTTGCAAATGAACCATGAAATTCTACGTTCAAAATAAATTAAGATTAAGATTTATTATACCATTGAAGGCTTCACTGAGCAAGACTGAAGGTGGTGCCGCAGAATTAATGAAAATTTCTTTTCCCTCTATGCCTTCTTAAGGAAACAGGTATATCGTCCGAATAGTGGTTAAATTGTTAGTGTGTTGTTGTTGCTCTAATTTCGGAATAAAGTGAAAAACAAATAGTTGTTGGTTGAGACATAGTTGAGTGATTGAGGAGAAACAATTATAGGAGGGGAGGTAGTTAATAAAAAATGGGGTAATGTTTAACTTATCTAGGGGGAAAGGTAGGGTATTGATCATCTTTTGTTCTCATGAACCATCATAATTACCCTAAACTCATCTTCATTCCCATTCCCCTCGTAGAATTTTTAACCAATCGCCCCCTAAAGTGAATCCAAAAAATGAGGATATGAAAGAAAGAAACAGCTCAAAGTATACAAGATTAGAAGGAAGGTATTGGAAAACACAGAGAACACACGTAACATGGTGAGGTAAGAATAACAAACCAAGCCAGTTTCATCATCATCAAAATCAGCCATATTTGCTCCAGCTTCTTGCATCCCAGCAGTAACAGCAGAAACCTGCAAATTAAGAAGAGCAAAAGAGAAGAAAGCCTCACATAAGCAACTTTACAGAAAAAGGCACTTATGTAGAATTAACCATTAGTTAAACCATACACCTAAAAATCTAGCAAAAAGTAAAGAAATCATGGCAGTATGATCAAAAGCAAAACTAAATTACCAAAAAGAAAAGAGAAACACGCATTGATTCATTAAAAAAAATGACCAAAGCAATTGCTCAGAGAGAGGGGATGCCTTCTACCTTGATAACTCGACCTGCAATCTCCAGTTGCCCATTTAAATTTTGAGCAGCTTTTGCATCTTCAAGACGTCCAAACAGCCAAGATAAATGTAAAAAATACAGAGTACAAAAGTCACGAGGGATTTCATAATAATGCAAAAAATGTACAATTTCACAATGCCATGAATGTTTTTCCATCCTATAATGGACTAATGGTTGTTCTTGCCTTGGAATATACAGCAAATAATCAACAATTTTCTGAATATTAGTAGCTCCATTTACTGTTTAGCATATATTGTCCAAGAATTCGTGATTAATAACTCATGAGGCATTAGAATTAACCTCAAACGAAAAGCAGAAACATTCAGTCGAAGTCAGTAAAAGAGCCAAATCAGAAAAAGGTAGAGAAAAATTTTAACCATTCAAGAAAATTCACAACTGTTTGGAGAAAAGGATTAGGTTAGTTGCTCCATTTCCTTAGCATCAACAGGATCATTTACCCTATAATGAACAGAGAGTCGCCAATAAGTCATAATGAAACCCCAACAATTGTAGAAAAATATCAAACTCTCGTATATGTACAAAAATTCCAATCTAAAACATGAAAAAAGAAATGAAGAAATAGACTTCTAAACACATAGCATCTGTCGCAATTAAAGCGGCCAACTCCATCATTAAGTAGAAACGAAACATTAATAATTTTTTCTGATTTCTCAAATATCATCCCCACCATTTTCACCTATACGCCACATAATTTAAAACCAAAAACTTCAATAATAGGAAAAGATCAAATAATGTCAATCACTATTTATTTTTTAAAGCAACCCACATTGTATACTTCAACGCCGTTAATTAGAATATTCGCCTTATCATCACTCGCTTCAAAAGCTTGACTTATTTGCATCACAGTTAATGGAAGCAAAGCCTGTTTCCTCTGCATAAATCACAAGACAAAACACACACATTATTCCTCAAATTATCATGCTCACTATATAAAACCCAATCCAAATTGTCGGAAGCAAAACGGGGTATGGGAAATAAGAATCCATCCTCAAATACATTCTCATCGATAAGGAATCCAAAATCCAGATTAAATTGTATCCCAAATCCTATCACTAATATCTTTGTTTAGGGTTTTATAGAAGCTTTAAAAACAAAGCAAATAGGGTTTAACAAAATTACAAAAATAAATATATGGCGTTCGAATCACGCACCTGGACAGTAGACATCGAAAGACACCAGGTATTCTTCCTACCTCCCCTTTGGATGGACTCCTCAGCCGCATCCCTCTCCCACGCCTATGCCCCTACAAATCGCGCCAACCCGAGGAGCCGGACCAACGTGCAGAAGAAGGCGAAAAAAAAAACATTTAACAATCAAAGCCCTAAACCCAATGAATCTGCTAAATCCCAAACAAAAATCGTCAAAATTCATTGACCCAAATTTAATCAATGAAACGAAATTCAATTTACCTGGAATTCAAGCAATGAAACATAATTCAATGGGAGGGGCGGGTCGTCAGCGAAGGCGGGGCGGCAGCGGTGGATATCGTAGCTGTTGGGCTCCCGATTCTTCCTTTTGAGAAATAAGAAACAATAAAAAGTGGATTAAAAGAAAACAATAAAATAATTAAATATATAAAATAAAAATATTAAAAGGGATGTAATTGAGCATTATATATTATATATTGGGATAGGGGTAAAAATGTCCGAAAATAATTTTCATACCCTTGTCTCTTTTTAAGATAGTATAGATTACTGACCGTTCATATGCTTATATAGTGACAATTTCACTGTTTGTATACTAAATAGTATATCGTGTGATCCAAAATTATTATTATTTAAAAATATTTCACACAAATTAAAACAGTCATTAAATATCAATAAAAATTAAGAGTGATATTTTTACCTTTTTATTTACGATTCTTCCTTTTGAGAAATAAGAAACAATAAAAAGTGGATTAAAAAAAACAATAAAATAATTAAATATATAAAATAGAAATATTAAAAGGGATGTAATTGAGCATTATATATTGGGATAGAGGTAAAAATGTCCGAAAATAATTTTCATCCCCTTATCTCTTTTTAAGATAGTATAGATTATACACATTTCATTTAATGCAAATATCACAAGTGAGTAGAAGGTTAAAATATTATATTCGTAGAGACTAATGCAAAATGACAAATATTTTTGGGGCAAAAAAAATCTCTGTAAAATTAAAGACACATATTTTGGGCTAAAAGGGAGTAATACTTTGAGGAGGATAGTCTCACATGAGCTTGCGTTCAAGAAATTATTGACAAAGTCTAGTATGAAAATTTTTATACATGAAATTTTTTTAATTTACAATCAAATTCTGTAATTGATGAAGGTAAGATAAAATTGAGTGATTCATGATTCACTCGGCCCAAGTGGTTCATGGTTCACCCGATCCGAATAGTTCATAATTTAGGGTTCATTATTTAGTGTTTATAGTGTAGAAGGTTGATTTAAGGCAATTTTATAGATTTTCACATTAAAATTTTCACACTAGACCTACTCAAATTATTGTGATGTAGGATCTATTAATAATAGGGAGTCCAGAAAATGAGTTTGTACTTCGTAGTCAACGTTAGTAAATTACTATGAGTTTTATATGTTGATATTAATTCAATATTAAATTATAAAATCGTTTATATATATAGTAAAAGTGAATAAATTTATATGAGTTACTTATGAACTTGATTCACGTGAACTTCATTTAATTTTTTCTCTGTTTATAAAATGAGTCTAACAAAGTTTCATACATGAGATTCGTTTTGTATTTATTGAATAGGATAAATAGAGTTCACGAATGTCAAATATGTGAACCAGGTTCATATACAATTTTTTATTTTAATAGATTAGTCATTTGCCCAAATGAAAAAAAGACAACTATGATATAATAGTCAGGTAGTGTGGGATAAAAGATAAATCCACTTTTATGTGACTTGGTAGTTGGTAGTTGGTACAACCCAAAGCCATCATAGTATTAACGGAGTCTAAATATGTGGTATATACACTTGTTTATTGTTCCTTCTACGGTTCTACCTGCATTAATTATGCGGTTTGAACTTTGAATTTTCTTTCTTTTTAAATAAATTATGGAGTTTGAATAAATAAACAAGGGATAATTACATTCTTCTACAAGCTTTTCAGTCCATTTGCTCCCAACACAATTCTACCTTTTTTTGCCCTTTCAATTGTGACGTCAATACACCTTCTCCATCGGCCAAATTTCGCCCCCCCCCCAACCCAGCGACCGCTCCCCTCCCCAGTACTACCCACCCGAACACCACCCCATCAACCCTATGACACCTCTCTGAATACAACCCATCAAATCAAAGCATAGTGAAGCCGAATTCAAATTTCAAAATTTGAATCGTGAGATGAATATCTTGTGTGTGTGTCTGAATATCACCATTTTGTATCAAAAGAGGAGAGTGTCGAGGTATGGTCTCAAAAACTTTTGGGTTTTTTATAATTGTGATATTCAATAGGTTGTTTATTTGATACAATTGAAGGAGCTGAATTGTGTTATTTTGGGTCTTCTGTACAGAGATATCGCGTCTGGGTTTTTTGGCGATGGATTTACCCGTTTTCTTGAGTCTGCAGTTCAACGGGGAGTGTAAATTGTTAGAGGTTAATGGAGAATCATCATTGGTCGACATCAAATCATTTATTTGTAGCACGTGGAGTTATTTGAAAGATGGTTCTATTCTATGTCGCGCTTCTGTTGGTAATATACATAATTGTCTGTTGTCTTCTGATGTTGATTTGCGTAATTTGTTGATAATATGCCACCAGTTATATATCAAATTAATGAATGTGATTATTCTTAATAAATTAAACTTTGTACATTCATCTGAAGAAAGTACTAACAATGCTCAAATAGTCGAGGTTAGTAATTCGGTACCTGTATCATGCACACCAAGTAATCAGGGTCAAAAGCCGGATGCTTTGTTGTCGGATAATTGGGTAAATATTATGGAAGGTGGGGTTGGTCTTTTTTTTCCGGGAGGTGCAGATGATTTTCGATTTGAGCTTATTAAGTACACTACTCGGGTAGGCACCAGTTTTAAATATGTTCGTAATGATCCTAAATACATTCATGTTGTTTGTGTTGAGCTTGTAAATCAAAACTGCAATTGGTTTGTTAAAGCAAAGCATCAATATGAACCAAGTGGGTTTGTTGTTTATGATATTTGTGCAAATCATAATTGTGATGGTAGTTTCACTACTGGAAAAATAGTTAGACTTACGCCCCGGGTGCTCGGTACTTTAGTTGTGCAACATCTGAAAAATAAGTCATCCTTACGTGGAAAGGACGTTGCTCCATTAATGAAATCAGGTTATGGTATTGACTTACCGTATTGGAAAGCGTACCGTGCACTAGATAAAGCTAGGGAGAAAGTATTTGGTAGTTATGATCAATCGTACGATCAGTTGCGTTGGTACTGTGAAGCTGTGACGCGAACAAATCCTGGAGGTGTTGTCCGTTTGGAAGTTAATGAAGAGTCTAAATGCTTTGAACGTGTTTTCATTGCTTGGGATGCATGTATTAAGGGTTTTAGAAGTTGTCGACCTATGTTGTTTGTTGATGGTACATTTATGAAGGGTAGGGCGAAGGGGATTTTGCTTGTAGCAACAGCTAAGGACGGGGACAATGGTAAGTACGGCTGTCTTCTGCATTTTTTGTAGGGGTTTTGAATGTTTTTTTATATGTGACACGTACGTGACTGTATTTTCTCTGATTTTTTGATGCAGGGTTGTTTCCAGTTGCTATTGTAGTTGTATCATCAGAGACAAAAGCCAATTGGGAGTGGTTCTTGAAAATGCTTCGAGATAAAGCTCTACATGATAGGGAAGTTTTCTACATATCCGATCGCAACACGGGTTTAATGGCTGTATTTCAGAATGTCTTTGAAACCCCCATACATTTTTACTGTTTGTATCATTTGCAAACAAATTTGAAGTTAAAGTTTGGTAAAGGTTGGACTAAAGAACAACGTGCGGATTTGATGTTACATTTTAAAGAAAGTGCGTATGCACCAAATAAGAAAATTTTTGATAAAAAAATTGCACTTCTCAAGGCTCTTGGTGGTACAACTGCTGAAGAATGGTTATCAGATATGCCATATGAAAAATGGGTTGTGTCTCATTACCCGCACCAAACAAGATACGGTGAAATGACGAGTAATGCTGCAGAATCCTTCAATTCATGGATAAAAGAAGATCGTGAGATGCCCATTACCCAAATGCTGGACCGTATCCGTCAGAAGCTAAATGGATGGTTTGTAAAGAGGAGGGCAGTAAGCAATCTTTGGACAAGTGCTTTATGCCCATCGAAACAGCAGTTGTGGAACTATCTGTCTGATTTTGGGTTATCATGGAAAGTGATTGAGAGCGGTACTAATCAGTACGAAGTAATATCATTCCCTTCTGTAGTTGTGGATATAAGTTTGAAGGTTTGTACTTGTTGGCAGTGGCAAATAACCAGATTCCCGTGCTCTCACGCTGTGGCTGCAATGAAGATGTATTGTTCTGCAGAAAATATTTTCAGTCACATTGACAAAGCCTTTCTTTCTGAAACATACAAACAATGTTACGCGCTTAACATACATCCAATTCCAGAAACTGAGAAGTTCGATTGCCAGGCATTTTATGTTCATGACCAAATATTGCCTCAAATTCTTAACCTAGCTCCTGGACGAACAAAGAGTAAAAAGAAAACCTTCGATTGGCGAAGGTCGGAAGAAGAAGGAGAAGAAGAGGTTTTGTGATGCTTGTTGTCAGTATGGGACACATGATAGATATATGTGTTTGAACTTGTTCCTACGGTCAAAATAGGTAAATAATGTTGAATTTTGTTTAATGTAGATATATTCATATGAGTTTACACAATCTTGTTACACTACTAATGTTTCTTTTTTTCAATGATCAGGTTGTTTTTTATGTATGGGGGGGTGCACCTTCAGCAATGTTTACCAGGAAAGGTTTTAGGGTTGTCTTGTACATAACTAAGATGTTGTCTTTGGTTATTTGTTTCGGTGTACATAACTAAGATGTTTTGTCTTGGTGTGTATATGTTGTTGTATGTGGTTATTTTGTTTTGAACAATGATATGCTGCTTTGTGTTTTTTTTGGGCTGGGGTTGGCATGGGAACTTTTGGTGACGTTTGTCATGAGATTTTCTTTTGGTATATTGGTGTATTTTTTGGGTGCTTGAAAATGATGTATGATCATATTGCGCAGAAGCATTCTTTTACCCTGTGGTGACTGGAACATACAAGCAGTTGGATTGGCCAACCATGGGAGCCACGTTCTGCAGTATCTTCCGTTTGTGTGGAAAGCATGGTGCCCCATGTGGATTCGGAATCTGCTGGTCTGTTGTAGAAATATGAAGTTTAAGGTGTTTTGTTGTAGTTTTATGTTGGTGGGTTTTTGTCATGTTGCAGAGAGCCTCAACAAAACTCTCCCCCACCAAATCTATGTAATGGATGTCAAGTATGGTGTTTAGATTTTGTGTGTTATTAAGTGTTTTATCAATGCAGCCTTTGATGTTGTTTATGGTGTTTATATTTGTGTTTGTTCCCCACCAAATCCATGCAATGAATGTTACATATGGTTTAGATTTTGTGTTTATTAAGTGTTTTGTCAATGCAGCTTTGATAAGTAATGTCTGGAGAGTGATCTGGTATGTGATTGTGCGACCATAATTAATAAATATTTTTTATCAAATTAATGTATGTTACGGTATAACAATATTGTACATTTGCTAATAAATCTGAACAATTGCCATAAAACATGTACATTTTCAGATTAATGGCCTGGGGAACAAAATACTATCAAGGTTGCATTGACAAAACACTTAAACACAAATCTAAACCATAAGTAACATCCATTGCATAGATTTGGTGGGGAACAGACACAAATATAAACAACAAAATGACAAAAAACCCACCAACATAAACAACAAAATACCCAAATTGTACACATGGTGATATATGAATATATTAAGTGTTAATTATGTGGATAATTAGTTGTGAATATATTCCACAGCATCACCTTAAAACTATATAAATAAATATATTCATATTAGAAATGAATATATTGTTAAGACGAATACTATATTAATACTAAATAAAACAATCAATATACTAAATATATTGATTTACATTTTTTTATCGACTTTAGGTGTTAGTATAAATTTACGATTAATAAACATTTTTTATGAAATTAATGTACATTACGTTATAAAAATATTGTACATTTGCTAATCAATCTGATCAATTGCCATACAACATGTACGTGTTCAGATAAGCGGCCTGGGAACAAAACGCTATCAAGGCTGCATTGGCAAAACACTTAATAAACACAAATATAAACCATATGTAACATCCATTGCATTGATTTGGTGGGGAACAAACACAAATATAAACAACATAAACAACAAAATGACAAAAATCCAACCAACATAAACAACAAAACACCCAAACTGGTGATTGACATAGGAATATATTCAGTGTTAATTATGTGGATAATTAGTTGTGAATATACTCTACAGCATCACCTTAAAATTATATAAATAAATATATTCATGTCTAATTAAGTGAATAATTATAAATGAATATATTGTTAAACGAACACTATATTTATACTAAATAAAACAATCAATATACTAAATATATTGATTTAAGGTGTTAGTATAAATTTATAATTAATAAAAAAAAATATCAAATTAATGTACATTACTGTATAACAATATTATACATTTGCTAATCAATCTGAACAATTGTCATACAACATGTATGTTATCAGATAAGTGGTCTGGGAACAAAACACTATCAAGGTTGCATTGACAAAACACTTAATAAACATAAATCTAAACCATACGTCACATCCATTGCATTGATTTGGTGGGGAACAAACACAAATATAAACAACAAAATGACAAAAAACCCACCAACATAAACAACAAAACACCCAACCTGGTGATTAACATAGGAATATATTCAGTGTTAATTATGTGGATAATTAGTTGTGAATATATTCCACAACATCACCTTAAAACTATATAAATAAATATATTCATATCTAATTAAATGAATAATTAGAAATGAATATATTGTTAAGACTGAACACTATATTCATACTAAATAAAACAATCAATATACTAAATATATTGATTTACATTTTTTTATCGACTTTAGGTGTTAGTGTAAATTTATAATTAATAAACATTTGTTATCAAATTAATGTACATTACGGTATAATAATATTGTACATTTGCTAATCAATCTGAACAATTGTCATACAACATGTACGTTTTCAGATATCTGGCCTGGGAACAAAACACTATCAAGGCTGCATTGACAAAACACTTAGTAAACACAAATCTAAACCATACGTAACATCCATTGCATTGATTTGGTGGGGAACAAACACAAGTATAAACAACAAAATGACAAAAAAACCCACCAACATAAACAACAAAACACCCTAAACTGGTGATTAACATAGGAATATATTCAGTGATAATTATGTGGATAATTAGTTGTGAATATATTCCACAGCATCACCTTAAAACTATATAAATAAATATATTCATATCTAATTAAGTGAATAATTAGAAATGAATATATTGTTAAGACGAACATTATATTCATACTAAATAAAACAATCAATATACTAAATACATTGATTTACATTTTTTTATCGACTTTAGGTGTTAGTATAAATTTATAATTAATAAATATTTTTTTATCAAATTAATGTACATTACGGTATAACAATATTGTACATTTGCTAATCAATCTGAACAATTGCTATACAACATGTACATGTTCAGATAAGTGGTCTGGGAACAAAATACTATCAAGACTGCATTGACAAAACACTTAATAAACATAAATCTAAACCATATGTAACATTCATTGCATAGATTTGGTGGGGAACAAACACAAATATAAGCACCATAAACAACATCAAGGCTGGATTGATAAAATACTTAATAAACACAAATATAAACACCATACTTAACATTCATTACATAGATTTGGTGGGGGAAGAGTTTTGTTGAGGCTCTTCTGCAACATGACAAAAACCCACAACATAAACTACAACAAAACACCCAAACTGGTGATTAACATAGGAATATATTCAGTGTTAATTATGTGGATAATTAGTTGTGAATATATTCCACAGCATCACCTTAAAACTATATAAATAAATATATTCATATCTAATTAAGTGAATAATTAGAAATGAAATATATTGTTAAGACGTACACTATCTTAATACTAAATAAAACCACCGAACACCTTAAAGTTCATAGTTCTACAACAGACCAGCAGATTCTGAATCCACAGGGGGCACCATGCTTTCCACAAAACGGAAGATACTGTAGAACGTTGCTCTCATGGTTGGCCAATCCAACTGCTTGTATGTTCCAGTCACCATGTTGTAAACAAACCACAACCCTTGAGGATCTACCCTGAATAAGATGTTGCTTGCTTCTGGTTTGTACATGTACAGAGCTTGAATGCTGACAACAATATTTTGTGGGTTATGTAGTGGGAAGCCTGAGCAAACACAATCTTCGTCCACTAATGGATATCAGCATAGTCCTGAAGTATCCAACACTTACAATCCTCGAAAGATTCACTAAAAGTGCCGAAAATAATAAGTCTGTCATTATCAACTGAGCCGAGCTCATAACCATGACGATCTAGAAGGGAGACAACAAGAGGAAGGGTCATCATGTCATACGTCTCGTGGTGAATATTAAGAGTGACAATGACGTACCCCACACCAGGAATGCAAGCTTGCCAGTGCAAATTTCCCTTCAAAAACACACTCATAACAGAGTGGGTAATCATTAGGAAACGGTGCCATAAGCGTCCATGCCCTAAGATTACGGGAATACATTTGCACCTCGGTGCTCTTACGATCTGCTTCGAAGACTGCCACTCGCACCAACTTGTAATCATCAAAGAACTCATCGTACCCTAGTCCGAAAAAAGCAGAGCACCATTTGCAATCTGGATGAAAATTGATATGGGACTCTGGAATGCTCACATACAAAGTGGTTGATGGGTTCCAGAAGTAGAACTCGTCCCTGTCGTTGCAGACACACATCAAACCATTGTAAGAACCTAGGATCTCAACTGAATTTTCACCTTCCGTCAGCATACGATTGTTCCTTGCACCGGGGGCCATCCAATGGTAAGCTATAGGGTAAAACCCTATCTCCTGATCAGTATGAACCCTAACATGTTGAGATCCTTCACTTTCTGTAGATGCGCGACGTTCACAAAATAGTGTGAACATATGATTTGGTACCAGGTTTTGCAAACCAACCTGCATATGAGAAGAGTTCTGGCTGGAAGCCTTGACAGTACTTCAATGAGAATCTCATCAGGGAATTGAAGGTACGTCATTGGTTTCGCAATTTTTGAGACTGACATTCGTTTTTGTGTGTAAGAGTATTTTTGTGAGCTTTGGGTAGTTTTCATAATGTATCACATATATAATGAAGGTTCTAATAGGAAAAGTATGTATTTTATAATACAAGATATTAGATTTTTGGTGTCCATTGGAACATGCAAGAGTTGGTTGTCATAGATGAATCGTATCTGATAATTACACGATCAAATCTTTGGATATATCTTATAAACACGGTTTCCAATAATCTCAAATTATATGGGGGGAAACTTCATGCATAGGATTTGCAAATATACTTTTAAGAAACAGTAATTCATGTGATCTCAAATTAATTAATTATATATATATATATATATACATTTACTTTAATTTAATCTCTTCTATGCACGATTTTTTGTGTTTCTGGCATTTTACTGGAATGTAGTGTATAATGTATATAACCGTCAACCATGATATTAATATGTTGAACTCAACATATACCTCAAGTTTCCATATATATGTTTATTTATGTTTATTTACATTTTATAACATATTTTATTTTGTAATAAATGTACACTCCCACGCGTTAGTGTATTGTCACAATTTTTGGCTAGGTCTTGTATGCACCCGAGTGCACCGTGCATTCATGGTGCATATTTTACACAGAAAAGTACAACTGCTAATATGACAATATACTTGCATGCTTCATGCTTCTAGAAACGTGCAACTTGTTATGCTGAAAAGTGCAATTTATTTTACACAGAAAAGTGCAACTGTTAATATAATAACATAGGTGCATGCATTTGTTTGGAATAATTCCATGTTTCTAATTTGTATAGTTGCACGCTTTGAAAAACGTACTATGAGTTCACGGTGCACGCGAGTGCACATGAGAACTAGCTAAAATCGTGACAATACACTAAACGCGGGGATATGTACATTTAGTAAAAAAAATATCATATGTCATAAAATGTAATAAAACATATATAAAAATAAAAATACGTTGATGGTTTTTTTATTTATTAAAAACCATAAAAAAAACCACGATATTTACTAACATTATTAAATATATTATTATTTTTATTTATTTTTATCCCATTTATTGTTGAAATTAGTTTTTGTGGTCGTTGGTGCGTAATTCACATATCATATATCAGCACATATGTACATTAGATCAGTGGTATGTATATAATAGGCTTATAACGTAAGCTACCAATTTACAATGTACGTCGAACATAAAAACACCATAATTATCTATCTAATATATAGTGGACTGATAGATCAGTGGTATGTATATAAAAGGCTTATAACGTACCCTACCGATTTACAATGTACATCAAACATAAAAACATCATAATTATCTATCTAATATATAGTGGACTGATGGGGACATCATTGTACATAATCATAAGTATTTTACATACCAATCTGGTGCACGCGAGTGCACATGAGAACTAGCTAAAATCGTGACAATACACTAAACGCGGGGGAATGTACATTTAGTAAAAAAATATAATATGTCATAAAATATAATAAAACATATATGAAAATAAAAATACGTTGAAGGTTTTTTTTATTAAAAACCATAAAAAAAACCACGATATTTACTAACATTATTAAATAGTATATTATTATTTTTATTTATTTTTATCCCATTTATTGTTGAAATTAGTTTTTGTGGTCGTTGGTGTGTAATTCACAAATCATATATCAGCACATATGTACATTAGATCAGTGGTATGTACATAACAGGCTTATAACGTACCCTACCAATTTACAATGTACATCGAACATAAAAACACCATAATTATCTATCTAATATATAGTGGACTAATAGATCAGTGGTATGTATATAACAGACTTATAACGTACCCTACCAATTTACAATGTACATCGAACATAAGAACACCATAATTATCTATCTAATATATAGTGGACTGATGGGAACATCATTGTACATAATCATAAGTATTTAACATTTTGTTCCTGAATCAAATAGCACAATCAAACATCATAGATATGATAATCCAACAAGCCAACCATCAATATATGTTTGATGTTATAAAACTAATTTTTCTTTTTTGCTCCTTGTTTTGGGATATGTATTGACGTTGGTTTAACGAACCATTTAACCATCTTCGCTCGGTAGTCGGCCGACTTCTATTTAGTACATGTACCTTTCATCAAAGACAGAGGGGGGGGGGGCTGTGGGGAATACATTTTGTTCCTGAATCAAATAGCACAATCAAACATCATAGATATGATAATCCAACAAGCCAACCATCAATATATGTTTGATGTTATAAAACTAATTTCTCTTTTTTGCTCCTTGTTTTGGGATATGTATTGACGTTGGGTTAACGAACCATTTAACCATCTTTGCTCGGTAGTGGGCCAACTTCTGTTTAGTACATGTACCTTTCATCAATTGTCCACCTAGAATTATATTTTCAATGTGCTGGCAAACTACTAAACCGCAGTCCACTGATCCAACTGTTTGTTGTATGGAAAGCACAGAAGTGGGTTTTTTTATGCGCCCGGTGACAACAGGGTGACGTGGATCAGTATGTTTCCATCTATTCTTCAGGTTTTCTTCCACATACTTCACCTATTAAGTGTCATTTGTTGTGTGCGTCATTCTAATGGGGTAAAATGTACATGTTCAAATAAATCAGGAATCAATGTATGAATGGGATAACTAAAAAAAAATGATCTTTACCACTACACCAGCTTCAACTAGGTACTTGTCTACATCATATCTGCCCCGAGGCTGCATAGAGTTGTAAAACAACCACTCCGATGTCTTGTGTCCAAAGACCAGTGTTTGCCCATGGTCACCACCAATCGGCTCTTTGATCCCTCCACATCAAATACTTTTAAATCAACACTTTTTAGCACATCGTCAATGTATTGCTTCTTAACTCAGGATGCATACTGGTGCGGTACTGATATGATACCCTACGTTACGTACGCAGATTAGTCCAAGTATTCTTTGTTTTGTGTTTTTTGTGTGATGTATTTAAAATCAAACGAATTATCTGTGTTACATACCCAACATGATCCTGTAAACACCAATGTACCATCAGCGCTATCATGCTCTTCGTATGTAACCTTCAAAATGTCTGCCCAAGAATCGATCACCTGCAATTTATTTTACACACATGGTTCAATAGGTGTGTGTTGATTTTTGATGTACTAACAAAAGGATGCAGGTATCTTGGGGGTGGAAGGATACGTACATTCGCGGGAACTCGCTGATGATGCAATATATCAATAATGTGGTGAACAGATACGTAAGCCAGCTCATTATCACTACTACTATATACACACATCCTGCACAAGGTTTATACAAATTAATAAAATGTACAAGCGCACACGTTTTACAGAAAAAATAATAATACACACAATGTCTGAAAAATACTAACCCTTCACCATGGTCATCCCAGTGTTGCCTCAGTAGATCTTTAATTGTCTGTTCTGTCACCCGCACCGCGCCGTGTTTTTCATTCAGCTTAAATGGGTCCCCTTGACCTTGGTTTAGTTGTATATCCATATCGTCATCCATCTCGTGGATCTTTATTATCTCAGTTGTTCTCATTTGTGGGGTAAGATCAATCTGCTTTCTGTCTGCGTTAGCTGTTCGTGCTTTTATTCTTTGAGCCATTGTGCTAGGTGTGACGTATTTCACAGTACGCTTAGCCCGTACAGGTGTTTCATCCGCAATTTTATCTTGTTGCTCGTCAACGCATTCCATCTCTTCCTGACCCTCCTCGATAGTGTGCATCTCCCTATCGAATGGAATACTCTCTAATCCATCCAAATGAGTAAGCTTATTGATCGATGCAGGTATCTTGGGTGCATAATTTGGCAGGATAGACTTATCATCTTTCAAATCTTCATTGACAGCACCCGATCTGTTGATCTTCTTCTTATCATGCAACGGTGTATCCTTTTGTTGTTGCTGAATGTGCATATCTGCTAAGCGGTCAAAATGTGCAATAGCATCCGGGTCTGAAAATATCTGTGTAAGAGTTGGCTCAGAATCATCATCTGCACGTTCCTTCAGTCGCTCATTCTCCAAAGTAAGTGCTTTAACTTTATCATCCTTTATTCTCATAACACTTTTATGACCAGCTTTGAACGTACGAAGCTCAAGATCCTTCATTAGTAACTGCTCCCTTAACTGGGCCACCTGTCTGTCTAACATTGCCACATTATTCCAACCCGACCTGCCATCTGCATAATCCTTTGCATAATTAACCGCAGCATCCAAACCATCAATATCCATCCTTCCACCAACACCATCACTCGGGTGGTTCTTCAAATCTCCGTTTTTAGGTGGTGGAGTTTTGAATTGGGACATGTTTAAACTGAATGATGGGTAATCATCTGTAGTATGAACATCCATCTTTGAGCTTGAAGGACCACTCTCATATCTGCTTTCTATACAGTTCTTGACAGAACATTTGTACTCAAACTTTGTCAACCCTTCACTGTGTTCAATATTGTCTGTCTTTGGAGAAGAAAGATCAACTGAATCATTTGTGGCTTCATCACCGCTGTCACTGTATTTTTCCCAAGATTTGTGAAGTTTCAAAAACTCAGATTTTTCCCTTGGTGTATATGCCAATTTACGGGGGTTAACCTGCGTTGTGTGTGTTTTTTACAAAATGACACGCATATGAGAACAGTATAAAATATTTTATACGCATAAAATACATTCATTTTAACACGTACAATCTTGGAGTCTAGTTGAGTTACGTGAACTTTCTTCAGCCGCTTATTCAACTCATTCAAGTCCCAGTTCAAAAATCTTGGGGTGCCGACATCACTAACTGGATTCACTAGTGATGCATGCTCGCACAGCCAGTACTACAAAAAATGTATATATATAAATTATTAATTAAATATATTTTTACGAAGTAAATTAGGACCATGTCCATACAAGAGAGAGATGTTTGATTGGTATACTTACAGGCAGAAGAGAGGTACAACCTCCAGTCCCTCCAGTCTGTACTGTCCCGGTCAACATCAACTCGTTGTACAATAAATCAATCACCAATTGGCACCAGTCATACAACTTAATGTTGTCCAAATCTTCTAGATATTGCGATAGGTATGGTGACATAGTAGAATTTTTCTTTGTGCACAAAAGTGCAGCCAGCAAATAACATATTGTCACTCTTGATACATCTTGGATACTTTCTTCATCGTCTTTTTTAAGAAGAACCTCTAGCTTCTCATACAACATTCTCTTGTACATTATGAATGTGCGTCCCTTCACATTAACACATCCTTTAAAGACTCTGTCCATCCATGGCGGTATAACGTACTCAGACATCTTCAAAGGTATCTTCTGTTTTCCACCACTCAGCCCAATGATATGCTGGACATCTCTAGCACACAAACCTACCATGTCCTTTCCTAAAACAAACTTTTTAGCGCGAGTATCAAAAGCAAGTATAAGCTTCTTGATGTCATCTTCATGTTTTTTGCACTTAGACATCAAGTTTTTTGTTTCATTGTCAGCGTGCACGTACATGCTATCGAATAACATCCAGAATGGAGTCTTTTTCATCTCACACAAGTGTTCACTTGTGTATTCTAAATTGTTATGGTCCTTCACAACCGATCGCAAGTTGCTTCGATAACATATATTGTTACCACCAGCACAATCATCATCTATTCAAAGTCAATATTTCAGTCTACTTTAATCAGTGATAAAAAAAAAGACAGAAAATCAAAAGACATATACATTTCGTGTCTCACTAACTACATGAATCCTTCTGTTCTGGTCTCATCCTTTTGCTTGTCTTCCTAACTGATTCTCCTTTGTCTGAGGTAAACTTAGTTCTCTTCCAGGCCGAAGATCTAAAAACAAAGTCAGAATCTGATCCGACTTCCGATAAAACGTCACAACATATTAGACGTCTACAAATCCATTAGATACATAGTATAATATTATATGAGTTTTTAATGACAATTTTTGACCTGAGTCGCTCACGTTGGCATTTGATGTACTGACTGTCTTCCCTAATAATAATTCAATTATGTTGTTAGGTACACACTTACTGGAATGCATGTAATTATAAACAACGCAAAACATAATTAAATTGCTTATACATTTTCCACGAGCCCTTTTTTTGTTTTTTACATTCTCGTTTGATCCCTTGATGCCACTAAGTCTGCTTGATGTTCTTCTCTTGGCCATTGCGGTCCTGCCTTTTTTATATGACACCTTATAAGATGTAACAAGTAAACAATCAATGAATATCAATAAATGTATTCATTTACTCACTTTTGGTACATATTCACATTGAGGAATACACAAAATCAGACACACAATTAATTTCAATCAGACAATTTACTAAAAAACATACACCTCAATCGGACACACAATTTTACAGAGTTTAATTTCAAGGAAAGTACAAAATCAAAAGGATGAGAACTAGATAAAAGGAGAGATCTAGTTCAAGTCCAAGAACTGTACAAACTCAGACACACAATTTAAATCTGTTTTACCAACTGAGAAAAAACACACTCACAACTAACAGGATGAGTGTGTTATCTAAAGGAAAAAATGCATACCTATAATCGAGGAATTTTCCATCAGAAAGTAGCTCATCAGCAAGGGTTGCTTTCCTCTCATTCTTTGTTAGTCTACCAGAAAAGAACTCAGATGATGACTCTATCACAGTACCCACCTAATAAAGTAGCAAACAACTCAATCATGGTTAGATTCGATTTTGTAATGTTGTAAACAACTCCATCACAGATGATGACTGTTAACAGAGCTGGTGAAAATGTTGTAATGTTTACATCATGGTTAGATTCGATTTGCCTGGAAGTACTTGGGGAAGCATTTTTGATCTAGAATCACCCTTCTTATAGTGCCTCTTTGGATCTATCGCACCTCTCAACTGTAACAAATAACATATTTGACTTTCAATTAAGAAACAGTACACCGAATAAAATACAATAGACTTGAATGCTGTACAAATACAAAATTGGCCTCCAATAGTATTTATTCAATTTAGCAAAGTAGTTTCGCAAGCTGTCCAGCATCAATTGAGAAACAAACTTAAATCTTATCCAAATGTATATTATGTATTAACCATTCATGTTTTTATCTCCTAGCAGCACTACAAATTCTACACAAAATGACCATCAAAATATACATTTTGAGAGGTGCGATAGATCCAAAGAGGCACTATAAGAAAAATGCACATTTGGTCAATGAACATAAAGGCCCTCGAACATTCTGTGTAAAAGTACTATTCTATTTGTACAGATATAATGGGGAGGTCAAATCCAATCCTTCTTTGTCTATTAGTTTTTAATTCTATGACCCACATAGTAGAGTAGTTTAGTAGCTCACCAAGGCTCATAACCTTGAGGTTGTGGGATCAAACATCAAATCCTGCCTGTGTAACATCTGTTTATATTTTATCAAAAAAATCTGTTCACACAAAAAAATTCAACTCTATTAGTATTTGCACAAAAATCATTTAACCCACAAAATTCAAATTCTGCTAGTCCTAAAGGTTCGAACTTCGAACTAAAAAAAATCTCCTTTGTAGTCTAAAATTCAACTCAATTTCATTCTTCTTTACACTCGACGAATAAAATGTACACTAGCTCTACACATTCGAAATGTACACTCGACAACTAAAATGTACACTAGCTCTACACATTCGAAAATATACACTCGACGAATAAAATGTACACTAGCTCGAACAATTATAATCAAACAATCAAGATAAGCATATTGTTTTGGAAATTGAATATATATAGCATCTTTGATCAACCCAGTTAAGAAAACAGTGAAAACACCATGTTGACATGTGGTTAAATCAATAAAAAGGTTAACTCATCTTTTTTAGGCATCAAAATCAATTCTCCATATTCCCCACTCCCTCCCAAAAAAAAGTGATCTTCTTCTACTAAATTGGAATTAAACACACCATTTAAAGATTCACTAAACCAAAACTTTTCTATCTCAAACTTGAAGCCCAGTATAGAAAATCAAGAACCTCAAAGATGGCTACAAAATCAACATCTATCAGCCAGAATTACACAAACATACTATTTCCAAAGGTACAAGAAAATCAAATACCCAATTTATCAGCCAAGCTCCAAACCAGGAAAAAAAATTAAAAATTAAAGTTAAATCCCCAACACTCATGACCCCTTGTATCATGCATGTCCATAAAACCAAACTCAAATTCAAATTCAATCATATTCCAACACATATAAGCTACTAAAAAACAACCAAGATCGAAACTTTAGAAAGTTGAGTATATATGTACAAATACACACAGTTATCACATACACAGGCAAACCCCAAGTAATAAAACTTAAAAAGAAGCAATCTTTCTTACCACTATGTATATACAGTTGAAATTACCAGTATGTATAATAGAGGGGGTTTAAACACATAAGGGCATGTGTATTTACAGATCTAGAGAGAGAAAGTGAGTGAGAGAAGAGAAAGTGTGACAACAAGAAGAAAGAGGGTGGGGAGGCGGTGTGGAGGCGGGTGGGGAGGGGTGGGCGAAATTCCACAATGACAAATTCTAGAAATTAGGGTTTATTTAGAAACCTTTAGTACTTAATTAAACATACCTAGCATCCCATGAATATCAAAGCAGAAATCATAGTGCGTTGCTCTTCTTCTTGTTTCGCCGGTGCCCCCTATTAAATAGGCTCTGTTTTTCTTTCTAGAAAATTGTCTCCAATCGCTCCAAAAAATTTCACACTCTTAATTGTGGCATGTCGAGAGATTGCGGTAATTTGAAGATAAGGAAGAAGGTGGGTTTTTCGCACATTCGATTTTTTTGTTTTCGCATACCCAATCGCTCCTTCAATGTGTTCTCACAAAAATTGAATTTTTCACAAATCTCCCAAAGATTGTTTACAACCTGGAAGCAATCGTCTACAATCTGGAAGCAATCATTTTGAGAATATTTTCTGACATTGTTGCAGAGGGGTGGGGAGGCGGTGTGGAGGCGGGTGGGGAGGGGAGCGGTCGTCTGTGGGGGGGGGGGGGCGTGACAGGGTGGGTAATGTTTTGAAGAGGGGGTGGTATATTTTGCATATTTTACATTTATTAATAATGTTAAGCTTTAGTAAGAATAATTATGTCTCAAATTGTAGTTATTTGTGTTTGAAAGCAGCAAAATTGGGCGAGTAACTATGTAAAAAAAGTCAATGTAGTTCAATGTCAAAACCCCAATAAACAAATTAAGTATTGTGCAGTTTCAGCTTTCAACATCATTTAATGCAATTTGCAGTTTGAATTATAAATTTATTCAAATAGAAGTATATTTTTGGGGCTGCACACGAGGTTGGATATGCAGAGGATATGTCGTGGGATGATGAGGAATAATAAGGCAGTGTGGTGGTAAAAGAAATGCATGATAATTTTCAAAAAAAAAAAAAAGTATATATATTGGTGGTTTCTTAATTCTTATGAAATTCTAACACCTGCACAAAACACTATTATACTATAACATGATACAAGTATTTTATAAGAATGTTGAGTTTTTTTATACATTTAGTCCTTTTCAAGTATCAAAAGTGAACTAACACTCTAACTTGCCCGTTGCATCGATTGGTATAATTTGGACTTATAATATATTTTCAATAAAGCTGTTTTATTTTTTCTTTTTCACGAAAACAGTTTGTATGTTGAAACTAGGGATGAGAGCTATTCGGTTGAAACTAAAATAATCAAACGAACCGAAAAATAGTAATTAATTGTATCAATTTTTATTTTTTTTTATTCGATTTCTGTATGTATAATTAAAAAGTCGGATTATCAAAAACCGACTGAAATAAGCGTCATGAATTAATAAAAAATTATGGGTGAAGTTTGAGCGTGAACTTTAAATCAGTAAGGGTAATTGCTAATTAATACAGGATTTTTATTTGATGGGTGGATAAACTAATTGTAGGAGTGCGAATAACGGAACCCGAGCTTTTGTAATATATGAGAGTCCGTCAAAGAATGGAACCCAAAAAATAAAAATAAAACAGTTTTTCTTTAAAAAGTACGTACAGTAAATTCGATTACTCGGTTATTAATTGAAACCAAATAAAAAAAATCTAGCAACTGTGGATTCTCTTGACATAAAAAAAAAAGTATAAATGAAAAATTAAATAAACAAGCATCCAATTTACAATGCACTTCATACTAGTGTATTTAATTATACAATTAAGTGCAATAGATTGTATGATTTTAAAATGTCTACGAAATACACGGTGCACCCGATGCTATAAAATTTAACCATTTTAAAGTGGTGAGATTATTTAGAGTTACACTCATGTGATTCAAGTTTGTATGTGAATCATCACACCGTTATGGGTAAAAAACTAAAAATTATGGTGGTTATGTAAAAAACAAAAAATCAATGTTTAAAAATATAAAACGTTTTTTAAACATAGTGACAATTTTTTAGCATAATAATAATAAATTTTATGCATAAAAATAATATTTTTTATATAAAACAATTATACTAAAGAGATCGAGTTCCCACAAGTGTTTATCTATTATTTAAGAATTCACTATTAAAAAAAGGGCCCATTTATAAGCTCATTTTCCGTAATTATGAAACAAATTCAGTGTTGCACTTCTACCCCTTTTATGCCTCTTCTTCAAAAGTAAAGAAAACAGCACATTCAAGAAAACCGATGTATTAGAAACAAACAATCATTCAAAACTATGTGATGATGCTTACAAAAATTAAACTCAAACTAGATTCTCCCTAATCAAACAATGCATAAATTAAAATCATCCAACAAACAACAAAAACAAACTGTAGAGTTATATACTTCCCCCATCATCATCAATTTTCAGATAAATGTAAGTTCATACTATTCTTGCTCTGTAGACAAAAGTTGCAACCCAAACGAAAAAATGATCAGAAAGCTTCCTTGGGCCTTAGCTCGATGCCCTCGATAAGGAGCCCCCTTTTCCAATTAAGATGTAAGGTTTCAGAAAGTCGAACATGGACATCAGAGTCATCTCCTTCCTCGATGAAAACTTGACCCAACTCGATTTCAAGCCAACCATCTGTTCTGCTCTGAGGAACCCGACCTTCAATGTTTGTCTCAGGAACTAGTACCCATCTTCTTCGTCTCATTATACGTCTTTGTGTTGGAGGGACTATGTGAACAGTGGTGGACTCGCCTTCCATCACGGGCCCGTTTTCTCTAACAGATCTAACCGATGCATTTGATGAACATTCAAGCCCGTAGTTTTCCTCTGCGAGCTTAAAGACAAGATATGCCACATAGGTCGTGTTTGGAGATAGCATTCGGGATTTGAATACACCGCATATATCGAGCCAACACACACTTAATAGCTCAACAACCTCAGCAAATCTGCAAATAGCAGACAATATGAAGTAGGCATTCATGGTATAGCAATTCAAAGAAGAAACTCAACTAGCCACATATCATTTGCTAATGTATAAGTATAACATTAGCATTGCAGAAATACTTGAAATTATGAGAAGGAAATTGCAAAATTGGTCCCATATATATTAGGTATTGCGATTTTACTCTACGAATCAATTTTCTCAATTAAGTATCATAATTTATAATAGCTGTCAAATTTCCATGTGGCAACCAAACTAATGATTTGGCATCGCTTAGATGGTACAATAATATTCCAACATATTAATTTTAATTAGGAACAAAAATACAGCAAAACACTCATCATCCTAAAACAAAAAAATGTTAGAACCCTCAGCCAAAAAATCTTAAATCACTATGATTTGAAGCTCTCTGTTTTTAAAATGGTGATTAGAGATTCTTTGGTTAAGGGTTCTATAATTTTTTTTGTTTTAGGAAGATAATAATTAATTTTCAACTTTTTAAAAAAAATTAAATTATAATTAACATGTCAGGGTCTCATCTCATTACGCCACGTATGCAACGTCAAGTCATTAATCTGGTTGCTACACGGAATTCCAGCAGCTCACCAAAGTCGTGTGTGCAAATATTCAGCAATGTTGTCAATATAGGAGTAAAATTGCAGTACTTTAAAAGTTATGGAAGTTAATTGCAAAAATTGATTTTTATGGGCAAAAAATCATCGAACACCCAATAAATTCGGAATCAATTTCACAAAATTTGCTCAAATTATGAATGTGTTGTGTCTCGATGACTCTTGACAAAGATTTTTACTTGATAGCAAGACTATAATACATATGCACATGCCGAAATGTATAGTCCTACAAGTTATCATGTATTTCGATGATTCTTAACAGAGAGAATGAGTAACGAACAAAGTGATATACCTCGACTCTGGTAAAGATGTAAATTCCCAGTGAATAGGATTTTCTATCCATGCTATTTGAAGTTCTCTTGCGCACAACATGTAACACTTCTTTCCAGTTGATCTACTCAACGCCAAACTCTGTTCGGCATTTCAACAAACACCTTTGAAAAGTATATGGTATGATAAAAAATCATATGGGAATTTCAGATATGTATAATAGGGTTAATTACACGAAACCCCAACCTAGTTTGAAAATTGAAAATGTTACGTGAAATCACCTCGTGATTTGAAAATTTGCAAAGAAAAAAACCGTTATAGTTTCTTAAATAAAGCAAATTCTTCCTTTTTCTTAAAAATTGAGTAATTAGTTAACAATTTTATCAATTTTTTCTATTTCCAATTATGTTCTTCAATTATATTCTCAAAACATCAATATCTGGAATAATGAGATATAGAAAATAGAAGAAAAGGATAAAACCGTTCAATTTCTAAATCACGAGGAGATTTCCGCCAATATTTTCAAACCGAACCAAACCACAAGGGGTTTCGTGCAATTAACCGAGTGGGTCTCATGTGCATCTAGGCGCACTACGCACTCATAGTGCATTTTAGAGTCCTACAACTTGTTATATCGAAAGATGCAACTTGTTCATATTGAATTATGCAACTATTAATATGGAAATTAGTTGCACATTTCAGTATAAACAAGTTGCATATTTAAGTATAACAAGTTGCTCGGTTCTAAATGCATTGAGTGCTAAGTAACCTGAATGCATACAACACTTAGCCCAATTAACCCTATGTATAATATCCATAATCGACCGGAAAACTAAGAAAATGTATTACAAACTCATCAGATCAATTCACCCCTCTTCCTTAACCAAAATCATGAAAATAAAAATTGATCTACCAACGAAAATTAAACAAGTCCACACACAGTATCTCAGTCAACAATTTGAAATCAACAACAAAAAATCAAAAATCGCCAAAACAAAATTCAGAAATTCAAGTGTCAACATACCAATTTTCCGCCATGAATAAGCAGGGGAGAGTTACAGAGCAACAAGTAGAGCTCCTTTTTGGTATAAAAATTCACCGGATAACTCGATTCCGCAACAATTTCTCTATAATCGGGCGGCAGAAACCGCTCCCAAACGGCGTCGGAATCAGCGGTGGATTTGAACCCCAAGGAGACCGCCGCAGCCGTACATGCATCTTTTGGGGACGTGAATGAGATGATTTTCGCTACGCAATCCTCTGGTAAAATCGCAAACGGCGACGTTTCAGTGTTTGCATCAGACATTGTTGAGTGAGTTACGAAAATCGAAAAATTCAGGGGTTGGGATTTTGGGTGAGAAAGATGGAAGAATCATGTGTTAATTTGTCGATATATATATTGATAAGAATGTTTTTCCGCGTTGGATAAATGGAGGAATATGCAATTATAGTGATGAGACAAAAACCAAATATTGTCATGCTTAATTCTTAAGTTTTGATATGAAGATTAACTGATGAAGATTAATTAAAATTAAAAAAGAAAATGTGCTGTAGATTCCAATGGAATGGTTTGTACATTTGTGATAAAAATAATGGAAGTAAATTCAAGGGCAAGCGGGTCAATTTAACGCTTGTCGTTCTACGTCTATGATACACGTATTATGGGAGCAGATCATGTGCTGTACAGGATCTTGCTGTGCAATTCAAAACGGCAGCGTATTGCTTCTATTTCCCTTTTTTTTTTTTTTACTATTATGTAATTTTCTTTATTATGCTTACAACTAAACATATGTTATTTCCTTCTTTATAATTGTTTTTGCTTTTTTTTCTTAATGGATTACTAAAGTCATACCAAAGTTTATTTTTTAGTAAAAATTGTTCAAATAATTTTTTGATATATAAAATTATAATAAATAAAATATATAAATTAAATTAATAGTTAATTGATAAAAAATTATATAAAACGGTCACATATATGAGAGGAAATACAAATTAACACAAATTAAAGTTCACCCTTCAAAAATGTTAAAGTGTTATGCCTAAATTATATTCCGTCTCAAACAAGTGTGTTTATAATTAATTTGACAATTTAACAAGTAATAAGGAATTGTCCAAACACAAACTCTCATGTAAAAATTGTTCATAATATAAAATTGATATCATTATATTTATAAACTGATACTACTCTTATAAAGTAATACCTATAACATTTAATAAATGTATGATATATATTTATAAGTGTAATGGTATCAGTCGATAAGTGTGATGATATATATTTATAAGTGTAATGGTATCAGTCGATAAGTGTGATGATATTAATTTATAAGTGTATTAGTGTAAATTTTATATTATGAAAAAAAATTATTGGAGACCTACTCGAAAATAAAATTAAGCACATGACATAAACATACAAATTTTCTAGATTTTATATAATTGATAATGATAAAAAATTAGCTAATTTTATATTTCAATCACTCATGTTATATGTTTGTTGGTTTAAGAAATCTCATGCAAGTCACATTTAAGGTATATATCACTCAAATTAATATTAAATTAAAATTTCGTCTCATGTGTAAAAAAAAATCATATTTAACTTCATCAATTATAATTGTACATTTATATGGATTAATAAAAATTACACTTATAATAAAAATTTATTTTAATATTAGCATATTACATTAATAATATATTAGGAGAAAATATATAAGCAAAAACTTCATTGGTTTTAGACGGAGACATTAATTGGAAAGTAGGGAACTAACATATAGTCTTGTGAAAATTACATAATACAAAATGTTGGGAAATTTAGAGTTTTGATGAAAGTTCTAAAACACATGTAATAGGACCAGTCAGACCTGTTAGCTGACTGATGTTTTTATTACCAGTTATAGAATACCAGTTGATAATTATTGTATAGAACAACTGATGTAGAAGATAGGTCACATATTGAGGGGGAACCTCAATATGTATAGGTTAGATCTGAAGATCTAAAGAACAGCTGATATCTGATAGGCCAGAAGACAAGAGAAGGACAGAAGATCAGATCGATCTGATAAAGTCAGATATCTCAGCTGAAGTCATGAAGCTCAAATTCAGAATACTTGAAGATCAGATGACTTCCAGAAGATCAGACCAGAAGACCTACATCAGTCGAGTCTGCTAGTTGAAGCTAAGACAACTGACACCAGAAGACTCTATCAAGTGATCGATCGGTTGATCGATCAGTCACCACCAGTGAAAAATCGATGTTTCACCAAATCATACGTCGATGATCCGAACAAGAAGAATGTCAACCTTAGTTGGTAGAACAATCTTTTTTGAAAGTGCTTACGTTTTTACCAATAAGAACAAGACACGTATGATCGGAGCCCGTAATTACGGATTTGGTCTTCGCTTTCTCTAACGGCTATAAAAGACACTATTCACGCTTTTTTTCCCATGCCGTTCCTGAAGCACGTCACATCAATCCTGCAAGTCTACCAAATATAGCCGGAAATTCAAATTGCTCTCCAACGACTCTTTGATTTCGAGGTCTATAAATATGGGATTGCTCTTCAGAGTGAACACACGGAAATTATCAAGAAGCTCAAGCTATAATCAAATTTCCGCACGAAGAACACAAACTTGAAGATTACTTTCTAAGTGTTCATCCCATAGTTCTTAAAGACGTAAAATCTTTTCATCTAGGCGATGACAGGCTACTTAAAAAACTAGGAAAGATTTCAAAGTTGGAACCAAAATAATCTTACCCAAAACCCAAAGTTAGGTTAAGTTGTTTAAGTAAGATTTCAGACTAGGGTTTCTAGTTCTGATTTCTGGGATCGGTTGAGTGAGAACTCTTTAAATATCTGTTGGTGTACTGTGTTGGACTAACACAATAATCTAAGTCCAGTTGGTTTAGTTGGTGCCCCTTGTGATAGGGAAGAGTGGACGTAGGACTGGTTTGTCCGAACCACTATAAATCTTGTGTGCATCTACCTGCTTTGATTAACTGTTTTACACAATCGCACACAACCTAATTAAAGCTGCATACATATTCTAAGTTAAGATCAGCTAGCACCAAGCTTCTTATCTGGTCAAGTTTGACACTTTAGTCAACTGGTTGAAAGACTGACTTTGGAATCTGATTTATTAAAACTGGTTTTTCACACGGGTAAAACTTAGCTTCCGCACATCGCTTAAACCGATAGATACCGAATCGATCTGCCTTGAGCGATCAAGAAGTTAGATATCGATCCCAAACTGATTCACTTGCACTCTGATCAGGCTAACTGCAATCACACCTGATCTGCACAAAAAGTTTTCAGAAGTCTATTCACCCCTCCCCTCTAGACTTCTGCCCTCACAAAACCCGTTCGGGACCTACACAAAAGGACAAGGACGTTTTTAATGATCTGCTCCTACATGTTATAGGTTTCGCTTCTTCTTTTTTTTTTTTAAGCAACACTATCGAGAAAAAGGTCAAAGTAAGAGTGACACTCCTGTGAACCCGGTTCACGGTGTGAATCCTAATTTAATATGATTCATATCAAGTAATTGGGTTGACCCGAAGTTTACCGTGTTTCACAGGTTTTCTTCACATGTTTCGTCTTTCGTCATTTTTTTTCACCGCCTTTCGCCTCTTATTATTTTCGCTCGATTGTCCCTCTTACACCGCCGTTCGCACGCTCAATCATCTCATCTCTCTCGTGTCACGCGCGCTTCACGCTCTCAATCATCTCTCTTGCTATATAAAACTCTCACTTTTATTCACAAAAACTCTCACTGTTGCTAAGTAAAACTCTCACTTTTGTTCACCAAAACTCTCACTGTTGCTATGTAAAACTCTCACTGCTATTAAGTATAACTCTCACTTTTACTAAGTAAAACTATCACTTTTGTTCACAAAAACTCTCACTATTGCTATGTAAAACTCTCACTTTTGTTCACAAACTCTCATTGTTGCTATGTAAAACTCTCACTGTTATTAAATAAAACTCTCATTATTACTAAGTAGAACTCTCACTTTTATGCAAACAATTATCATTGTTACTAAGTAAAACTCTCACTATTATTCAATAAAACACTTATTGTTATTCAGTAAAACTATCACTTTTGTTCACAAAAATTCTCATTGTTGCTATGTGAAACTCTCACTGTTATTAAGTAAAACTCTCATTGTTATTCAGTAAAACTCTCACTGTTACTAAGTAAAACTCTCACTTTTGTTCACCAAAACTCTCATTGTTGCTATATAAAACTCTCACTGTTTCAAAAAAAAATGACAAATAGAACCGTCGTCGTGGAGGCATCGTCTTCATCGCGTCGCAGAGGTGTCGCTGCCTCCGTCGCAGTCGCGTGAAAAGTCGTAGAGAGTGGAGCAGTTTCGAGTGAAGAGTCGTAGAGAGTGGAGCCGTTTAGCGTGGAGTCGCAGAGAGTGCAGTGGTTTCGCGTGAAGAAGAAAATGGGCTTGGATTGTTTATATTTGACCTATTTTATGTATATGGGTCAAGTCTAATCCGGGTTCATGGTATGAACCAGATCTACCCAAGTTTTTGTCTCAAAGTAGAGTAAATAGAAAGATCAAAAGGAGAGAATATCCCATAGGTTTCGCTTATTTTTTATATTTTTTTCCAATTTTTGGTAGTTTGCGACAATAAGCAATCAAAAAATTTCAATTGTTTGATGTAGTGTTTTTAAAAATCGGTTGAACCGAGAATCTGCCATGAAAGCAGCCTGATTAATTTCAAAAAATTAATTTTACGATTGAATTGGAAAAATTGACCAAAATTGGTCAAAACTCAAAAAATCGGTTGAACCAATTTTTTTATAATTAATTTAAAACTTAATCATTATGTCCAGTGTTTTCAAAAACCGGTTGAACCGCCCGGTTGAACCGGTCGAACCGGTCGAACCGTGAACCGCTCATGTCGCCGGTCCAATTACTCCTTAAAAATGGTTAATTCGATTTTATTATTTTTATTATTTATTAAATCACTTTTTTTTATTTTTTTTTATTTTTTTCTAAACCTCTCTATATAATGTTATTGTTTTTATCTCAATATCATTTTCTCTCAAATAAATTCATTCACAAGTCATTAATTTCATTTAATCTCTTTATCGTCGTCACATATTGTGTGGAATTAATCCACAACGTCATCATCTCTGGTCTCCAAACTTTATTGTATTTATTTTAATATAAGATTTATAAGTTATAAATTAGTATAATTTTAATATTTTATGAATAAATATTTATTTTTTAATGTAACATACAAAATATAAAAGAAATATGCATAAATCAATTTAACGGTTGAACCGTCGGTTCAACCTGTCCAACCGGTTGGATCGGCAACCGATGCCTAGACCGGTTTGATCACCGGTTCGGTTATGAAAACACTGATTATGTCTATCATTCTTATTTTAAATTGTGTTGTGTTGTCTTAATTCTATTGAGTTTATTTCAATATGAAACTTATATGTTTATAAATTCATATTTTATAAATATACAATTATTTTATTTTTTAATGTGATAGGAAATATTTTTAAAAAATTGATTTTAACGATTAGACCGCCGATCTGATCGGTCCAACCGATGTCCGGTCCGGTTTGATCGCCGATCCGATTACAAAAGCACTGGTTTGATACAGCAGAACCCCCTATTATATATTCTATAATATTTTATATAGGAATAAACTTTATATATTAATAAAAAATCACAATTTCACTCGAACTTAGTTATATTTAGAAATAAATTTTACATTGTAATAAAAAAAAATCGATCTTATCTTAAAAATTTATGCCTCTATATAGGAATATATGCATTATTTATAAAAAAAATACATTGCCTAAAATATTTTTTTATGGTTGATTGTTGCAACATCTTAATTTTATGGTTTGTCATTACATCTTTCAACTTGTGTGTACGCAATAATTTTTTCACATAGACATCTTCTTGTTAAAATCAACACGATATCAACTTATCAAACATGTTTAAAGCTTATTGATATGATTTTTTTTTGTATTTTCTGCAGTATCATCCTCCGAATTATCTCTCTCTACTTTTAGCCTAATGGATTTACATACATATTATATAATACAGTATTATATTAAATATATTTTTTTAAGACACAAAAAATTTATGTAAAATTTTATTTAAAAATGACCGTCTTATAGTAATAATTTTTTTCAATCCTAACAATATGACTGTATAATACTCCATCCTATTCAAAATATAAGATGTTTTGACTTATTACATTATTTACTTTTTATTTGATGTTCTGGCTTCTATTTCTCTACACTGCCCTTATTTAATACTCTTTCTTTATTTTCTTGTTTTACTCTCTATCATGTTATTAAAGATGATTTATCATTAAATAAGACTAATTTTGGTATAATTTTTTTTTATTAATAAACGTGCAAAATGCCAAAACATCTTATATTTTAAATAGGAGGGAGTATTTTTTACTATATTAAAGATGGATTAGTCGCTTGTTTGCTTTTCGTTTTCATTTTCTAGGGAATTCTATTTGCGCATATAATTTTACTGTATTAAGGGCCCGATTGGTAGCCATGATGAAAATTCCTACAATATTAATGTCTAGACTAATTTAATGAGATGAACTCCTACAAAATTGATTGGTAGTCAACATTAAAAAGTAGATGTAAAATATTATAAGTTAATTGATAGGATGTATTAAAAGTGAATAAAATAAAATAAAAAAATTAAAACATTAGCAAATTACTAATTTATCCTCGTCCTCAACAACACACCATCGTCATCATCTTCAACATCATGAACAAAATTACAGCAAGAACAAAAATTATTATAACAAAATTCCTAATTGCTCATCCAATTAACCAAAATTGCACATCTATTTCCCCAACAAGAAACCAACAAAATTGAAGAAACCCAAAAAACCCAAAGCAAAATTGAAGAAACCCAATTGCAGATCAAATTTACATTGAAGAAACCAATGGGTTTAACTCAATTGCAGATCATCAAACTGGAATATTTCTGCAGCATACCCAATTTCTTTAAACTGGAATATTTCTGCAGCATACCCTTGCGCCACAAAATTCTCCTTCAAATACCCAATTTCTTTCCAACCTTGCGCCACAAAATTAACCCAAACTTACTCTCATTCTGCAGCATATCCTATCATCTTTTCAAATACCAATGGGCAGATTCAAAGTGGCTGGAATCATGAAAAAACCTAAATTAATCCAAACTTGCTCAACAAAATTGACGAAAGAAAAACCCAGATTCATAGTGGCCGGAATTAATGGCAGGCGAAATTCTCAATTCATCGTCAAATTCATACCCAAATTAATCGACGACGGAATTCTCACCTTCATCGTTCTCAATCCTTCATCGTTATCAACTCGAAAGCGGTGGAGCCGCCGCCGCCGCCGATTAGTGGCCGAGAAACGACCCTTAGACAGGAAAGGGTGAATGTTGCCGGCGATTAGTGGCTGGGAAACGAAGAAAGGAAAGGAAAGAGAGAGGAGAGTCATGAATGGGTGAAAGGGTGAATGGGTCATTTAAAGTATCGTAGAAGTCACTTTAAAATAATATCATATCTTTGGTGGTATTATTTATTACGAAGTGAACAGTGATTCGTGTGATAAGTATTGGCGGGTAGCCCAATTAGAGCCGGGTCTGCAGTTTTGTTATAGTGGCTACCAACGGTTGACAAAATTAGTGATCCAGCCCTTTTAGGCCCTAAAGAGGCTACCAACCGAGGCTTAAAGATCGATTAATCGCTTGTTCGCTTTCCGTTTTCTTTTTCTAGGGAATTCTATTTGCGTATATGTGCGATGTATAAACTTCACTTATCTACTTTTAATTGGTGGTTGAGCCAAGTTTGCATAAGGTGCATCGTTAATTCCGTAGTGTATTTAAAAAAAAAAAATTAACTTGTTACACTACATACACAATTTGTTTATATTGAATCGTACAAGTTAAATGATTTTAAAATATAATATTTTGTACATGGTGCATCTTGAGAAATTGAATTTATTACACTGTATATACAATTTATTTATATAGAATCGTACAAGTTAAATGATTTAAAAGTATATTATGTAGTACAATTTGCACTAGCATAAATTGGTGTGCTATGTTGCTGAATATTTCCGTGTTTGTAATCACGTTTTTTGGGCTATTACTAGGCTTATCGCTTTCCTATTGGGCTGATTATTTTAGTAGTGGGTCTTCTAAGCCTTTTTCTTGGGCTTCTTTAAGCCTGCCTTACTTATAGCCATTTTCGTCAACCAAATTTATTGGCTATTATTTTTTTTAAAGTCATTCGACTTTGACAAAAACGTGTATACAATATTGCATACTAGTGTTATGTGTAATTAGATTTTTTTTCCTCGTGGGTAAAGTGGATCGGGTTAGGACAGGATTGGGCTTTCTTCATCTTCGCACTGCGCAGCATGGGCGTGTCAAATTTCTTTTTCTTCATTTTCTCTTCAGATTGCTGGCTGATCTCACGGATTCTATTCCTCGTTCGTGCCCTAATTTCTTGTCCAATTTAATTTTCTTCGATTCGCTCCGATCATTGGATGAAATCGGGTTGTTCAATTTGAATTTTGGTGTGGATTCTGCGAGAAGAAGAGAGAATATGTGTTTGGTGTTTGAATTACATCTCAACACAAAGTGTGTGCTGAAATTCAGATCCTTCTGCATTCTTTTCACGTTGTTTTGTAAATCTATAATTTTACACTAATGATTTTTTTTTCGCGTTTGTACTGGTTTTTGTTCATGTAGTAACACTCTTTTGTTCATGTAGTAACACATCAAGTTGTTATGTAAATCTGTAATTTTGGACTGGAGATTTCTTTTCGCGCTTGTACTGGTTTTGTTCATGTGGTAACACATTTTTCTTCATATTGTAACACTTTTTGTTCATGTATCTGCTCGCCCCATCCCGCGCCCAACCCGACCCAACCGGCCTGCTGCTGACCCGCGAATTTCTGAGTTTTTTGCCTTAATTATAGTGTATTGCACATATCAATAGGGTGCAATATTTCACACAAGACCATCTCTTCGACTTTTGGGCATTTGAAATACATTTGGGTCTGTTGTAATCCTTCCCTTTATTTTTTAATATGTTTTGACCTAGAATGCATGGGTACTCAGAATTTTTGAATAGTGTAGTGTCGGATTCTTCGTGGGTACTTGGGTACGCGGATACGGTGGGATACGCACCCGATACGCCACGTGGCGCGTCCCAATTAAAAATATTAATAATAATTTTGGGTACCGTATCGAACACGGCTGATCGGCGTGTCGGATACAGATAGGGTACACGTGGGTTCAAATTTGTACAATTTATTTTATTTTTTGCCTTGATATAAATTTATTTTATATTAAATTAACCCAAATTAGTCCACAAACAGTAAAAAAAATATTGACTCTTTATTGCTCACAGGTCACACCACTGTCAAACTGTTAGTCGTTCACATATTTTATTACAATATTCATCTCAATTTGATTTTATATTTGTTTAAGTGTTAAAAAATTGCACAAGTTACAAAGACACATATTAAAAAAAAATGTGAAAATATTTATATATACAATAAAAATAAAATAATTTGAAAAATTATAATCGTAACCAGGCTATATCTTACCCAATTATTTTTAAAAATCTGTGTTCCAGTACTCGCACCGTATCGTACCCATATCCGTGCAACCTAGATTTTGACTAGCATCCGATTTATGTGGACTTCTCTCGTGTTAATATTTTTGGAACGTGTTTGGTTTTAAAAAAAAAAATAGTAATAGTGACCAAGGTAAATCATTTGGGATACACTCGGTTCAAACATTCAAAAAAAAAGAAGATTTTTTTAATAATGAATTATAATGAGAACAATAATGATATTAATAAAAGGTAACTTTAACAAAATAAGTTCATGGATAATTATTGACTGGATTAATGTAAGAATGTAAATATTGGTTCATTTTGAGCTTCCGAACCATAGATTTGTACGTGTACAACCCCGTCATGTGCGCACACATGAGCATTAAAAACAAATTTTTTGGTTGGAATTATATAAATCGATTTTCGAAGTTCCATAGATTTTCTCTGAGGATGTAGCTCACATGCAATCAACATTAAAATATTATGCAGCGCTATAGGATGAAAGAATTAGGAACAAAATTTTGTATGAACTTGAGTTCACGAAAAACATGGTTTTTTTTAGGATCACTATTATTTATAAAAATTATCACTGTTATTTATAAAAAATATTATTTTTATGCATAAAAACTGTCATTGATATATTTTAAACAACGAATTTTTTTATACATAATAGTGATAAGGTTTTTACACATAATAATTTTATACATATTTTATATTTTTATACAAAAAAATTTATGTGAACTCGAGTTCACCGTAAACGTGGTTAATAGATTACCCAAGAATTAGACAAGGAAACGTTCCAAATAAATGTTCGATTATAATGAATTATTTTAGGTTCAACGTACATATTATGAGAAAAATTAACAGAAAATTGGCAAAAATACCCTATGTTTATACTTCAAACTCTTTTTTGTTTGTCTTTTTATGACATGTTTACCCTTACTAAAAGAGTCGCGTATGGTGGTCCTGCGTGGGTCGTGCATGGATAGCGCATAGGCCGCGTAATCCATGGGCGACCTAGTGGGAGAGATAGATATTAATTTATTAATAAGGATAAATATAATATATAAAAAAACAAAAACAAAAATTTACAAAAAAAAGAAGGCAAAAAAGAATTTATCCCAAAAATTAAATTACAATTGAAATTCTTATAGTTTATTTGGTAGTAAATACTTAAAACAATATTTGTGGATGTGGTAAATTTTTTATATTTATCAGACGTTATAATATAGTAATGATACCGAATTTAAAAAATGCCAATTGAGAAAATCATTTTTAGTCTCTTCTCATTTAAAAAGTTCTTTTTTATCAAGGTTATTTATTTCATTTTTTTTTAGCCAAGAGAATTAATTTTTGGGCAATTATACCCTTAAAGAAGTTAACAAAAAAAAAAAAAAAAAAAAAAAAAAAAAGTGGTACGGGATTAATACAATGTAGTACGAAATTAATTAAATTATGGTACAAATTTAAAAATGATGATACAAGTTGAATTAAATTATGGTATGAGCTGAAATGATGGTGGTACGGTGTTAAAATAAGGTGGTACGGGGTTGAAATAAGTGTGGTACGGTAGTGATAGTGGTATGGGGTTGATAAAATGGTGGTACGCAATTTGAAACGATATTCTGATGAAGTGATCTTTGATGCGAGGTTAATTGAAGGGTGGTGCGATTTTTTGAAATAATGTTGGTACGGGGTGTATATATGGTAGTACGAACTAAAATAATGAAAGCATAAAAAAAAAGGTAAAGTTGGAAAAAAATATATTCTCTTGGCTAAAAAAGAATAATTATAAATTTTATAACAAAAAAAAACTTTTATTTTTATGTTAGACTATTTATAAATTCATCCAAATTTAATGTTAAAAAAGCCGTATTACCGTATTCTTGCAGACATTAATTGCACGCATTGTTTGTGTTATGTAATATGCAAGTGCAAAGTCAAATGTGGATACCTAAATTACTTAGACCTCCACCACTTAAGACTCGAGGTCTTAGGTTTGAGACACGAAGAGGAAATTTATTTTCTTTAGTGATGGTCTTTTTGTGGTGGGGTGATGTTCTCCCTTCTATGGTGGTGGTGGTATTGCTGTTGCAGTGCGGTTATGATTTTGGTTGATAGCGAGACGAAAAGATGTGTCATGTGCCTAATGGTAGAAGTACTTAAATATGCAATAGTTTGTGTTTAAAAAAAAAAACACTAAATATGCAAGTGCAACCTAGAATTTGACTATTGTGTTAGCAACGTCGACATATCATGGTTGAATTTGTTCCTAATAAGCATGGATTAGTAAAAAGATAATAATATTATAATAATAACAAATAAGCATGGATTAGTAAAAAGATAATAATATTATAATAATGCATGCAAACTATATATTGAATGGAATCAGCCCCTCAAAATTGAGTGTTCCTCAGCGATCAGCAGACTGTCCAACACCCAGTATAGACAAAACCTTCGTCAGCCGTTGCTTTAAGTTAATTAGCTATTAATTAGTATGCTTATTTTAATAATATTATTTTGACTAACTCCACTGGCCACTAACCTTCACCTAAGTTTTCCTATTAAATTAATATTTCATAAAGATCAACTTGCAGCTAGTGTGCCGCTATTTTCCAAGTAAAATATTAGAGTCGGTATTTTTATAAAAAGAAATAAGAAATTACGCATTTGATATATAGAAACAATAATAAAATATATACTAATTTGTTTGATAACTTAGTATCCGACGAAAGACCGACTAATTCGGGGGATCAGAACCCACCGTTCATTAGTGCAGTCCCAACTTCAAATCAGAGTAATGCTCTGTATGGACTAATCCATCTTAAAAGCTGATCGCACCTAAGAAATTTCGAACCTGACATCTAAAGAGAAGCATATTCCTAAATTTCAAGCCTACACTTGGCCAACCCTCCATGGTTAAATATTATATTAAATATCTTCAAGAATATCTTATCAAGACAGTTTGAAGAGACCATAGACGATTTAATCGATCTACTTCATATAGTATAATCTAAAGGGTAAATCTCTAGCGAAACTTGTTGATAGTATAAAATTTATAATATTATATTTAAAAATTAATATAATTACACTTATCAACTGATATTATTACATTTATAAACTAAGAATAGCGATATCAACTTAATTATAAATTTAATGATATTAATTTCATACTATGAACCAGTTTCACAAGAGTATTTGTGTAATCCTAAAAGCCACAATTACGAAAGAAATGATATTTTTAAATTAAATTGGTAATAATATAATTATGATAAAAATAGACAGATATGATATTAATGATTTATAAATCAAAAGAAATTAAAGTCAACTAGTATATATTTTCAATTAACCATTACTTATTGGAGTAGGACTTGGACCCCATAATTTCGGAAAATCAATCGGCTTTCTTGGGGGAGGCAAATCTTAGATGGCATAGTAGTTCTTAATGAAATTCTGGATGAAGCAAAGAAAAAGAAGCTCCAAAGAGTCATCTTCAAAGTGGATTTTGAAAAGGCTTACGATTCCATCAAATGAGGATTTCTAGAGGAGATGATGGCAAAGATGAATTTCAGTCCGAAATGGTGCAAGTGGATGAAGGAATGTGTGACAACAGCGTCTTCTTCTGTGCTTGTAAATGGTTGTCCTACCAAGGAATTTAAATTGGAAAGAGGACTCAGACAAGGAGACCCATTATTTCCTTTCTTCTTTCACATTGCAGCAGAGGGACTAAGCCTTTTGATTTTCAGAGAGGCGGATATTGGAATTCTCAAACCTCTCAAACCGACAATGGTGGGAAAAGATAAAGTCAGAGTGTCACATTTGCAATATGTAGATGATATCATCTTCTCCTGTCCGGGTAAGATTGAAAATATTCTTACTATTAAGCATATTTTGAGGCTTTTCGAACTAATTTCAGGCTGAAAGTTAATTTTCACAAATGTTGTTTGTGGGGAGTTAATATGGACAACTCCTTAGAAAATATGAGTGGCATTCTCGGCTGTGAGGTGGGTCTTCCACCTATCTCCTACCTTGGTATGAAGGTCGGTGTCAACCATAAAAAAACAGAGTCATGGAAAAATTTGTTGGACAAAATTCGGAATAGATTGGCGAAATGGAGAGGTAAACACATCTCTTTTTGGGGAGAATCACGTTAGTCCAATCAGTTTTATCGGCAATCCCGTTATACTGTTTACCTTTCTATCGGATACCAAAAAATATTGTGAAGGAAATTATCCAAATTCAAAGAGATTTCTCATGGGGGGTTGTGAGCTCGGGAAAAAAACTCCTTGCGTAGGATGGGGGATGTGTTCAAAGAGAAAGATTTGGGGGTTTGGGAATAAAAGATGTGGATTTTTTTAATTGTGCTCTAATTAAAAAGTGGATTTGGAGATTTTTTAGTAAGCCGAATAGATTGTGGGCGAGGGTAGTAAAATCAAAATATGGGAATTTTTTTATCGAGTTGGGCATAGAGGATGTTGGGGGTCTTAGTCGAGGGAGAAGGAGAAGGAATAGAGAGGAAGTTTCAGGGTGGTGGAAAGACATTAGCGAGTTATATGTGGGAAAATAGGGAGAAAGGATGTGTTCCGAATTAATTAAGAGTGTGGGAAGGGGGGGGGATCAAACTTTGTTTTGGAGTGAGAATTGGACGGGGGGAGGGGTTTTGAGGGAGAAGTTTAAGAGGTTGTATAGGATTAGTAGGCAGCAGGAAAAAAAAAAAGCAAAATGGGAAGATGGGAAGGGAATGAGTGGATTTGGAACTTTAGTTGGAAAAGAGATTTGAGAGTGAGTGAGGAGATATCTTGTAATAATTTGATTCAATTTGTTAACAGGTACAAACTTGATCAGACGAAAGACGACGTTTGGAGTTGATCCGGGTCACCGAATGGGATTTTTTGACAAGTCAGGCATACACACTTTTGAGCAATAAAAATTCACCGGCGATAGAGCCCTCAAGAAGAAAGGCATTCAGACATTTATGGGGCAGCTCAACACCAAGACGAGCTCAAGCAATTATTTGGAAAATTCTTAAGCAGAGATTACCAACGAGAGACAACATGAGATTTATCATTTGTAAGTTGGCGAAATAATCCGTTTAGCATCAATCTTTGAACATTTGATTTAAGGTGTCTTGGAATTTTGTATTGGCTAGATTTAAACTCATCTTCATGTTGTAAGGGAGGGGTACCCCTTGTACCCCACTTTATAATTAATGAAGTTTTTTGCTGATAAAAAAAAAAAGAGTAGGGCTCTTGTGAAATATTGCACCCTATTAATATGTGCAATACACTATAATTAAAGAAACTTATTTAAAAATTCGCGGGTCAAACGGGCGGGGAGGGGCGGGGCGGGTTGGCCAGGGTTGTGGGCAGTGGGTTGGCGGGACAGATATATATTTGTAGCAGGATATCTTCATCGAATATGTGTTGTAGCCTAGTGGTTTATGTCTGTTGTTAACGTATTTGGTAGTAGATTCAATTCTTATTGAACATATAATTTTTTAAAAAAAAATATTTTGTCAAGTTTTTGTGTGTTACTACATGAAAAAAATGTGATACTTATAGAAACGAAATGTGTTACTACGTAAAATAAAAATTACATTATCATTTAAAAAAATACATTATCATTCTCCATGTGTTACTGAATAAATAAGTAAGTGTTACTACATTGTTATATTGAAAAAACTTCATATCTTATGTAACATGTGTCAAAACATACCGTAACACATAACTGTTCATAAGGTAACACATTGTTGTTCATATGGTAACACATGAGTATTCACTTAGTATCACGACGTCATGTGTACAGTTACATATTACTAAAAAAACAAGTGTTACTACATGAATAAAAAGTGTTACCCTATGAAGAAAAAAATGTTACCACATGAACAAAACTAGTATAAGCGCGAAAGAGAAATTCTCAGTCCAAAATCACAGATCTAAAGAACAACTTCATGTGTTACTACATGAACAAAAGAGTGTTACCCTATGAACAAAAGAGTGTTACTATATGAAACAAAACCAGTACAAGCGAGAAAAAAAAATCCTCAATCCAAAATTACAGATTTAAAAAAAAACTTGAGAAGAGTGCAGAAGGATCTGAAAGATTGCGTCACAAAATCGTGAGGAAAAAAAACAGAAGGACCTGTAAATTGCAAAGGATGAGAAAAATGAAGAAAGCAAGAAGATTATACAAGAATTTGAATAATGAAGAGAGAACGAGAGAAGAGAAAGAAAAAATTGCAGACGCACGGCTGTAAAATCTGGTTGGTGTCAAGGAAGAAGAACCCTAGATCGTGAGGTAAAAGAATTTGAAAGCACCAGATTCGTGTTGCCAGTAAGGAAAAACCTAGAATCGCGAGGAAGAAGAAAGTGGAAGCACTGGACCCTCAGCGCGGGCCTGGGCCTGATCCGACCCGATTCCTCCAACCCGCAATTTAAAAAAAAAAATATCAACTTAAACTATAATTGCACATAACACTAGTATGCAATATTACATACAAGTTTTTCCTACCTATTAATATATGACAAAATCTACTTTTTTTTTTTTTTTTTGAAAGAAATGACAAAATCTACTTAGATATTAACCACCAATTACAACTGGTGTACGAAAATCCTGAATATATTAATTAAAGCTAAATTTTATCAACATAATTAGATCTGATCGGACGACTGTATCATTTATTTATAAATTTTGAAAGAAATTATAAATATATATAAGTGGGTCTCATGTGCATTCAGGTCCATCCTGCACTTATAGTGCATTTTAGAAATATGCAGTTTGTTATATTGAAAGATACAACTTGTTTATACTGAACCGTGCAATTATTTTAGTATAAACAAGTTGCATCTTTTAGTATAACAAGTTGCATGTTTTTAAAATGCACTATGAATGCATAATGGACCTGAATGCACGATTCAATATAAACAAGTTGCATCTTTTAGTATAATTAGTTGCATGTTTCTTAAATTTATTATGATCGCACGGAACAATTGGATGCATACAAGACTTAGATCATATATAATAGTGTTATATAATTACCGAATTAGAAATGTCGAAATTAAAAGTTTCAAGGCTATTAATTTATTCTTGAAAACCAATATGATTGAAGCCGAAATAAGAGTGACCTCAACAGTCAAAATCTTTTTTTACCTAAACTTAAATAAGGGTCCAATTCGTATATACGAAATGTTAGTGAAACTTGTTCATAGTATGAAATTTATACTGCTATACTACAAAATTAATATTATTACACCCATTATTGATGTTATTATACGTATAAATTGAGATCATAATATTTAATATTATAAGTACTAATATATAAAAGTAGTGATATCAATTTATAAATGTAATGATATAAGTTTCAGGGGTAATGGCCAGGAGATAAAAAAAACTACCCACTAGCTATCCACTACAAAACTACTATTCAATAAAATTTAATCCCAATATGCCTCCACTTGTTCAATCACCTTTCCAATTAAACAAATAAATTCAGATTCATTCCCCTTCACTTTATCTCTCTCTCGTCTCCCTCTTCTCTCTCTACACTATGCTTCTCTCTTCCCCTTTTCTCTCTCTACACACACCCCCTTTTCAAATCTGCACACACACATCTCCTCTCAAACCTGCACATACTAATTCAAAACTAGAGATGGATGGTCGGAACGCATTGTGCGCGGTGCGGTCGCTATGTCGGCGAGCACGATTTTTGCGAGGTGGTTTGGGGTTTCAAGATTTGGGGTCGAAGGGAGTGGTGGTTGGGTTTTCGGGGCAAATCTGACTGATTTGAGACGGCGGCATCTGGCGGTGGGTTTTTGGGGGCAGACGGCGATGGAGGCAAAAGAAATCTCGATCCAGGTTTGCAAAAGAAATCATAGGAGGTGTTTAGATGTTTCCTCACAGGTGATGATTGGTTAAATAATTAGACATTCACCGAGCCAAAAATATTTTCTTAGATTCTTCGTCTCTTTCTTCTCATTTGATTTTCTTCTGGTTTAGTTTTTTTATTCTTTTTATTTTTAAGATTGGATCCATGGTGCTCCATTGAAAAATCTGCGTTATCTATTTTTGGAACTGAAGATGAAGAATATTGTAAATATTCTCTTTTGACTTATTTTCCCTATTTTTTGGGGATTTTGCATATAATGTGATTTGTAATTGCTAGTTTGTAGGCTAGATAGTTGGAAGATTTCTTCTCCCATGTTCTCACGTTTTGGCCGTGTATATGTACACCTCTGTGTTTTTTTTATTTTTTTTAGTGAATAATACACAATTTCAGCCAATATTGTGCAGGAAAGCTTTTTGTAAATATATAAAATTTATTTTTTGGCCTTGTTCATGGATTTGTTGTGTAAAGCATTTTTGGATCCTGGAAGCATATATGTTTTTTATGGAGGAATTTTTGCATTGTGGATTTTTTTTTGATTTGTATATGTTAAAAAAACTTAGTTTTTATATGCAATATGTTATGTTTGTATGCAATTTTTTTTAGCGAATATAAATACATTCATATGCAATGTATTATATTTGTATGTAATGTTTTTGTGTATATGCAATATTTTTTAACTATGCATTTTTGGGAATATATGCATTGTTACTTTGAACAATGCAATTTTTTTAATGAACAATCCAATATTTCGTTTACCTGCATTTTTCTTAAATTAATTTTAATTTATTTTTTAAATAAAAATATGAAATATTTATTCCAAAAAAACTGTGACACATAAAGATTTTAAAATAATAAGATGATCTGAAACTTATTATATTACGTCGACAGCCCACCATTTTATTATTAATAATTGAAATTAAAGAAAAAAAAGATGATCTGAAACTTATTTAGGATATTTGAAAATTAATTATCAATTTATATTAATAATAAGAATGATTATTTCAATTAAAATTATAAACTCAAGAAACATCTCGGGCCAAACATCTCTTGTAAAAAAAATTAAAAGATTGATTAAAAAAAGTGAATTAAAAAGTAAATAATTATTATTGAAAATAATATTAAATTAAAAATTAATATGTCATATCAACATATTTTTGTCAGGTGGACAAAAAACAAAAGAAAAAAGTGGCACAATACTTTAAGTTTTTGTCTGAGGAGTGCAGAGTAGTACAAATGTAGATAATGAGGGTAAAATCACTACTACACATTTAGACTTGCACAACTGCACTTGGACAACCCTTTTTTCAAACAGCTCTCCAAGTTATAGTTTGGAGAGCGATTTTATAAAAAAAAATAAAAAAGAAATTAGAGAGCGGTTAAGAACCGTTGTGCAAACCACTTGGAATGCGGTTCAGAGCCGCTGTCCAAGGTAAAAATTGGACAGCGGTTCAAAACCGCTCTCCAAACCCCGAAACCCTTATATCGTGTACGCGTCCAGAGAGCAGCCCCCATTTACGTGATTTAATTTTCTCCTCTGCTAAATCCATTTTTCTCCCCAACCTCTCGCGCCGTTGCCATTGCTGTCGATCGACCTCCTCCTCGTCATCCCCTACCTCTCGCGCCATTGTCGTCGCCCTCCTCCTCGTCATCCCCTACCTCTCGCGTCTTTGTAAATCATTAAATCACAAGACCCTCCTCCTTCTTCTCGATCCCCCTACCTCCGCCGCCCTCCCTCCTCCTCCTCCTCCCCTACCATCATCATGCCCCTCCATTTATATATAGGTAATTTTCTTTTTTATACATATATATATATATGTGTATATATATGTGTTAGTATATATATATCTATATATATATATATATATGTTAGGATTGTTAATGGTAAATGCTCTCGCTTTAGTATATATATATGTTAGGATTGTTAATGGTTAATGGTATATATATATATGTTAGGATAGTATATATATCTATATGTTAGTATATATATATATATATGTTATGATTTGGTGAAATGGATAATGTGTTTGTTTTAGATATGGATAGATTATATAATTTAGTTTTTGGGATGTGAATGTTCTTGCAAATGTGTGGATTAAAATGTGAATTTATATATTTTTGGGTTGATTGATGAATTTATATGATTTTTAGGTTGGTTGGTTGGTTGTTTAATTGATGCACTCAAGGTGTTTGATAATATGCTTGTGTGAGGATTTAAACATAAATTAAGATTAATACATTAGGATATATTTAGTTATTGATTGATGATTTGGTGAATGGATAGTATGTTGCTTTAGATGATTGATGGTACATTAGTGTTGAGATATTTTAGGTTTGATGAATTATGCCAAAACATTATCAACTTGTGTTTTTGAAGCTATTTTACAGATACCAAGTTAAGGGGGAACGAAAGAACAAATTGAGGGGGAACTCACGAAATCAGAAGAAGATGATCAAGATCAGATGAGTTAGATGAGTTACGGAGTTACCTGATGAGCTGAGCAAAATCAAAAGAGAAGAAAAGCTAAATCCAGCAAATCAAGAGAGAAGGTTGCAGATCAGAATATGAGCAGAAGAGACTGATCAAGATCAGACGTGATCGAGATCAGATATGAAGATGAGTAGATGAGACTGATTGAGATCAGATATGATAATCTGATATGCTAACCTGATGCAGATGACCTGATGCTATACTGAGATGATCCTGAAGATATGTTGATCTGATCAGTCGAAATGATCGATCGATCGCGAAGAAATCGATACTTTGAAATAATGCGGCCTGAGTGTCGATGATGACATTAGACAAAAGGTCCATCAAGAGAAGTCTACTAAATCAAGAACCCTGAGTAACCTGAGGCTCAGATAACCTGAAGGCTCAGATCGACCTGAAGGCTCAGATAACCTGAAGGCTCAGATAGAACTGAAGATCCAGAGACTCAGAAGATCCTAAAGAATATAAATTGATTAGAGACTCGGAAGAAACCAAGAATATACCAAGTAGATTCAAATTGCGTGGACCAATGAGAGGAAGACGACAAGCCCCGAAAAAGTTCGCAAAAAAGCCACAGAGTAGTATGGATTTGAATGTGATTCTCTCCAACGGTAACATTCAAATCCACACTATAAATACAAGTTCTTCCTTCATTATCAACAGGGTGGATGAGAGTGGATGAATGTGGAAGAGTGTGGAGAATGTAGCAAACGATGCTACAGAGTTAAGAAGATATGGGTTCCAGCAGTTTGATACCAAGGTCGTGTGCCAGATGATGCTAGTCCTGAAATATGGCCTGATCGTAGCACGGCTAAGGCATTCTAATTGTGTTCCCGATCCTATATACTCAAGCATTCCCACCATAGAACACAGAGCAAGAAATACACGCTATATATTCAAGAGTGTTCTACCCTAGATCTAAGCACAAATGTAATATTATAAACTTAGAGAGATTTTCCCATCCTTAGCATTGAGGCTAAACAAATGTAAGGAAAAATCTCAACCTAGTTGGAAACCAAACAAACCTTTACCCAAATCAGTTTGAGTTAGGTTAAGTTTGTAGGTGAGTGTGAACTCGTTAAACATCTCGGCTATCCTTTGAAATGATATAAGTCCCGCAGGTTAAGTTAGGTTGAGTGGGAACTCGGTAAACATCTCGGCTATCCTTTGAAAGGATATAAGTCCCGCAGGTTAAGTTCGGTTAAGGTTGCCCCTGTGTTAAGGGAAGAGTGGATGTAGGGCGGGTTTCGTCCGAACCACTATAAAATCGTGTGTTCTTTACTGCTTTATGTTCTTACTTGCCATATGCATTCGATTATAAGCAAATCAACACACATCGTTCTTAAAAGAGAAAAATTTGGTATCACCATTCCCTCTCCCCTGTTTTATATGCATCCTGCATGACATGTTTGCTTCCGCACGCACAAAATGAGTTTTTAAAATCGGGACTATCAATTGGTATCAGAGCGGGTTGTTCAAAAGGTCACTGTTTTTCAATGTGAACATCTGAACTGATACCATCAATTGGTATCAGAGCGGGTTGTTCAAAAGGTCACTGTTTTTCAATGTGAACATCTGAACTGATACCATAAATTGGTATCAGAGCGGGTAGTTCAAAAGGTCACTATTTTTCAAAATGAACATCTACTGATACCATCAAGTGGTATCAGAGCAGGAGTTCAAAAGTTTGTTTTTCAAAGTGACCACCTGAACTGATCTTTTTAAAAACAAAAACCCGATCTCTGTAAATGCATATATTTTATTGTTTTGGCGTCATTATCAAAAAAGGAGAAAATTGTTCGGATATTTTAGTTTTGATGAATTATGCCAAAACATTATCTACTTGTGTTTTTGAAGCTATTTTACAGATAACAAGTTAAGGGGGAACGAAAGAACAAATTGAGGGGAAACTCACGAAATCAGAAGAAGATGATCAAGATCAGATGAGTTAGATGAGTTCCGGAGTTACCTGATGAGCTGAGCAAAATCAAAAGAGAAGAAAATCTAAATCCAGCAAATCAGAAGAGAAGGTTGCAGATCAGAAGATGAGCAGAAGAGACTGATCAAGATCAGACGTGATCGAGATCAGATATGAAGATGAGCAGATGAGCATATGAGACTGATTGAGATCAGACGTGATCAAGATCAGATATGATAATTTGATATGCTAACCTGATGCAGATGACCTGATGCTATACTGAGATGATCCTGAAGATATGTTGATTTGATCAGTCGAGCTGATCAGATTAGGCAAGAAGAAATCAGATAGCCTGAGTCAATGTGGCCTGAGTGTCAGTATGCCTGATCAGACAAGGTCCGCTGAAGGGGCTGTTTGTTTGTGATGGGAGTGTGCTTCCGGGTGCTATTGGGGTTAATCCTATGATTACTATTCAGTCTACTGCTTATTGTCTTGCTAAAAGGATTGCGGAGAATTTGGAGATTGAAAATGTGTCCAATGTTGAACAATTTGATGAATTTTGAAGTATTCAAGTTTAAAAGTGTTGGCTAAAGAATGACCACGAAATTTGTAACGTAATTGTGTTGTTTTAAGTGTTAAAGTCGTGGTTTACACCTTAACCGGTCTATTTTGGGGACCTTTGCACTCACAAAATTTGATTTAGTCTGGTAATTGATGGTTAACTAACGGTTGGATCAAAAGTGATTTAAAATATGTAATTTCATGATTACTTTTGATGACAAGCAAAATTTGGCGAGAACTAAAATTAGATAAAAACTCGTACAACCTAACACAAATCAAACACACTTCTCTCGAAGTGTTAATGTTCAAATTATGTCTATCTCATTGTGAGATCGTCTTATGCAAATGTGCCTCCTAAAAGTTATGATTAAGTTTGGTGACCTAATATAATATTAATTCCAATATTTGTTATTCATTTTTTAATTTTGGAGGGAGAATCACTCTCTTAAATTCGATTGTATCGGCTTTACCATTATACTACTTCACCTTCTTTAAAACCTCGTGTGAAATTAAATATGTTGAGTCCGGGATCTATGTGATGGAAGGGATCGAATGATGGCGTTTATAAGACAAAATTGATGTATAAAAATTTTATCAGGTGGAGTTCTGAGGGCTGAAGAAACAACATTCTCTTAGAGCCCACTTGGTATGATTAGGGAATGGTAATGGTAATGGGTATCATTGAGAGGTCAATCAATAAGAGTTATTGATTGCATTGTTATTGCTTGATTACAACATCAGCAATGAGTATCATGTGAGGTGAGGTGAGTAGATGAGAACAATCAATTACTTACATCTATTCTCATTACCAATGTAACAAACCTACAAAGCAACATCAATGAAATTAATTCTCATTACCCACTTTCATTACCCCCAACCAAGCGGGCCTCCAACCAAGCGGGCCTTTAGTTTTGACTTTAGTTGAAGATTGTGTCGTCTGACGTTTCTAAGCACACTTGAAAAGCCATCAGATGAAGACTCAATGATTAAAAGGATTTTTGGATGATATCATCTTCCATGAGACGATCCCCTCAAAGTGAATTTATTTGAATGGCATCAAATATTTTATTTGGAAATTAGTGAGAGCTCATTTTCTCTATTTCTTTTTTTAGTTGGTCACTTATTAATAAGTTTCATAATATAAATTTATAAATCGAATAGAGTACAAGGGATGCTTCAACCCATTTACAAAGCGGAGTTAACATAAAAAAAATTGACTCTTACATATTTAACTCCTGATCACAAGAAGATATCCTAAATGCACGATCTTGGTTTTGAAAACCATCCCGGAATGGACTGATTTTCAGAAGTTTTCTTTTTAACCACCAGCCACGACCATACCCTCGCCTTGATCTCGTTTAGAGTTTCATAGCATGAAATTGCACTATTTGACTCATTTAACTCATTTCAACACACTTTTCTAACTCACTAAACTTTTCAATGCACTTTTGAAACTTGTTCACCAGTTTGCCTTTCTTTTTTTGATATTCTATTCATGATTGAGAGTGTCTTCCCTTGAAATGTTTTCCTGATTAACTGTAATTTATTTTCGGAGTTTATGCTTTATAGTCGTTTGTAAGTCTTAATTTTGGTACCCTTGATGCTCAAAATAATAAAACTTCATATTTACCTTTAAAAAAAAATGGGTATCAAATATTTTTTTGAATGGGTAAAAATAGGAAGTGTAAAAAATGAGACCCACTCAAAATTCCCGTTTATTACACATACGCCAAAGTAAAGCATGGTATGTTGTTTTCGTATGTACATTAAAATTCCCATTTATTGTACGCCAATTTTGGACCAGCGTTTTCTCTGGAATTCACTAGAGAAATAATTAAATAAAAATTAAGGATATCATAGCAATTTTACAATATTTTTTTATGAAATATTTTTATTGAATATGCAGAAAAAAACTGAAAAAGAGTGACACACAATCGGTCCACGCAGCAGAAGCAAAAAGTTTTATAATATCAAAAAGTTTAAAAATAAATTTTAAATGAAAAGGGACTAAAAATGAGATTTTTCTCAATTGAATTTTATATTAGACTCAAGTCTTTGAGATCCCGTTTGTTCTCAGCTTAAGGTGGATGGGGCAAATTCGAATGGAAAGAAAAGGTGGAAAAGAAAAGGTGGAGGAGAAAAATCATGTGAATAATATTCTTGTTTGTTTTTATTTGGATATGGTAGATGTGAATAGAGTTTTATGTCAAATCTAGAGCCGTCAAAATGTGTTGGGCCCGTTGAGCCAGCTCGATCTGCCGTGCTAAAGAAGTTGGTTGGGTCAATAAAAATTTAGCCCGTTCAAAATCAGGCCTAGATGGGCCGGCCCGTTTGGGCCGCTGGTTTTGGCGGGTTGTTAAAATTTGGTAGTAGTAATTATGGTAGATTTCGTGTTTATACTTTATAGCAATAGTTCTCGGACCCCATCATTTAACTTGTTGCAGCTTTTAAAAAAGATAAAAACGTGCATGCTGCACCATTTACATGCCAATTGGAAATTAACATCGAGGCAAAAGTTAGTTTGTGAATCCGTCGTTAAATTAGTGCGACATTAGTGTACGTAAGTTGCATTTACACATAAATTTGGAATTCGAAGGTCAAATTTGGCCAAAATTTGCACTTCCCCAAAAAGGTGGAGCAATCTCATAATTATTTTAAAACTACATGTATGTACCTCCCTAAATAACCACTACCTCATTTCAACTTTTCAATGTAAGACAAAAGTTCTTTAATTTCCAAATGTCTTTTTCCTTTCTCATTTCTTGCGTTGAAATTTAATTTCACATTTATTCCAAAAATGAGCTCCATTTACAATGAGAGTAACTGATCAAGATCTCTTCCTGAAGTTCTCCTCAAAGGATACAATAGATTATTACTAATTTATAATTATAGCACAAAGGATGCGTTGATTGCGTTCAATCCACTGTTAATCTAAATTTCAAGAATTATTCTTGAAACAGCCCAGATCTAGGAAACTTAAAACACACCATTTTTCTGGATATATTTTGAAAAAACCACGAAATTTTTATACATAAATGAGTTTATACTAATACACGACATATTGATCAATTCTCAATTTAGTCAAAGTCCTTTAAAACTTTTCAATAAAATTCCCAATTTTACCAATTGTTATAATTCAATAAACTATTTGCATTTTCAGAACAATTTTGCTAGCTGATTAATGCAGCGTCCAAAGTTGTGACGGAAATGTAAATTGTTTATCGAATCATACCAATTAATAAAATTAAACATTTTATGAAAAGTTTCAAAACCAAATTTGAGATTACATCAAAAGTACACATAAATCAATATAGCTAGAATTGACCCAAACTAATCTAACATGTAAAATAAAGCAAACTAAAACATATATTCGAGATTCAACTCAATAATTTCGGCACTCAATAGTTTCGGTACAACTGGTATATCGGTTCAGGGATAACATTTTTCGAGTCGAACCCTTCCATCTCCGTTTCCATGAACAGTAGCTGCAATCGGCCCCACGACATCCTCATTGGCTTCCCTAAAACTCGAAAAATTTTGCGACAAACGCTCCACGCTACTATTAGTATAGCTGTGATTAAACATATAACTCTCTTCATATTTATTTAGATAACAAACCCTCCCTCTTGAGTTTGATTTATTGATGGTATTTTTTTGAAGGGTTTGGGTTGATTAAATACATGCATCCTACATTGATTTATGGGATAATGAAAATGGCCATGTTTGGAATAATAGCCACAAAATTTGAGAAAATAAACACGTCCATGCACTTACGTTACTGGTTAGCTAATCAGGAAAGAAACCAACAAAAATGGTTTATAGCGACGGAGAGAGCATTCGAGTCCACATTATATTAAAAGTCTAAAAGAGTGCAAAATTATTTATGTGATCGTGCAACACCAACTAACTTATCAATTTCCTGTTTCTTAATTACATATATATAGAGTTTGAATCACAAATGATTACATAACTCTGACCCCGTAAATTTTTTGCTCTTCGATTTAGTCCTAAAAACTTTGATAATGTCCAATTTTAGTTTCAAATCGATCGGAACAACATCGTTTTACCGTTTCAGTTTGGGGTTTTCTGGTGGATGTTGTAACTGGACTGTCACTTGTATTTTTAAGTGTGTTTGACTAATTTTTGTCGTCAATTCTGTTTTAATTTTTATTATATGCCAGAAATTTCAGCTATTAAATATATATATATATATATATATATATATAAATAAATATGGCAGCCCAGTGACAGCATCCATTAGAAAGCCCAAAATTAAAACGAAAAAACAACGTTGTTTCGATCGATTTAGGATTAAAATTGAACATTGTCAAAATTATTGAAACTAAATCGACAACAAAAAAAAGTTATGAGATTAATTCTATTTGAAATCAACGTAATGTTATCTTAACTATGATAGATTTTATTTAGCTATAATAAATTTTGTTTCACCATTTTCTGCAATGTTTTTTTTTTTTTTTTTTTTTTTTTTTTTTAGGAAAGCAAACATATATTAATCAAAGAATCGGAATTCGACATTCAGAGCATACATAATAACCTTCTGGATAGATGGTGAACAATATAAAGACTCACAATCTCGTGGGCCACTTTCTAATAGAAAAACTTCATATGAGGCATTTGCTCACGCGTGAGGCGAAGTCAACCTAAAGACGAATCACACCCAACCCTCCCAAAGTGTTAAAGCGTCAATGTTCAACTTATGGTGAGACGGTCTCATGCAAGTGTGCCCCTTCTTATAGATATAGGGCTTATTGCATTTTCAGTCCTGTGGGTATTTTGTCTCACGAAATTGGTCTTTTTTTCACCAATTTTGATGTCGTAGGAGTTTTCTGTCCAAAATAAAGGGATGTGATAACTAGCGCCCGAATAAGTAGAATTTACAAAAATAAATTCAAAATTATTAAAAGTTAATAAACATTCAAAATTTAAAAACAAACCAGTTGAAATGAAGATGGAGACAATATCGAGTCTAATCCTACAATTTCTAAGATTAAACTGGTGAGTCCATTAAGCCATAACTCGTTTAACATTTTTAGTGCAAATTGAGATTTCCTTATCTTTTCCTAATGGAAATCATGGTGACCGTAATTAATAAAACTAAAGCTATCCTCTGAAGTCCAAATATCAAAGAGTGTCATGTGCATTCATGTGCACCGTACACTTATAGTGCATTTTAAAATTATACAACTTTTATATAAAAATATGCAATTTATTTACACTAAATCGTGCAACTATTTTTTCATATTAATAATTGCACGGTTTAGTGTAAACAAATTGTATCTTTCAATATAATAATTAAATTGTATAAAATGCATTATGAGTGCACGGTGCACTTGAAATAAATACTTTTAAAATGACGAATTGAAATAGCTCAAGCGGTTAGAGCACTACTACCTATGTCATAAGGTCGTGAGCTCGAATCATCATTTGTTCAATAAAAAAATATATATCAAATTTTAAAATGAATTTTGAGAAGCTTGATGGGCTCATCATTGCATTTGGTCCGATATAAATAAGTTATAAACAATAGAAATCCATTAGGCCCAACACATTCTATTAAAAAATAAATTGAGACTGATACTGTAAAATGTAAATGACAAATTGTATGCGACTTATGAGCTGGATAGAGAGCTGTGCTCGGGCCCCCCAAGATTTGTCCCAGCTTGTTATATTTTTAAAGTATTAGTTTTTTGCACATTCTAATATTCATAATTTATTAAATTGAATCATTCTATGGATCTTCACCACAATACGTATTTGTTTAGTGTTGAAACAAAGTTAAGAGTCTCGTCTAGCTTTCTTGTCATATGCCCATCCAATCGCATACCCTATAATCTATTGAAGTAAAAAAGATGCCAATTAGGTTAGTTTAGTTAAAACAAAAAACATGGATGACCTTGTACAATACGTTAATCCAAGGTAACAGTGTTCCACCATTAAAATGACATAGTGTATTCTTCTTGCCCGGGGCATTTTTCTAAGCGGATAAGTAATAGTGATAGTTGAATAAAATAGGAACATAAACATTCCTCATCTTCATACGAATATCGAAAACACAAGCCACATTTTTTTGCAAATGTGTCTACAACTTGATATTTGATCAATTGACCCAAGAGATGTCTATTTACAATATGCGTACAACTTGAGATTGACCAATTGACACAACTCAATTACCACTTATTTCTATGTTAAACTCAAGCCAGTCTCAATTAGAATGTATTAAATAAATATATCTATAACCAGAAGATCAATATCATAACATATTAGCCGATTATCAAAATGTGTTCCAACATAGTGAAGCAAATAACCCAAAGCATGACATAGTTCGGATTTGTTCACCTAACAAGTAGTGAATCAAATAATACAAAAAAACCATAGTTTTAATTGCTTCACCTAATAAAAGGATAGCAACTATTTACACACAAAAGAATTAGTGTCTAAAACAATATCAACTGAGACACTAAAAACAAAAAGGCAAAACACACAAAGAAATTTCAACAACTTCATTCACCCCCCACCCCCAAGATACACTTTTGAACTTTATGAGAGGCTTATTTCTAGGCTTATCTGAAAAAATTAAAAAATCATCAGAAAATGCATATTAATTATGTTGGCTTATTGCAGATGTGTCAAATAAATAAATATAATAATATCATTTGCAGTAAACAAAATCCAGCAACAAATTATGATAAACCAATATATATTGTAAAATATACCGCATCCATTTTTCTCAATGACTGTGAGCATATTGAGCTACAAACAAATCATCAATTATCAAGAACCAAAGTGCAGCAAATTATCACCTAAAAGAAACATATGTATAGCAAACACATGAGGACTCAACTCCCTAAGTCATGATTTTAACTTAAAAAACTCATAAACGATAATTGAAACCTCATTCATGACAAAAATACGGCTTCTAGACCAAGATGAATAACAAATGAGACTCAAATTTATGCACAAATTCTAGCATTTCAAATGAGTCCTAACAAATTTTCATAAATGCGCAGGTTATTATATCCTGAACGTTTTACTTGCAGTGCACACACATAAAACATAGTTATATGTTTTAATAAATCTAGAAGTTGTTTACATAACATCTATATTGCACCAAATAATTATCAATTAATTGTATAGAGCTTTTTAGTGTTCCAAATGAATAAAATAAACAGAAAAATCTGTCAAAACTTCAAAATAAAATTTGAAGAAATTGAGCAGAAGACAGAAACAGAACTCACAGGAATTGAAACTGAAACGAATTATCATTGAATCTGGCTTAAGCCCAAGATCTGATCAATAAATTGAAGAATCGTGATTCAGTGAAAACTGAGCAGACTTAAGATGTCCGCAACGACCAATTTCAAACTTGAAACATCTGCCCTCTGTAAAACTAACAAAAATTTGCACATAAAAAATATGTATTCAAACCAGAAAATGAAAATTGCCGAAAAAATTGGCATAGTGATACGAAATCGCCCCAAAATGCAGCGATTTGAAACACAATCTCCATTGGACTTAAAGTCACGACAACCAAGAAGTTGAATCGCGATTCTGAAAACTGGAAGAAACTTTGAACAGTCGGCAGCGGACAGTGTAGATTGAACCCGAAAATAAGGAAAATGTTTAGATGAAACATTAGAAAGTAGAAATACAATCTGAATAATCTGACCTCTTACTCATTATGAAAACAATCTGATTTGAACCATTCATCCACCTTCAGAAAAATGAAAACTAAAAAAAAAATGCTCAATAGAGACTTTTTAAAATCATGCATAATGTCCATTTAAAGCATATTAATATATTTCAAGTCATTCAAATTCTTGAAGGAGCCAATAACTTTCTGAAGGAAAAAAAGAAGAAAGATGAGGAAAATTATAAAAATGGAAAAAAAAATGACGATGAAGAAGTCGTTTCTGCATATTACTTATGAGAAATATAGAGCGGGATAAGACATCGATATTGAAAACATCGAGTCATTCTCCTGCTTCTGCTACACGTGTAACAATGAAGGTGAGTTTATGAAATTAGGACATTTAAATATCTAAATTAATATATAGAGATAGTTTGGGCGTTCAAACACTACAAGAAAATAGAGAATTTTTTACGGAATTTTTCAACATGCCTAAAGATTTTCAAATAAAATAATTTTGTCCTTAATTAGTGAGGATTGCCTCCGACTTGCCTATAAAAAATTTAAATCATATAATCAGTTGCATTCCTCAAATTACCTATAAACAATTTGCCTATGAAAATGTAATTCATAGGTAAAATTATTTGTAGGCTATTTCTTAAATAAAATAGAATTTACCTACGGACATGTATATTGTCTAGAGAAATATTTGTGTAGGTAAAATGTTTGCCTACAAAAATAGTGCAAGCAAATTATTCGTAGGTAATTTATATATTTACTATAATTCTAAAAAATCTTAAGCAAGTCGTGTACAATTTTAACTATATAAAGACCGAATAATGCATATATTAAAGTCCACCCAAATAACAATTACAATAGACCCGTGCATAACAAAAAAAATAATCTCTGAACAACAGAAGCACAGAAACCTGGTGCAAAATTCAAGGAAAGGAGGAGCAACATACAAAACTAATGACGTGATTAAAAAGAAAAGAGTTTAGAGCAGCAACCCAAAATTATAATCCATTGCAAATTTTATTTCTCTCAACAACAGCAGAAACCTAGAAATCCCTTCAATAGCAGAAAACTATAACCTACAGCAGAAACTCCATTCGAATCAAAATCAAACTACCGAGGTTTGCCAACAAACCGCCCCAATTCAAACAAATTGAAATTATTAGAAAAAAACAGCTTACCAATCTTTACCTTCATCTTACAAAATTGCAGGGTTGGGCAGGTCTGTATCACCGTGTAGGAAACAAATTTATTTTTCACAAAGGTTTGTCCCATTCTTAGCACTGAATCAATCTATTCACAAAAAAAACATTATTATCCCCTAAAATAAATAACACAATTACCTGTAATGGTAGACTGTGGTGGCTGCTTCAAGAAGGCTGGCGACAATGTGGCTGTGAATGGAGACGACTGAAATGGGACTGCATAAATGATGAATGTCGGCAACCCTGATCTGATGTCGTGGCACGCTACACACACAAAGAGCACGATTGCGGATCTGGAAGGGCAATGGCGCTCCGGGTTGACTGCATGTGAGACCGGAGCTGGAGATTATAAAAACAAAGTAATATGCATCAAATAAGAAATGTGATTATTATAACTAAAACTAATAATCACAATAAGTACTCTCATCAAAACCTTGCAGAACTTATTGAAGCGCAATTACGGAAACTAATGTTGCAATTGAATTACTAATTAGAACGTAAACCATGCCCCTATCCCCAATTATAGAGAAACCATAATAGTGTTGATGGTCAAATATCAATCATAGCTCTGTATAATATACTAAATTATGCAAGAGTACGGATCCTAAAATTCTACCTTGTAAAATTGTTAAAATCATACATTCATTTATCATAACTATTATAATTGTGTGGAATCAATGAAACAGAAATCTAATGATAACTTTCCAACTAACATAGTCCACCAAAACATAATACAAAATCAAAATTTAAGAAACTCCACATAGAGAATCCCAATTTACCTATACTCCCATCAAATTATCATCAATAAAAAACACAATCCGTTATAGGCAACTGCAACCAGAAAGGAGATCCCATTTGCCTATAAGACAGAAGAAATTATATTTAAATTGGAGTTTTATCAATTCAGAGCATGAAAGATGATAAATTTATCAATTTATGTTCTGAAAGATTTTTTCTATCGGTTCAAAACCTAGAAGATAGAAAACTATCAATCCAGGGCATGAAAGATAGAAATTATCAATTCGAGATCTACACATTTTAAGGTCATGATTGACAATAAACCCTAAACCCTGAACCCTAAAACCCTAAAACATGAACCTTAAACCCTAAAAAAAAAAAGACATGAAATATAAATGTCAAACATGATTTTAATACGTACGAGCCTCAAATTGATAATTTCTATCTTTCAAGCCTGAATTGATAGTTTTCTATCTTCCAGGCCTTGAATCGATAGAAAAAATCTTTTAAACCTTAAATTGATAGATCTATCATCTTTTATACCTGAATTGACATTTTTCCCTAAACTAACAGTAAGTCTCATCACCAAATCGAATATAGACTCCGAAAAATATACAATAAACACACTTGCCAGGAGAAATGGACGATCTTGGAGCATATGCAGGTTCCCGGTCCAGTTGTTTGATACGAAGGAGAAGAAGAAGTGACAAATTAACTTGTGGGTGTAATCTGAATAATCCGAGCTTTTACTCATTATGAACGCTGCCCAAGGTCATAGAAGATTAAGAGTCATGAAAATGAAAAGGGAAAAAGCACTGAGAAAATAAAACCAGAGAAAATTAGCATAAAAAAAATATTGTGTAGAAATTCCCCCAAAAAAAAAAAAAATAAGACGTGGCAGCACAATAGAGTGATACTTGGCAACTTTTGGTGAGTGCAACTCTCCTTTTATAATATAAGATTTTGCCCGAGGTGGAGGAGGAGTTCGCAATAATGGGGGCTAAGGATAAGAGCAAAGATATTTATTTACTACCCCCGTCCATCAATCTTATATCTATTTGACTTGTTTTGTATGAGTAATTAAAATGATAAAAGTGACTTTTAAGAAGGGGTATGATATGGAGTATATATTATCTAAAAAATGCTTGATTTTACATGTTATTTTTCTCAAAATCAATAAAGAGTGACACTTTATATGTTAGACACTGACATTTCATATACAAAATAAGGTGTTCCCTTCAACCTTACTTTCCACATGAGATGCTTTTTATATCCCAATTCTCTTCATTTTTTCATTAAGTTGCTTACTTTATAAATTAATATTTATTCCCTGATTTTATGAATATAAATACTCAACACAAAATCTTAATTTACAACTCATTTCCATTTGTATTGAAAGGAACATTAAACTAAAACTGGTCAAAGAATGATCAAACCCATTTCTTACAAACTCAATTTTCAACCATTATAAAATCATCAAAGCTTTAACCATTTTTTCGAAAGCAAAAGAACTACTCCGTGCCGGGAAGGGAAGCTTTAACCATAAGAAGTAAAAAATGGTTTATCTTGAATAATTAAAATCGAGGCATATTTGTGTGTGAGACGATTTTATGGTAAAACGAAATATAATTTGAGCATTAACGCTTTAACATTTTGCAAGGAAATGTATTAATTTGTGTTATATTGTACCACATCTCGTATATGAGACTCCCTCTTACGATTTTTTATCATCAAAGTCACTACATCTAAGAAAACATATCCTATTGTATAACACCCATAAATAGAGCTGGCTCAGAGGCAATTTGAGCATAGTCAAATACGCCAACCTAGCCAATCAATCAAAACTAAAGTATGGACTGAGTTATAAAATTATAGATTTCAAAAAATTTGGGTCTATGTGGCCTGACTCATGTGGCCGATGAGCCTACTGAACTCGAATTGATTTGGCTCGTGAGCTAATGGGCAGCCCGATTGACCCATTATCTAATTTTTTAAATAAATAATTTATCATTTTTACTGGAAATTGGACTTTATATTTTATTTAAAATTGTGTTCTTGAAAGATTTGGTCTATTTGATATTAACTTGAAATTCATATTTTCAAATATGAATTATTAATATGGAGCATTTACAATATATTTTAAAATCATGTGTTTCGATTCAACAAAAATCTTTATGCGTAAAAAAAGTGTTCATTTGCCCTCGATTTCCAATATTTAACTTTGAATGATCTAAGTATGTATATGAATTATTCTAGGCAAGTTAGTATATCTATGCTAATTTTTGTTTCAATTTTTTTTTTTAATTAGTTCATATATATATTTTTTAAATATAAGATTGGTCCGCTAGCTCAAGTAAAATTGGGTTGGGTTATATTTTCACAAGCCCGACAATAATTTGAGCCGATCTGACCTAGCCTAAAAATATCAATTGACCCAATAGATTGAGCTAAGATGGACTTGGCGGCCCAAATTGATTGATATATGAAAGAATATATATATATATATAAATAAACATATTGAGAATGGATGGATTTGATCAAACAAGAATCACAAAAATCAGTGGATGTGTCTAGGCGCAAGGATGAAGACATGGAGTCCACATGCTAGAAACTTAATTAGGTGTAAAATACAAAATGAATGTTATACTCGTGCAAAATCAATTTTAATGTCCCAATACGTCTGCATTTGATTGATGTGCACTCATGAAAAGTGACCGATTACCAATATAATAAATGTGTAATGCACTCAGGGGCGGACGCAGAACTTATATACAGCCAAGACACAAATATAAAAAAATTTGTGTCCTTATGCATATCGTATGAATTCATATGCGAAAATAAGTTTAATAGTTTCAAATGCAAAATTTTATTTCTTCAAACTTAGCGAATGGTAATGCATATCATATGAATGCGAAAATCATATAAATTCAATAATTATGAGTGAATAGTGGTATATTATAGCAGCGTATGAAAATAACTTTGATCATATGTGGTCACTACTAAATTAAAATCAAATTCAAATTTCATATAATAATCACTAAAATTAGGATTTTTTTTATCCAAGCGAGTTTCATATGACATATGGACAGACAAATCAAGGACTTGAATTATTATTTTTTAATGAACTTAATAATAATATCAGTAGGAGCCTGAATTGGACCTTGTCTCAATGTAAATCCACCCTCCCCAATGCACTGACTTTTAATGAGAAACTCTTGTGAGATTATCTTATATAATGTGAGATTGATAAAAAAAATTAATAATCAAAAAAAGAAAATCAAATTGAATTTGTGTGTAAGATGCTTATAAGTAATTTAATTCATAAGTTGTTTGTTATTATACGATCTCACACAAGAATTTGTCTTATCCAATTTTCTATTTTTACGGATGGTTAAAACTTGATTAAAGGTTAATTTCACAGTAAAATTAATTTACATGAGACTTCGCAATTAGGTTTATATACTTTTAATTTTGTTTCCTGTAGTTTATTTAAAACTTTGTTTTTCATTGTTTTTTATATTCTTTTTTGGTAAACAAAATCGAGTTGGAGTATCATCTATAATCAGCCGAAGGAGGCCCGTGAATCTTTTTTAATTATTTTTTTAGAGGATGGGCAACCCGAACCAGTTTTTGTCCACGACAGGCCTAGTTGAGGATGGTTCCCACTTAACTTTGTGAAGAATATAATAATCATTTTAGTAGGTCTCCAACAATAAATGATCATGTGTACAAAAATCCATCACATATATTAGGGGGCCACAACATTGCATTGAAAATGAGGCTTACCAATCGAAATTATTGTTAGAGTTATGGATAGGCTTGGCACTGAGGCAGGAACGGGGCGGAGATGGGGATTTTTTTCCTCCCGAAGGCCGGTCTGGGGCGGGACTGGTGATAGTATTCCCCGTCCCGTTCCCTGCGGGATCCCGATTTTTATTATTTAAATTAATTTATATATAATTATATATGTATATATATATATAAATGAATAATATGTATTAAAGATTTCTAAATCTTAATCTGATTTTTTAAAATTTAATTTTGTTGAGGAGGGATAAATAAATTTTAATTTTGTTGAAGAGTGATAAAAACAAGGATGGTTCTGATTCTTTTTCTTATTATAAAGTCCTTGATTATATGTGGGTATCTTGATTATAACTGTAAGAAGTGGCAAATCTTGTTGAGAAATTGTCCATCATATGATATGCTATTTTGTCCAGATGACAGGGTAGCCGACACTGTAAGGTTGCATATTTACTAGTGCTATCTAAATGTGTTGATGTATTAAAGAAACATCCAAATGTATATTTAAATTTGTACTTTCAATTTGTATACTTTTATATTAAAAGTATAAAAATCAGATTTAAAAAAAAAAAAAAAAAAAAAAAAGAGAAGGGTGGGGCAGGGATTCCCCTAATCCCCCTGGGGATAAAATTCCCCAGCAAGGGGGAAAATGGGCCGATTTATTTCTCGAATGGTTCGCGGGGATTCTCCGTCCTCGCTCTGAATTTCGAGGGGACGGGGATGAGGAGTTGTTCCGCCCCCGTTGCCAAGCCTAGTTATGGAGCATGATCGACTGTTTCACGTCCCTCCTTCTTGATCAGAGTGGACCTGTTTTTTTTTTTTTTTGTAATATTCGATTAGAATGAGCCTTTAAGATTTTGGCACAGTTTCGCTTATAATTAAATACCCACCCGATTCATTGTATTTTTTATCACCGAAAATATTAGTAAATATTCTGGTTTGATAGTGTTATTTAATATAGTATTTCGGTCACCAAATATGTGTTATTTAATTTCCGTTTCTTTTAGTTTCTCTATAATTGCAATTAAAATCCTAACAGTTACTAGTTTGAATTCTAAACCAACAATTTACTATGGAGATAACATAATTAATATATATAGTATCCATCATACACCAATTAATGGAGTATAACATAAAAGTAGATAGCTAGACAAATATTAGCAGTAATTAGAAGAGTTCAAACCCGGAACTGTGACAGGGCTGAAGTTCCGTCGAGCCCCTTTGTGTTAAAGTGGGCGACGTACTCTTTCACAGTCGTCGCCCTATATTTTGGTGGATTATCTTCGGACAAGAGTTGTTCGATTGGTCCGTAGAGCTCCGTGGATGTGTCCTTGTTTCTGAAGAAACATGCAACTGATACAAGCTGCAACCAAATAAAAGCAGGATTACTTCAAATATATATATATATATTTTGAACATAAATTAAACAACAGGCCAGGGTTAGTGCATCATTCTGGGTAATTGAAACCTTGGGTAATTTGGGCCTAGCCCAATATATAAACGATGTTGGTTTTGACATGCTGCTTGTGCCAAAAATATTACGACATTTAATTTAATTAATGTATTTTTTTAAAAAATGAATAATTGCAATAAAAATTATAACTTTAACATCTCAATTATAATTGAGACCCCGAGAAATTTGGGCCCTGCCCGATATACAAACGACGCCATTTTGTCATGTTTACTTGTGCCAAAAAAATGACGATCCTTGATTTAATTGTGTTTTTAACAAAACTTTTAGATAATAATTGCAACAAAAATCACGAATTTAACGACATTGTTTGCTTATCGGGAAGGGCTCAAACTGTCCGATATCTCAAAATAGTAATTGAGATGTTAAAGTCTAATTTATTTAATTTTTTGGCAATATATCTAAAAAAGATTGTTAAAAATGCAATTAAATCGAAGGTTGTACTTTTCTGGAAATTAAGCCAACTTAAAACCTAAAGTGTAGGGGATAAAAGTAAATGAAGCACACTTGCGTGAGATGAAACATTATTTGGGGACAATGATGTTTTAACATTTTTAAAAGAATAGGTGTCGATTTTGTGCTAAGTTTGTACCCTATCTCATACATGAGATCATTTCGTACGAATTTCTATCAAAAAGTGTTAAATATAATATACTATTTCAAATAAAAATGCTTGCCTGGAGAAGATCTCCTATATTGATTACTAGAGATCCAGGAAGAGAGGGAACATCTAACCATTGGTTTTGGTAAAAGACTTGTAGGCCCTTTACTTGATCGTTTAGCAGGACGGTCAAGAAGTCGCTATCAGCATGCTGCGTAGCGCCCATGGTCAACTCCGGCTGAGGGCATTTTGGGTAGTAATGGAGCAACATAGCAAGCCCCTCCCCGCATTTCATTTCCTCAAGGTGATTGGCTTTCAAACCCAGTGCCTCCGATAACATTTCAAACAAACTTTTTCCGAGCTTTAGAACTTGTTGTGTGCAGAGTTGATCCTAAAAATTATAAAGTCTAAGTCCAGTTTAAAATTGAGCCCTTATAATATAAAAATTATAAATGACATATGACATAAATTGTTGTACAATATTAAAAAAAAAAAAGTTTCAATCACTTTCTCAAAACCAAGTTGATTATCCCCTTCCAATTCTTCTTCTTTCAATTTATTACATTTTTCTTTGTCCAATAGATTTTTCCAATGATAAAATACAAGTAGAAAAAAATAAAAGGATAAATCATAATATGTGAGAAATAAATGACAAAGTATAGGGTGAAAAAGTTTCACACAAGGAATCTGTGAAACTCATTAAGGTATATAATTTATATTACTAAAAGGTTTTTTTAGTCGTGATAACCTAAAGATCATGACTTATTAAAAATGTATTACTCATGATACTGCAAGGTATGTCTTATATTATGACAGAGGTATTAGTTGTGATAACTAAAATATATGATCTACATTACAAAAAAATATTAGTCGTGATAACTGAAATATCATGTTTGAAAATATTGAACCAATTTCATAATGAACAAGTACAAATAATGGGTTTTATCCACTTGGGCAAAACAACACTACTACACATTTGAGCTTGGAGAGCTCCACTTGGACAGCCTTTTTTTCGAATAGCTCTCCATGTGGTCCTTGGAGAGCGGTTTTTATTAAAAAAATAAAATAAATAAAAAGCGGTTCGAAACCGCTCTCCAAGAGAGAGCGGTTCAGAACCGCTCTGCAAGCTCATCAACAATGCGGTTTATAACCGCTCTGCAAGTGAGAGAGCTTGGAATGCGGTTCAGAACCGCTCTGCAAGAGAGAGCGGTTCCGAACCGCTCTGTAAGGAGTTGCCCTAGTATATATACTGAGAGCCCCCATCGCGCGTTTTCATTTCATTTTAATTTCTGCTACATACAGACGAGCAGCTCTGAACCCCCATCGCTGCCCCATCGCGCTTCTCTATTTTTTCCGTCGGCCTCCTCCTTCCCTTCTCCATTTTTTTCGTCACCCTTCCTCCTCCCATTTCCATTTTATACACAGGTGCATTGCCGCGCGACGCACCGCCATCATCCTCCCTGCTCAGGTCGCCACCCTCCAAGTCCTCCTCCTCCTACTGCCGTCATGCCTTTCCTCTCTGATATAGGTAATTTAAATTATTTTATTTAATATTTTATATATATATATATATATATGTGTGTGTATATATATATTTATATATATCTATATATGTTAGGATATATATATATATATATATATATATAGTGTTAGATTAATTAATTGATTAATTGGCTTGGTTTTAATTGTTGTTTAATTTGTTTGGATTGTGGTTATAAATTGTTGTTTGTTTGGATTGTGCGTGGTTAATATATTGTTTAATTTAGTTTAACTGTTGTTATATGTTAGAATTAATTGTTGTTTGATTAGATTGTGGTTAATTGGTTGTCAATTTGTGTGTTGTTTCACTCAAAAGTATTAGTTGTTTGATTTAAAGGTATTAGTTATTTCATTTAAAAGTATTAGGTGTTTCATTAAAAGGTAATATTAGTTGTTTCATAAAAAAGTATTAGGTGTTTCATTGATAGGTATTAGTTATTTCATTAAAAGGTATTAGTTGTTTCATAATAAGGTATTAGGTGTTTATTCAAAGGTATTAGTTGTTTCATTAATAAAAAAGTATTAAGTGTTTCATTCAAAGGTATTAGTTATTTCATTAAAAGGTATTAGTTGTTTCATGATAAGATATTAGGTTTTCCATTGAAATGTATTAGTTGTTTCTTTAAAAAGTATTAGACGTTTCATTGAAAGGTATTAGTTGTTTCATTCAAAAGTATTGTTGTTAGTGTGTGATTAATTATATTAATTGTTGTTAGTAGCTTGGATTAATTGTTGTTAGTACGTGGCTTGAAATAATTTTTGTGTGTTTCTTTAATTAGATGATTAATGATGGTACATTAGAATACATTAGAAAATTAAAATGAATGTAGATTAAGTATAGTTAGGTATTCTTTTAGGTTTTATACTTTAAGATACATTGTCTTGAGAAACAGTCTTCATATTGTCTTTCCTATAGGCATTTGTAGCTTGTTCTATATGGATCGAAAGTGGGTTTGAGCAGATCGATTATCAGATGAGTATAAGAATGGGGTGGAAGAATTTTGTAATCATGCAATTAGACACTGCACCGACCCTCGGTACATTCCTTGTCCGTGTTGGAAATGTATGAATGGAAAAATCGTTAGTGGTCGAGAAAGTCTGTTTCACCACTTGATGATTCACGGTATTGATAAAACATATACTGTTTGGACATATCATGGTGAGAGAAGAGATGGATGTAGCTCAAACAACCTAGAAACTGACTTTAGGTTTGAAGATACAGTGGATGCGGATATTTTCGATGATGTACCGACTGTTGATATATCGAGTGGGGATGACGATGATCTGCTAGATCACCCTTATATGTCAGAGAAGTTAAGGGATTCTGCTGGATTACCACTGTGGCCCGGGTGTAAGAAGTCCGATGACCAGTTGTCCGATGAGTGCTTTACAAGTATGCTGGAAACAGTTAGTGGTCTACTGCCTGATGGAAATGTACTGCCTAAGAGAGCATATGATGTTAAACAAATGCTCAAGTCCATCGGGTTAACACATCAGAAAATTCATGCTTGTCCCGGTGATTGTATCTTATTTCGGAAGGAGTATGCAGACCTCGATGAATGTCCCAAGTGTGGGCTAAAGCGATATAAGAAAAATAAATCTCCTGCGAAGGTGTTGTGGTACTTTCCAATAATACCAAGATTCAGGAGAATGTATAGCAGCGTTGTGGATGCTAGAAATTTGACTTGGCATCATGATGACAGGATCAAAGATGGAATGCTAAGACACCCTGCTGATTCACCCCAGTGGAAGACATTCGATGTCAGACATCCAGAATTTGGCACCGAGCTATGACACTTGCGTCTTGCACTCTCAACTGACCGAATGAATCCATTCGGTATCCAAAGTACCAACCACAGTACATGGCCAGTGATACTGTTAGTTTATAATCTTTCACCTCAGTTGTGCATGAAGCGCACTTACATGATGTTGTCTATGTTGGTATCAGGACCCAAACAACCTAGTATCGACATAGATGTATATTTGGCTCCTTTGATAGAGGACTTGAAGCTCCTGTGGGATGAGTGTGTCGATGTGTATGATGCTTGTAGAAAGGAGAATTTCAAGTTGAAGGCCATGCTGTTTGGAACTATCAATGACTTTCCCGCTTACGGGAATTTATCTGGATATAGTGTGAAGGGGGCCGATGCATGTCCTTGTTGTACAAAGAAGACACATCACATTCGCTTGAGTCATTGTAGGAAGACCGTTTATATGGGACATAGGAGGTGGTTGGACCCAACACATAAGTGCAGAACAATGGCCGATGCATTCAATGACACAATCGAGACAGGTGAAGCACCACGTTTATTGTCAGGTTCGGATGTATTGAATGAGATAAAGAATATCGACACACAGTACGGAAAGAGCTTCGCAAAGAGTGTCCCCACTAGCGGTTGGAAGAAGGAATCAATTTTCTTTCAATTGCCCTATTGGAAAGAGTTGTATGTTAGACACTTCATTGATCTAATGCACGTAGAGAAGAACGTTTGTGCCAGCTTGCTCAATACTCTGCTAGCTGATAAAAAGTCAAAGGATGGTTACAATGCAAGAATGAATATGATTGATATGGGAATAAGAGCAGAACTAAAACATGTGCCCAGAGAAAGGGGTCAACCGTTCTTACCTCCTGCTGCACACACCTTGTCCAAGAATGAGAGAAAAGAGTTACTTCAGATGCTAAAGGATGTGAGAGTTCCAGAGGGTTATTCGTCCAACCTACAGAGACTTGTATCAGATGATGGCGTGAGACTGATGAATCTGAAATCGCATGACTATCATGTCATCATGGAGACTTTCTTGCCCATTGCAATACGTTCTATCTTGCCTAAAAATGTGCGCATAACCATAACAAAGTTATGTTGGTTCTTCAAGGCAATGAGTAGCAAGGTCATAGATCCTAGAAAATTGCTTGGTTTTCAAAGACAGATTGTGGGGACGCTCTGTGAGCTTGAGATGTATTTCCCTCCATCATTTTTGATATAATGGTTCACCTAACCGTTCATTTGGAACACGAGACAAGGATGTGTGGTACTGCTCGTATGCGATGGATGTATGGTGTAGAGAGATATATGAAAGTGCTCAAAGGATATGTGATGAATATGTCAAGGCCGGAGGGATGCATTGCAGAACGCTATTTAGTAGAAGAAGCAGTCGAGTACTGGTTTGAATTCATTCCGAATGTCGATGCAATTGGACTTCTAATTACTCGGTACACCAATAGGATGGATGGTGAAGGCATTACCGGTGGTCAATCCGTAAGTGTTAATATGGAGGAACTAACACGGATGTACTTGTGCGTACTTCACAACACGGTCGACGTGCTTCCTTTTATTGACCTGCACATCCAAGCACTTGTTGAGACATTTCCCACTATAGATAGATCATGGATTGAAGTTGAGCACAATCGTACGTTTGTTGACTGGTTCAATGGTTATGTAGCAAATATGTTGTCACGGGATAAAGAATCAATGAATGAAAGAGTTAAGTGGTTGTCTAGAATGTCTGATAGACATGTGTATTCATACAAGTGTTATCTTATTAACGGATACACATTTTATACCAGAGATCGTGATGCCACAAGTACAATGCAGAATAGTGGGGTGTCCATTACTGCAACTGCAGTGGATCAATCGAATACTACTTACTTTGGACATATTGTCAACATTTGGGAACTCGACTATGTTGTTCACCGACAACCAATCTTCGAGTGCAGTTGGGTGAGGATCCCTAACGGGATCCAAGTTGAAAGATCTGGGTTCATACGCGTTGATTTGAAGAATGTGGGATACAGAGATGACCCTTACATAATGGCCAGTCAAGCTCAACAAATTTTCTATGTCCCCGACCCAGTTAATAAGAAATGGTCCATCGTGGTTCTGTCAAATAAATTTAACAGTAGTTACCAGATTAGCGACCACGTCGATGAAGATGTTGACATTATCGATGATCATTTTCAGAACTTCACTCATTCTGTACCCTCTTTCGGTGATCTTGCAAATTCACGCCCGTACCAGAGAATAATTATCGATGAGGATGAATATGACAATCCGTATCTTGTAACATTCATGGTCATGAACGAGCAAAGTCAACCAAAAAATGAAAAAGAAAAACAAGTGCTAAAAAGAAATGTACGACTTTATTGAATGTATTTGTTTCTGCTTTATTAAATGTTGTTTCTTTTTCTTTATTGAATGTTATTTCTTCTACTTCCTTAAATATTGTTTGTTTTTTGTTTATTAAATGTTGTTTTCTTCTGTTTTACAGGATCATGTCTTATCTGCCACATCCCGGAGATGATGGAGATGATGATGGAGTACATTTAGGAGATCATAGTGGAGATTATGATGGAGATCATGGTGATGATGATCGACATCATACTGATGACTTGGGACAGGGTGACACTTCTGCTCCAACCACTAGCAGCTCTGGCGATAAGCGCAGTAGAGGTATAGTCACGATGTCTTCTGTTAAGAGGGCTCGTAGCAAGGAAAAACAAGTGCAGGTAATTTTATTACAATTGAACAGTTGAAATTGTAATTATATTGATTGATCGTTGAATCTAATTAAATAATATATTATTGCAGTTATCATTCAATGAGTATGAGCAGTCAATCGGTAAACAGAGTGAGACGTTATCTTTCTACCTTGGAGCTGTAGTCAAGCGTATAATCCCTATCGTGCTGCCATCCAAGGACTAGCGTAGCGACAAACTGACTTCTTTGAAAGAAAGATTATGGGATGAACTTTTGGTATGTTAATTATATATATGCTTATTGAAAGTTGTTGTATATATGATTACTAAATTTACTACATTGTTATGTTATATGCGTACATAGTACATTTCTCGGCTTTGATTATTCAAAGAAGAAGCAAATACTGTCGCAAGCTGGAGTATTGGCCAAGAATTTTTGGGCTTGGCTGAGAAGTCAAGCACGAGATCCGGATACTGGTCTTTACTCGGCTAGTTCGCCTGAGGCGTATTAGAATTTCCCTGCGGTGGCCCCATACTGGGAGGAGTTTGTGCGATGATCTATGGATGATGAGTTCCAGGTAAAATTGGTCAATATCATTTAATGCCCTATGCTTTTCAGTGTTTATCGTACTTCTATTACACTATAGTTACGAAGTGAGAAAAATCGCAAACAAGCCAAATAGATGAAGGCGCGATATCGTGGCTCGAACAAAGGTTATGCACGCATAAGAGAAAATCTGGTGAGATCAAAATCCTAACATTTAATTTTGTTTATATATTCACTTTTAATATATCTAATAAGGGGACACGTTAATGACTATCGTAGAAAGAAGAAAAAAAAAAGCTGGAGAGAGTGAGTCTGTTATTGTTACCCGTTTCGAGTTATTTCAAACTACCAGAAAGACTCGAGATGGGAATATTCTCGATTCCAGCGCACAGCGTATCATCGAAGAAGGGGTAAGCTATCCATTAATTTGTCTTTGAATTACAAACTATTATTTCTAAATAAATGATTAAATAATAATCTTTTGTAATTCAGAAGCGTATATCCCAGACCATGACGCCCCAAGACATCCGCTTTTTTCGCATCCGGATATTAATCTAATTGGATCGGCTATAGGTCGTCGAGAGCATCTCGGCCCGCTTCACGAAGTGTTGGCGTGTGGCGTGATGAAGTCATCATTGGCCATGTTACCTGCTCTTCAAGCCATGAATATGGTGGGTATACTTTCGAAAAAGGTTGCCCAGATGACTAAAGAGTTGGAACAGATGAGGTCCGAGAGATTGTCTCATCACGAAATGTCCTCGAGTGGAGCAAGCTGTGAAAATAGTGTGGCTGATGCTATGTTTTCGGCTGATGCTTGGGATGATTTTATTGAGGCACTTCGAAACGACGTCCCGCAGGTATCAGATGTGTCTCACATTTATTTTAATTAAAGACTAGTATATGTATTAAAATTTTCTAACTAAATATCTTATTCGAACAGTCATCGACCTCATGCTACAGGAACGTTGCTCAATAACTCCGATGGAGTTATTGCTCAATAACTCCGATGGAGTTATTCATGGTAGTCCCACCACACCTAGTTTCGTGAGGGTCACGTTTGATGTACCCATAATCGGAGAAGAGGATTCACCGGTGCCTAAACTAATTGATGAAGCTGTCACAGTCGGAACAGCTGTCGGGCACTTCATCGAATGGCTGGCCAACTTGATCTCTCTCACCATGAAGGTAAATTTAATATATGTTATTAAAGTTCATTATCTTATTTGTCGTTCTAAATAATGTGGCAAATTGATTGTAGAAATTGTCGACACCACAAAAGCCTAAACAGAAATCAAAGGGTGTCACAGCCAGTTAGAGGGAGACAACGACCAGAGACTCCACTATTGGTGATCGCAGACTTGGTTATCCCTTGCCTGGAGACTTAGATCATGACTACACAATATAGAATACGGTGCAAGTGATAGTGGAGTCCTCTGATTTCGATTTGATCACAGTTCCTATGAATGCTTACTTTCATCGGAATTCTATTGAAGAATACATCACTCGGGAGCATGTGATTGAAGTCTTGAACGACCAGTGGTTGAGTGCAACGAGCATAGCCTTATACCTCAGGGTGAAAGATATTAATTAGCGTATATATGTTTACTTTCTCAGTATTTACTTTCTATATAGTTTAATTTTCAGTATTTACTTTCTATATAGTTTAATTCTCAGTATTTACTTTCTATATAGTTTACTTCTCAGTATTTACTTTCTATATAGTTTAATTTTCAAATTAAATATTAATTAGCGTATATATGTTGGTTAAAGATATTTGGGTGAGGTATATCTCTTCAGAGATCCTCGAGCATCTGGAATGTATTCCTTCGTCTCCCCCCAAGTGTCTGGCTTAATGGTTGATAGGGCACAAACTATGGAGTGGTTAGTTTCTCATATGCTGAGTTATACTGACAGAGATCATCTCATATTTTGGCCAACAAATGTGGGGTGAGTACAATAAACATTTCGTTAAAATTTATATTCATAATATATATGATATTTGCACATATGCTAAATTTACAATTTTAATATTCTTAATATAATATAGGAATCATTGGGTGTCGGTCGCCATAAATATGATCACATTAAGTGTGTATTTTATGGATCCAACTGCGAATGGGTTGGCTTCAAATCGACCTGATCTCACTTCGTACATGGAAGCGTAAGTTCATTTTTAATATTATAATATAATAATTTGTTTTACTTATTAAAATTATGCATATTTAATCTAACTTTTTTTTTTAATTCTAATAATAATGGTGTGATGTCGATGTATCGGAGTCGCCTTCCTAATCAAGGCTCAAGAGCTAAATTCAATAAAGTGAGCTGGAATAATGTTAAGGTAAATTTAATTTATTAATGTATCAAATTAATATAAAATAATTATAATTGTAATACGTGATTATATTGTTAATCAACAGGTACCGAGACAACGAGATAGTGATCACTGTGGACATTTTGTGTGCTGTTATATTGAAGATATAATACGCACTTCTCAAACGGCGGTTCCTATCAATGTAAGTCAATTTATCGATTTATTTAAATTATTATTAATTGAATAAAAATTCATACTATATATCTAACTATATTGATTAATTGATCATTGTTTGCAGTTTGTGTGTACACACACCGATGTCCAAGTGTATTTATATATATATATATATATATATAAATTAAAAAAAAGGGGTTAGACAGCGGTTTTGAACCGCTGTCTAAGTGGAATGCGATTAAAAACCGCTTTCTTAGTGCAATGTGGTTAAAACCCTCTGTCTTAGTGCAAAATCTTGGACAACGGTTTTTTATCAGCTGTCCAAACTTGGACAGTTGTTACTTGGAGAGCTGTTATAACCGCTCTCCAAAGTCATTTTTAACAGCTCTCCAAGCTCAAATCTGTATAGTGAACTGTTGTGTTTGGTGCTTATAAAATTATTTTAATATAATGTATATATACATACAATTATGGGCTCCTAAAATATCACGAAAATTTTGGGCCCGAGTCGATCGAGTCATTGGCCTTAAGTACGACACGACCTTGGTTGTGTGTACTCGAAGACTACATCCCTGCACACAAACATAATCATACAACACACAATGTTGAATTGAGTTGGTCTCTAGTGAAATTTGTTCATAATATGAAATTTATATCACTACTAGAAATTCGTCAATAGACAACAAATAATATCCGTTGTCTATTTGTTAAAACACCCGTTGTCTATTAAGGTGTAGTTGAAGAGGCATACATTTTTGACAATGAATTATGTCCATTTTCTATTACACAAAGAGACAACGGTTACTATCTGTTGTCTACCACAATTTTGACAACGTTGTTGTGTCTGTTGTCTATTATACAAAGAGACAACGATCGTCGGTTGATAGACAATGGTTATTATTCGTTATCCATTATACATAGTTTTGACAACGATGTTTTACAACGGAGAAATATTCGTTGTCTGTTATATTTTTTACAATGGAATTATACAACGGTTTATGTCTGTTGTCTGTTACACAATGTAATAAATTTATTTATAAAAGTAGTGGTATCAGTTTGTATGTATAGCATAAACAAGCTTCACACAAGAGTTTTTGTAAAATAATGGATATGGATAGTTTTGTAAGTAGTTGTTGTCTGTTATATTTTCTCGGTTGCTCGCCATTTTTTCTGGGAGTTTGAATTTGTAGACAAGGAAATGAATTAATGAATTTATTGTCAAACTGGTTCCGTCTTCATAATGATGCGCCATACTGCAGATATCTTTATATCTTATTCCATTTTGATCATCATGTTTATAATCTCCCAAAATGAAAATGTGAGGTCGGATAATCGAATTTATTTCGTACAATAGAGAAAATGGTGTTACTTTTCAAAGGAATATGTATTACGTTATCTTCACTCTTCAGAGTGATACGTTTTTATTGAAAATATGCAAAATGAAAAATCACTGTTGCACGAAACACATTCCTTCAGACAATACAACACAAATTCTGGTGAGATGAATTTTTGAGAAGTTAATTAATAACGAATATAGAACTGATATATACGATCAGGGAGAACGTATTTACGTTCAAGCCCTTCAATCTCCATCACCATATATAACTTGCACAAATATGCGACCCCATGATCTCCTTACCGGCTTCAAAAGAGGTCAAAGAATCGTGCCCAAAATTCTAAATAATTATGACATTTATACAAAATGAATATGTATAGTGTCACAACATGGAGTATAATTTAGAAATGATACTTTAACATGTTCCGTGTTCATAATGACTCGTGACTTGTTTTATTCAAAAGTATTAGTTATTATTATACTATAAAATTATTGTTTTGAATTAGTTGCACGATAAATTTAATATGACCAACAAAAACCCAACATGTGTTTTCCTTAATTTATTTTTAATTTGAGTTTTAATCTTTAATCAAGTTTTAACCACTCTTAGAAATTAATAGAAAAAAAAAATTTGAATAAGACAAATTTTTGTGTGAGATCGTATAATAACAAACAACTTATGAATTAAATTACTTATAACTTATAAGCATCTTACACACGAATTCAATTTGATTTTCTTCTTCGGACAATTACTATTAGGTGTCATTTATAAAGTATATTTACTCTAAAGTTCACTACTTTTTAGTCCTTACTCTAATGTGCTAAAATTGAATCAAAATATCTAAATTACCCTTATGTATAAAATAATATGTAGATTTTAGATTTTAAATATTACTGAATTTTTTTTTATCTGCCTTTTATTCAATTTTTTTTGAAAAATAAAATATTAGCAAATTTTTTTTTACATATTTCAGATTTTAAATTTTACTATTTTTTTTAATTAACTGTAATTTTATTTAATTAATCTTTTTAATATTCGTAAAAAAATTCTGCACACCCCAATTTTTTTTTAATCATCTATCCATACCCGTAAAAAATTCTGCACACCCCAATTTTTTTAATCATCTGTCATTTTATTTAAAAAATTTGCACACCCGTAAAAAATTCTGCACACCAGTAAAAAGTTCTGCACACTTTTTTTTTTAATCATATGTTATTTTATTTAAAATTATGCACACACCACAATTCTATACACCCGTAAAAAAAATTTGCACACCCGTAAAATTTTCTATACACCAGTAAAAAAAAATCTTGCACACTTATAAAAATTTATGTACACCCGCATATCAAATCATATCTTTTATTAAAAAAGAAAATGGAGGGGTCACAAGCCCAACTAACATGCTAATGAAAACCAGAAAAGCCTAAAACACAAATGCAAACTGCTACACACGAAGCAGACAATCCACAAAAAAGAACAAAAAACAGGCCGCAATAGCCTATGAAAATTTCATCAACAGCTCTTTGCTGTTCCAAAAACAAACCTATTACATCCAAATCCCAAGAAATAGCCAACAAGTAGATCAATTGAATGATCGAAGCAATACAACATATATTGTATGAAATTGCAAGAGCCACAATTTTATTCATTTCAACACACTTTTTTAACTTATTAAATTTGATCAGTATTATATCCTGTATAAATTTACATATCCATGAATTAAAAACAAATTCCATAGCATGAAACTTATTCATACTAGAATTTGGTAATCGGTCACTTTTCATGAGTGCACATCAATCAAATGCAGACTTATTGGGATATTAAAATTGATTTTGCAAGATTTAAATCAAAATCGTCTCATAATTTTACACTTTTATTGAAATGGTCCCATAATTATCATTTTTTTCAATTTAGTCTCATATATATTCAATTTGATCTAATTTAGTCCCAAACCGTCGGAAGTCGCTCAAAATTATATAAAACGACGTCGTTTTGAACACGTGTCTTACATATTCCGGTTAAAATTCCTACACGCGCCCAAAATGACGTCATTTTGGATAATTTTGAGAGATCTCCGGTGGTTTAGGACTAAATTGGATCAAATTGAATACATATAAGATTAAATTAGAAAAGTTGATAATTATGGGACAATTTCAATAAAGGTGCAAAATTATGGGACGATTTTGGTTTAAATCCCCAAGTATAACATTCATTTTGTATTTTACACCTAATTAAGTTTGTAACATGTGGACTCCATGTCTTCATCCTTACGCCTAGACACATCCACTGATTTTTGTGGTTCTTGTTTGATCAAATCCATCCATTCTCAATATGTTTATTTATATATATATATATGTTCTTTCATATATCAATCAATTACCAAGCCCCAAAGAAAGACCAAAGTCGTATCGAAAGAAATTAAAAAAAAAATGAAAAAAGAGATATTATATCGAGTTATATTGGCGATGATGATAAAAAAATGAAAAAAGAGAAATTAAAAAAAATGAAAAAATTAAAAAATATATCAATCAATTACCAAACCTAGATCCTTCGTGAATGTAGATGATCACCCATTTATATTTTGTTTCGATTGTGTGAACTGTTTGATTGGTTCTTGGACTATTAGTTCATGTATGAAAAGGTATTAATTGAAGTGAGCTAAGATATTATTTTTTTGGGTAACTTTCATAACATGAATTAAAACTAATATTATAATATTGTATTTGGGAAGGGTTCTATCTCACCTTTTACATGGACATGTTTATCCCTCCATTTAAGGATTAAACACATTTTTGTACGTGAGTTGAAAATGTATATCATTTGACAATAAAAAATATTACTTTAAAAAAAAAAATCACCATAAGTTTTCCATCTGCTCAATTAGAAAAGATTTGTTTTCTCCTTGTACAGTTTTCCATCTGTCCACCGTCAAATTCCAGCCACGTAATTTTTGGACCAATTATTGCAAACAAAAACCATGTGTACAAAAATCCATCACATGATATTAGAGGACCACCAAATAGTCAAAACATCAATATATTATGGGAAAATTACAATTAGATACAATCTCCACAAGACTAATTAATAGCAGTTAGGTACAAGTTGCTTTTTGAATTACAAAAAAGATACAAAGTGGGGTGTCAAATCCTCCATTTCACGACAAAATAATAGCAATTTAAAGAGGGTTTTAACGAGGATTTTAAAGAGGGTATTTGATTTTGAGAGGGCTTTAACGAGGGATAAGATCTCTCTTTAAAATGCTCGTCGGTAACTGGTTAACGAGGGAATATATGAGCCCTCGTTAAATCGCGAGGGATTTAACGAGAGCTGACACTATGTCAGATTTAACGAGGGCTGTCAGATCCCTCGCCAAAACCCACGTTAAATCCCTCGTTAATTAGCGAGGGCGTGGGGCCCCTCGCCAAATCCCTCGCTAAAGTCAACCGGGTACTTCCCGAGGGAAAAAGGCCCTCGCGAACTTTTATTCTGGCAAAAAAATGCATCCGGCCAGATTCGAACCCGCGTCGCCGGGCTCAACTCGCCCCCGCGGAACCACTGGGACACGTGATCCCCTTGTACTGTGCATATTTTGGGTGAATTTTCGCCTCCATGAAGATTCGAACACACGACCTTCTTGTATGTGGAGGCCTTGAGTGTTTCACCAAACCGTTTGGACAAGGCTAATTATTGGTTATCAAAGTCTTTCTTAATATATGTATATCATATATTATTTGTTATTTTTTAATCATTTATAATACAAGTGTTTGTTATATATGAGTACGTTTATATATATACATATATTAATACAAGTGTTTGGTTTAACTAAAATATTTATAATAAAATTGTGAATTAAAATATTCTCATTAAAAAATTTACATAATTATTTTTATATTCTTTTTTATTATTTATTAAAACGTACCCAATATATGTACACTCTTTTTTATTAAAATATTTTCAATAAAATTTTAAAATAATCACTTTTAGTAGATACACTAGCAATCCAGGTGATGCTCACTGGGAAGCTATTGTTAGAGTACTTAGATACTTGAGGCATACACGTGAATATGGGCTGCACTATGAAATATCCAGCTGTAATTGAAAGTTACAGTGATGCAAATTGGATATCTGATATAAAGGACTCTAAGTCAACGAGTGGATACGTCTTCACTCTTGGAGGTGCAGCCATATCTTGGAAATATTCTAAGCAAACGATTATCGCAAGGTCTACCATGGAGTTGGAGTTTATAGCTTTAGACAAGTGTGGTGAAGAAGTCGAGTGGCTTAGGAATTTTTTAGAAGATATTCCAAAGTGGACGAAAGCTGTGCTACCAATATGCATTCATTGTGATAGTCAATCTGCAATTGGAAGAGCACAAAGTAATTTGTACAATGGTAAGTCTAGACACATTCGTCGTAGACATATTACCATTAGACAACTACTCTTAACTGGGGTTATCTCAATAGACTACGTATGGTCTAAGGATAACATAGCGAATCTGTTAACCAAAGGGTTAAATCGAGAGTTAGTTTTATCGTCATCTAGAGAAATGGAACTAAAAGCCTTAGAGGAAACGAGTTGAGACTAAGGAAACCCTTACCTATATGACTGGAGATCACAAGAACTAGGTTCAAAAGGACAACCTAACTGTCTAACTCGTAAATCACTGTCTTGTGGGGGATAAATTATTAAATTAAATCCCTAGAAAGTCCATTGCCTAAGAGATGCTACAATGATGTGTGTTGTGAGGATTAGCACAAGTTATTAATGATTTGAGAAGAGTTCGTGAAATACTCTTAAAATAATCACCTATGTGGGAGAGAAGCGGGGCCGCTTCAAAGGGAATATTGTAAGGCATATTCCTAAAAACTCTTGCAGAACCACGCGGATGTTCATGGCCGAAACGAACATAACCATGAGAACTGAGAAATGTTAGGAAGAACTTGAGTGGAGTATACCATTGTTTACGTAAAATAGTGGATAGTTCAAAGACATAGTGTCTACTATCTGACTAGTAAAGTAAGTATATTTCCATAAGGGAAGGTTCAAAGGTTGATACCTACCTGTCCTATGCAAGTTTCTAACGATGATTTATATCACCAAACAACCTTTTTGGTATTTGTGTTAATTTCCAATCATGTGGGGGATTGTTCGAAAATGGAGCCCATTTTTGGGGTGAATGAGAAATTATATTCTCAATAAATGTTGTAACCAACAAATGGGAAAGTGGGAAAAATAAAAGCAAAGAGTTTCTATCTCACATTGAAAAATGAGAAAAGAGGAAGTGGGTATATAAAGAGCTACCCACTTGTTGCTTGTAAAATATTGTGGGTTCATTCTTCTCCACCTTCTACGCGGGTGCGCAGGGGGGTGCAAATCTTGATCGGATTTGGCCTTCGAAACCCGAACTTGTGTGCGAGCGTGACCTGCGTACATGAATGTCGCACCGGCTCGGTGGCGGATGTGCAAGCAAACTTTTGCCTCGATTTTATGCACGGGTTATTTTGAATTTAAAAACGTGTAACGATTTCCTAATAAAACCTAAGCAATGGTTTTATGCTCGTCAGTTTCCCATGTAGTATTAAATTACCTGATATAATGGTTAGGTTGTTACTTGGTTACAAAAATGTTTTTGAAATTGAAAACCAGAATTAATGGGTATTCAGTTTTTGGTCTTAGGCCATTAAGGCCAGGCTCCTGAATCTGTTTCTATAGTGGCTATAAGTAGCACCTCTGTGATTGTTGGAAGACACACTTGAGATACGAGAAACACACTTGAAACACACTTGAAACACACTTGAAACACGAAGCAATTCCCACGGTTTGGAGAGAAACACAAAAACTTTTCCAGCAGTTGCTATAACACCTTCTTGGATTCGTTTGTTCTGTTTTTGTTCTTATTACGGTGATCGATCGAACATTTCTCAGTTCGACGTAAGCAAGAAATAGTGTTGATATCGTTGCTTCCAATCGTTTTATCCAGGGAGAAGTGTCCTACGAATCACTAGTACCGAGAATGAAGGGCATAATTGTTTTAAGGAAATCGTGCGAGCACGAGACTCGATTTTCGTTTTGTTTATTTTCGTTGTTTATTATTTATCAGTCATTTTCGGTGCACCCTGACCAACAGTTTCCTCTAAAATTCATCCCCAGAATCATCTTCTTCCTCGAGATGCTTCCTCTAAAATTCATTCTTGGAGATATGTGTTTCTTAAATTGAGGATTTGTTTTTTTTTAAATTGAGTTGCAGAGTTTTTTTTGGGAAGACAAACATTGAATGGGGTGGGTGGGGGCGTGGTTGAGAGGGGTCATGGGGAGATTTAAAAAAAATAAAAAATTAATAGTATTTTTTAATTATTAATTTTTAAAATTAATTAAAGAAAAAAAAAGGCACGTACTATTTAATCTATTTTTTATTAAAGTTTTGAATCTCTTTTGTTGAAATTAAAAAAAAAGAATGAATTATTAAAATAGGGGGAAACTTTTTTGGCCTATTTTCATATAAAATGAAATCAAATTTCACTAAGAATACAATACACTTTTTACAATACAAATAGAATATATATTCTATCATCACATGGGTGAACCACCCGGTATAGCATCACCCTTATTGATGCTCTCTTTTTTGAGAAAAAATTGATGTCAAATCACTTACATAAAAGTTGTTTTATGTCACATCTGGGTTGTTTTATGTACCATCTAAATTGTTTTATGTTTCATCCATGTTCTATGTGGACAAAATTATTTGAATTCCTTCGTCCTCATTTTCCAACCACAAGATAGCAAACTTCAATTGTTTTTAGAAGTTTTATCAAATATTAATTATTTCAATTTTAATAATAGAAAAAAAAAGTAATAAAAATTATTCATTACTTTAATTTTGCTAATTATTATTATTTAAACATAATAATAATAATAATAAAATTTTAAATTAATTTTTTATTTGAACTTATTTATTGACACTTTGCCAAAACGTATACTACAAAAGAATGAAAAATTGCCTACGAATTGAAATTTTCAAACTTCTATTTTTGAATTTCATCTACTCCCTTAAGGGTAAAACAAGATTCAAAAATTATTTTTAAAAAAATCAAAAATAGAAAATATGACATAAAGAGGGTGGGAGAAAGTAAGGGCATTTTTGTCTTTTCAAGCATCATTTTACACCTCATAGTAATAAAAAAAATTATTTGGACCTATTAGTAACAAAGTGTCCAATTTTGAACCTCTAAATCATCCACACTTTCTTTCAAGTGTTTTGTCCGTCGGAATAAATTGATGAAGACAAAAACTCATATGAGACGCCTCATAGTAATAAAAAAAATTATTTGGACCTATTAGTAACAAAGTGTCCTATTTTGAACCTCTAAATCATCCACACTTTCTTTCAAGTGTTTTGTCCGTCGGAATAAATTGATGAAGACAAAAACTAATATGAGACGGTCTCAAGCATGAGACGGGGTACAACATAGCACAAATCACACACATTCCTCCAAAAATGTTAAAGCGTCAATGTCCAACTTATTATCCGTCTCACCATAAGACTGTCTCATACAAGTGTGTCTCATTGATGAAAGTTGCTATATTAATAAATGAGAATCAACTAATAAAGATTTGCTTACTCCTTCAAATCTTAGCCTTGTGTGTTTTGGACCAATTAATATTGCAAACAAGAAACCATGTGTACAAAAATCCACCACAGATATTATTAGAGGTCCACAGCACTGCATTGAAAATGAGGCTTACCAACCCAAATTACTAGCAAGAATTCTAAACCAACAATTTATTATGAAATCACATAATTAATAATAGTATCCATCATACACCAATATAATATAAAGAAGCTAGCTAGACAAATATTAGCAGTAATTAGAAGAGTTCAAACCCGGAAATGTGACAGAGCGGAAGTTCCGTCGAGCCCCTTCGTGTTAAAGTGGGCGACGTAATCTTTCACAGTCGTCGCCCTATATTTTGGTGGATTATCTTCGGACAAGAGTTGTTCGATTGGTCCGTAGAGCTCCGTGGATGTGTCCATGTTTCTGAAGAAACATGCAACTGAAACTCTTGAACATGCATTGTTTGCAAGCACCCTGTGCTCTGCACTGATAAACTTGTCATTTGATACAAGCTGCAACCAAATTAAAGCAGGATTACTTCAAATATTTTGAACATTAATAATGAAACAACAGGGATGAAATAGTTCATTATGCCTTTTTTAGTTGAGACCCGGAGAAATTTGGGCCCTGCCCGATATACAAAAGACGTCATTTTGTCCGGCTAACTTATGCCTTTTAGATAATAATTGCAACAAAAATCATGAATTTAACGACACCGTTTGCTTATTGGGAAGGGCTCAAACTGTCCGATATCTCAATAGTAATTGAGATGTTAAAGTCATTTCTTTTTGGGCAATATATCTCAATGTTTTCATAACCGAACCGGTGATCGAACCGGACAGACCACCGGTCAGCGGTTCAACCGGTCGGACCGGTTCAACCGTTTTCTATGTTTAGTTAAAAAAACAAAATAAGTATACACCTACAAAAATTTAAATATATATTTTATAATTTTTTCATATCATATTTTATAAATTTTGTTTCACCACATAAATTTATCGCACATCGAAAGTGTTGGAGAAAAATGTGAGAGGAATATAGATTTAAAATTTTAAATATTTAATATAAATTAGTAATTTAATTTTTTTAAAAAAAACCGATTTTTTCCGATTGAACCGGGTTTTGACCGGTTCAACCCGGTTCAACCTTAAATCCGGTTATATATGTGTTTTTTAACCGATTTACCGGCCGGTTCCTGGTTAAACCGGTTGAACCGGCCGGTTCAACCCGGTTATGAAAACATTGATATATCTAAATTTTTTTTTGTTAAAAATACAATTAAATCGAAGGTTGTACTTTTACGGAAATTAAGCCAACTTAAAACCTAAAGTGCAGGGGATAAAAGTAAATGAGACACACTTGCGTGAGACGAAAAATAATTTGGACATGACGTTTTAACATTTTAAAAATTATAGGCGTCTATTTTGTGCTAAGTTTGTACCCCATCTCATACATGAGACAATTTCGTACGAATTTTTATCAAAAGTGTTAAATATAATATATACTATTCCAAATAAAAATGCTTGCCTGGAGAAGATCTCCTATATTGATGACTAGAGATCCAGGAAGAGAGGGAACATCGAACCATTGGTTTTGGTAAAAGACTTGTAGGCCCTTTACTTGATCGTTTAGCAGGACGGTCAAGAAGTCACTATCAGCATGCTGCGTAGCGCCCATGGTCAACTCCGGCTGAGGGCATTTTGGGTAGTAATGGAGCAACATAGCAAGTCCCTCCCCACATTCCATTTCCTCAAGATGATTGGCTTTCAAACCCAGTGCCTCCGATAACATTTCAAACAAACTTTTTCCGAGCTTTAGAACTTGTTGTGTGTACTCGACGACTATATCCCTGCACACAAACATAATCATACAACACAATGCTAAACTGAGTAGGTGAAATTTTTTTATAGAATAAAATTTATATCACTATGTTTATAAATTAATATCATGACACTTATCAACTGATATCATTACATTTGTAAACTAATATCATTATAGCATTAAATGTTATACATATTAGTTATCATTACATTTGTAACCTGAGATCATTATAACATTAAATGTTATAGATATTAGTTTATAAGATTAGTGACATCAGTTTATAAGTGTAATGGTATCAACTTCATAGTATGAACAAATTTTACAGAAAAGTTTGTGAGTTGAACTATGTTTTCCAATGACTTTACTAATCAGTATTTTCACCGTTCCAATTTAATTGTTTTTTAGAGAATGAAAAAGAATTGTTCCAAATTGTTTGTCAATTTTTTTTTCAATAGACATTAAATAATTTTTTTTCCAACTTTGGGTCTTTCTTAAAATTTTGTGATATGTCTCTATTTTTTTTTTAAACCCATGTCTCATTTATTGAAAAGGTATATTAGTTATTTTATACAAATAATTATAATATTATTGAGTTTTCCGACTGAAATTGGACATTGTCAAAGTTATTGGGACTAAATCAACGACAAAAAAGTTTATGAGACTAAATCTATTTGAGGTCAAACTTATGTGACCAATTGTGATTCAAACTCGGTACAAAATGATTGCATATACATAGAAACATTTATACTTTCGCATGCAACTTTGACTATATATACAATCTCGTTTGTACGTATCTATTAGTAATTTGCATCAAAAATTTGTACCTATTAGTAATGTTGCACCATGTTGTGTTATGCAGGTATCCAAATACACAATAAAATATGAGCCAGTCTTGTTCATAATATCAAATTTATATTATTACAATTATCAACAGATATTATTACTCTTATAAATTAATATCATAATAGTATTAAATTTCACGCGATAGTCTTTGTAAAATAATGGATTTTAGTGTTGTAAACAAATCCGAAAGTTACCTGCATACTGCCGGCAATTCTTCGGGGGACGGCGAATCAGGAGCCACTCGACAGTATACAGTGTCTCTCCAATTGGCCGCCGGCGAATTGTACAAATCAAAATTGCTATTGTAAACAAACCTTCGATTCGAATCCCTAGTGTACCAATTTTTCTTCTCCACATCGTCTTCTTCGAAGAATCTGCGCGCGCAATCCAGCATTTCCCCCAAAATTGGATCAGGAATTCCGTGGTTGATCACTTGGAAAAAGCCCCAAGTTTCCGACGCTTCTCGGATCTGGTCGACGGCAGCCTTGCGCCTGATTGGATCCTGTGCGACGTCGTTTAGGTCAATCAGGGGAAATTTGAGCTCTGTATTTTGGGGATTAGGGTTGTTGTGTGAATTATAATTATTTTGGGGGTTAATGAAAATTGTGGGGACTGTGGTGATGCCGCTTTCGACAAGGCCTTTAACGCCGGTTTTGGTGGCGTCGAAAGCTTTTAGTTCTGTTTCTCGGTTGTAGTTTGGGTGCGATGTAGTCGCCATTTTTTATGTTTGTGGAAATTTGATGAATTAGTTGCGGTGGGAGTTTGATTTTGTAGACAAGGAAATGAATGAAGTTATTGTCAAACTGGTTCCGTCTTCATAATGACTCCTGACGCAACACGCCGTACAGAGGAAAAAAATCTCAAATCTTACGGTAATTTTGTTCGTATTTATAAATAATCATCTACATTTTTACTTTATCAATTTTGATTTTTTTAATTTTAATTATTTTTGTTGGAAAATTAAAAATTTGATCAAAAAACTTAACTTTTAATTCTAGTCACATCGACGGTCGTCATCACTCTCATTTGAATTGTCTCTCATCGAGATAAATTTTATGTTTTGATTACACCTCCCCCGTAAATCGCGACTTCAAAATCACAAATTTCATTCATTCACGTGGCTAATTTCGAGTGATTTACGTTGATGCGAGGGACAAAACCTATATTATTCTCTTTCCCCTACTGAACTCGTCATTTCAATATTTTTTTTAGTATCATTTTGTATACTACAATATATTTCCGACCAAAACACAAAATTTTTCGATAAAAGTGACTAAAATTAATATCAAAATAACCAAAATTGATAAAATAAAAATTTACAGAACCATTTATTAACTCGGATAAAATTACAAGACCATTTGTAATTTTTCTTTGATACAGATATCTTTATCTTCTTCCATTTTGATCATCATGTTAATAATCTCCCAACTAGCTACTACTTCTTTAGATTTTTTATGCACTCGACTCGAGTGTACGTGCATTTGAATTATCAACTTTTCGTAAAAAATGTAAGACATCTTAAAAATATTTAATTCATGATTTAGTTTTAGAGAAACAATCCTCCAATAAAATTTATTCACAGTATAATATTTATGTAATTATATTTATAAATTAATATTATAATATATATTAAATGATATAATTATATTTATAAATTAAAATTATAACATTAAATATTACGAATATTAATTTATAAAAATAATAATATTAGTTTATCAAAAGTGTAATAATAACAATTTCATATTATGAATAAGTTCAGATGAGAATTTGCCCTGTTTGTAATTTCAAAATCGTCTGAATTGAGAAATATGAGTTTACTGATTATGTGGTGGTATTATTTATGATCATTTTAATTTGCTATAAAAATGAATATATGTAATGTGTCGCGAGTCGTTTTTTATCGAGAGTATTATGTGGCTAATTTAGTGACGACTCACAAACAAAACATGCACGTGTAAAATAAATTGAAAATAAGAAGAATTTGTTGACCTAGTTCATCAAGAAATGACTACTCTGGGGGCATACCAAGCCAGTGATGTAGTATTGCGAGTTTTACACGTACAATATTTGATACATCTTATGAAGATGAATCATTATGGATGAAGATGATTTGGTGAATTGATATCTGAGTGCTAGGGTTTTTTTGTGATCTCTCGAATTTTTCTATACCTCACCTCTCTGGGAAATTTCTGAATGTATTTCTTGGGAAATATTTTGTGTCACTTGTCTCTTGTTGTTGTTTCTTCCATTTATAGCACTTCGACAAGCATGAGCTGGATTGACAAGCATGTGCTGGAGACTTCGGGCCATGCAAGAGTTCATGTAATGTTGCCACGTTTCCAACTTCGTCTTCCTGGTTGATCTTTGCTCTTGCTTGTCTATAAGGAACTCTTTTGGTCGTCCAAATCAACCTTTTGCTCGGCTGGATGCTTTGTTCGCCCCTTTAACCATGTCGGTTTATCTTTGAATATCATCCCTCGAGCATACTTGAGCCGCAGGATGTCTGGGTCTTCAGGATGTTTGGGTCTTTCAGGATGTCTGAGTAGCGAGCATCTTGACCGCCCGGATTGTCGAGTCGCGAACACTAATGACCGCTTCAGATTGTCTGGTCGCGAACACTGCCGACCGCCCGGATTATCGAGTCTTCGGGATCTCTCGAAGCGGCGAGCATCTTGACCCTCGGATTATCCGAGTCTTCGAGATGGTCGAAAGCAACGAAGCATCTTGACCCTCCGGATTATCCGAGTCTTGCGGATGGTCTCGAAAGCATTTAGGTTGTCCGGAGTCCTCGGACTTGTTAAGTGGCTCGGACTTGTCCAGCCCTCAAGTTTGTATGAGTCCTTTTGACTTAGCTCATTTGATTCCTCTTTCTGATCCGAGCGGGCGAACATGCTGTTTTTTTTTTCGGTAGGTTGGTTGAGCAACTTTTGTTGGTCGGCGACGACAAAGCACACTTATCCATCGCATGATTATTTTAATGAATATTACACGTGTCTCTTTACGTGTTCGACAATCTTTGAATAATTATATCGAACACAACAATACCCCAAATAGGGTCGCTTTGTATTCAACATGGGGCTCGGCTGTTATAATCTAATTGGGCCATAGTTGATGTCGTTTCGTATTCTGCCCAGATTTTCAAAATTGAATCTGGTATCTATAAATACCTTATTTCACCGCCTTAAACCCTTTTCTCTCTCCTTCTTCTCCTTGCCTCTGTCTTTTCAATTTTTCCGTATCTCGAAAATTTCCTATGAGGGCTTTTTATTCCGTGAAGGATCTTACTTCATGTAACCGCTGCATTCTTTTTTCTCTCATTGCGATTATGGCTTCTTGCTCAAACTCTTCTGTTCCCTTAGAATCGGACCACCATAGTTCTTTTTCCTCTCCGCCTCGGATTCAGGATTTTGTTGGCAAGTTCGGCAACCGTTTGCCGTTCTTTCCTCCGATTCCGATGAAGCCCTAAATGAATTAGATAGGGACTTGGTCCGTAGTGATTTTTCGGATGATTCAAGTGACGATTCTTTGCCCCAAACTCAAATTAGGTCTAGGGTTGTTGATAATATTGATGTAGATAGAAATGATGATATTGTGAGGGGGGAAATTTCGATGACTGTGAATATAACCGAATCGAACATTGATAAAGCGGTGGGCAAAAATATCGAGCTTGATATACCTGTTGGTGTCCCTCATAGTCCAACGTATAACAAGTATAATGCTCGTTATAGTTTTGATTGGCCCGAACAACCTCATAGGACTAGGGTGGAAATGAGTACCCAGCGAGCAGGATAGCGAGCATAATTGATGTAGATATGCTCGCTCAGCTGCATAGAAATTATGAAACCCTTAAAGATGTCTTTTTCTGGGCACCGGGTCCTGATGAGCGAGCAGACCAGTCCCCTAAGGGTTGTGTCGCTGTGAATTTGGACACGATGGAAGCCGGCCTTCGATTCCCCCTCCATCCGGCCATCACCCGTTTGCTCGTGGAATGGAACATCACCATCACGCAGCTTAAGCCGAATGGGTGGCATATGATCATGAGCTTCCTGACTTTATTCGGCAAAATGAAGCCAAGATACTATCCCTCCGCAGCTGAACTTGCTCGATTGGTGCACCTGACCCGTCCGAAGGGCGAACATGGGTGGCTGTTCATGCAAGCAAATTTCAAGTGCAAAATCATTGAGGACTTGCCAAACAAAATCAGTGATTGGAAAGAGAAGTTCTGGTTCGTTGGGGGCGATTGGAAAAGCCCTGCTTCTGGGAGCGAACCAGATGCTCGATTAGACATCCCTACTGACTTTGGGGTGTACCGAAGTAAGTAATTTTGTGTCTTTTGTCCTTCAATTTGAACTGATTTTAACTTGCTCTTTATTTCAGGGATTCCAGCTGCGACGGACAAGGAGACAAACGACGGTTATTTTAGCAGCGTTTGGCAAATTGATCTCGAGTCTCGCTCGGAACGATCTGTAAGGACCCTAAATACCGCCGATCAGAGGAAGAAAGAAGGCTTATTTGTGCCCCCTCACCATCTTGTTGCTGTTAATCCTGCTGGTAAGGATTGCTTTTTTTTGCCTTTGCATTAGCTTTGTGCCATTTTGCTCGCTGTGGTCCTTTTTTGCATAATGAATTGCTTTATTTATAGCTTTCTCCGTTGTGACCGTTGTTGTGAGTACATCCGAACATACTGAGATGGCTCGAAGAAAAAGACCACTGGAGCTCACAAGATCCAATCCGAAATGAGGCTCAAATGAAAGACAGAGGAGAAACGAAAGTGGGTCGGGTGGTGAGCCAAGCATCCGTGATCCCAAGCTTGGGGAATCGAGCCGACCAAAAAGGAAAGTACTCGCTCAAATAGAAAGCGAGGGACTAGCGAACAGGCTCCATCGCCGAAGAGACCGAGGATGGAGATCGGCGAGCGAAAGGCAGCTGTTGAAGCTTCTCAGCGAAGCGCCAGCGCCGAATGTGCTCGGGATGAGTACTTGATCTTGGTTAGGGTGACTCAGACCCCTACTGCCGAGGCGATCAGGATGGCCGCCTCCGTGGTCGGTCCGGTCTCGCAAATTGTTGAAATAGAGGTTGGCACATCTTCTCCACCTCCACCTGGACCCCGATCATGAACTCCTTTGAATCCCGAGCTTCGGTCCCCTGAGGATAAATCGTTCTTGGGATGGGATCCGGCTCTTGTGAACAGGTACACTTTGTTCACTTTACATCCTTTTTGGTTAATTCTGTTCGCTTTGTCATATTTATTTGCTCGGGTGCATGTGTAGGTTGAGCAGGTTGGCACCCTTGATGCCCAATTTGAAAAACTACTTCTGCTCTCCGAGTGTTCACAAGGTTCCGGGCATTCCCGAGCATGTCCAAAAGGCGTGTCAGACCCCTGTTCGAGCATGGACTAGTGATCTGGAAGAGTCTACCACGGGTCCCACTCCTCTGAAAAACATGCGTCTCGGCTTGGTACTCCAGGGCCAATCTATGGTCGTCCTTGAAAAAGCTTATGCTGAGTCCGCCAACCTTCATGCCAACTACTTGGCTCTGATCAGGAATTTTGAAGAAAAGGCGGGAAAATAACAGGACTTCAGGATGGGCCGAGGTCGCTCGAGGACCCGTGCTCGAGAGGATGCCCGCCAGCTCAAGAAAATGCTCGTCGGGCTCGGAAAGATGCTCGCCAGTAAAGGAGGAATCGAATCACTCTCGTGAGGAGGTGATCGGCGATTCGGAGAGCTTCGAGGCGAGATGAATGTCGAAGCCAGAGACTCCGAGCTGGCATCGAGGCCATGGAAAGTGAGAGGAACGTGCTCGACCAACAGCTCATCACTGCTGAGGAGACCAACACTCGTTTGGGTCTCAAAAATTAAAGCCTGCACAATGATGAGTATGTTGATTCCATGTCCAACTTCTCCTATATTTGTGCCTTCGCCGATGCTATCCGGTCTGCTCGCCATGCACTCTCTGGCGAACAAATTGCCCCTCTCATATCCAGTTTCCAGCAGTACTTGATCGATAATCCACCAGATCGCAACCTTCCAATGTCAGATTTGAACGATCTGTGTGATTTCTCCATTCTTCCTGAAGGGATCAAAGTGGATGATCCTATCCTGGATGAGGAAGATGGCTCGGACGTGAATACTGCTGGTGTTGCTGGCCAAAATCTCCGAACTGAATCTGGGTTCGATCAGGTAGAGGCCGAGCAAAGGGAACCCCCTGCGACCGAGCAAAATGTACCTCCTGGCGAGCATATTGTACCTAACCATACCAAGGAGTTGTTCTTTGAAATTTGAGCATGATTTGTTCGACATTTCTCTCCCGTCCACCCCCAATTATGAATTTGCTCCTTAGTATAGTTTTTGTTTTGCCGAACATATGTTGTGTAATTTTTTGTCTTCTTCATCTTTTGTTCGAACAGTGTCTTCCATACTTGTAATTTTTTGCTGACTTCTTCTTTTTTGTTCGAACTCTTTTGAAACTGAATGGTTGAATTGCATATTGAACTGTTTCCTCTAACTTTGATTGTTGAGGATGAATGTTGATACTTGTGTTGCTTGATGTTTGCTTTGTTGCTTTTCTGCTAAACTTTGTTACTTTCTAGTTTAGGCCCTTTTCTTCCGAATGAATTCAACATTGAGTTTTACTATGCCCGCTCTGACTTTTTTTTTCATTTTTGATTGTCTTATTGACGTTCTGATCGGTTGATCGTCTTATTTAGGTGCGACCAGATGGGTTACTTTATGAACCCCCCCTTTCTTAGTTCGCGATCGTCTTATTTAGGTCGCGATCACTTAATCTTAGGGCGTCTTATTTAGTCATGCGACCAAGACTCATCACCCGCCACGCCTTCTACGGGTATCTGTAAGTCTGAGTCGTCTTTTGTGATTAACGTACCCATTACTCGCTTTTCTTTGCGGGAATCGAGTCTGAACTCGTTAAAAAGTGAACATAGACTTGGGCTCGTTTCTCTTTGTTCGACACCGTCCGTTAAACTTAGTCGCGACCTCAAATAGGCTTCAACTAGAAAATCTTAGCGAACAAAAAATGTATATATATTTTTTTTCTTTTTGCAACACTTTGCATTCTATTACAACCTTTACATTCGAAGACTATCTATTACACAACTATATAGACATCGACTAGGGGTTTTGAATTTAAACCTTGTCTTGAGTAGACACCTAACCGGCCTCACCTTGTCCGGGCATGAATTGATGTTGACAAGCATGTGGCACATCATCCCGTCTACCCTTCTTTAGTAACATGCTCAAGCAAAGAAGAAGATAAGCTTTTGTCCTCCCGGACAAGCTTTGATTATCTTGGCATTCGACATGAGCATGTGGGCGCCGCGATGCTTTGCGCTTATATCAAAAGCGAAGCAAAACGCTCACTCGCACCATTCCGGCCCCTTCAATAGATGTTCGAGCATCAACGTCCTTTGTTCTTGGGCGAACACTATGACATCCTCCCCTTCGGAGGAGATTTTGGGGATACATAGGGACTAATGACTTACTAATGCGTATAAGGCAGTGAGTAATGCGAGTGGCAACCATGACTCTGCCGAAGCATCTTGAGTCCGCAACGAACTTCAACTCAGGCTCGTAATGTCATATAGGGTAAAAGACTCGTGATCGGACGGATGCTCGATTCAAATTGAATGATTCTTTGAATCGAGAGCCGGATTCTTCTACGCCCCAAAGGGGCATACTAAAACCAACTTCCTTCCGAGAATTGTAATATTTTTCCTTTTTTTCTTCTTCATCTGTTTTTTTTTCTCTTTTTTTTTATTATCAAGATGCCCCTATTTATAGAACTATCCCAAGCTAGTGCTGGCATAGCTAGTTGGTGCTGGCCTTCTCACTTTTGCTCCCCCTTTTGACATCTGTTCGGCTTTTTGTCAGCTCTCGTTCAAAAATTGACTTGTCCCTTTCTCGGTTGCCACCACCATCATCATCTCATTCGACACGATCTTCTATCGACAACTCGCTCGACCGCGATCTTACCTTTTCGATATTGTTGGCGAAAGATTCCTTTCTAGAAGATATGCATCGAACACAATGTGTTCTTCCTTCAGGATTGTCCTACTCGTCTTAGCTGAATGGCCGATTATGTTCGGTCATTTTTGTTCGTTTCAACTATGTTGCCAATTATGATGGGCCAACTATGCTCGCTTCAGCTGTGTGGACGATTATGTTCGGCCAACTGTGCTCGCTTCCGCTGTGTGGCCGACTTTGTTCGACCGGCTATGCTCGTCATTATTGATAATATTTTTTCAAATTTGACGCATTCCACGAGTAGGACAATGGGACTCCATTCAGGTCTTCCAAGTCATATGCCCCATTTAACAAACGTTCTGTAATTCTGAATGGACCTTCCCATGCTCGATCGAACACACCACTTGATACCCCCGTTGCTCGCCATAAAACCAGCTCGCCCACATTGAACCTGCGTGTTCGAACTTTGGAGTTGTAGAACTTCTCTGATCTCTTTTTGTACATGGCATTCTTGAAATCGACCTCCGTCCTTCTTTTTCTTCTAACAGTTCACACTCGAGGCAAGCCCTTGGTCATTGATGTGTTTCCAAAGTCATTGTTCGATGACTTGGAATCTTGATTTCGGGTATATAAAACTTTCCGCGACCAAATGCCAAGGCAAACGGGTCTCCGCAGATTGATGTTCGAAGTTGTTCTATAGGCCCATAATATTTCAGTAACTCTTGAAATCCATCCTCCCCTCGAATTATCAAATTTGGCCTTGAGGGTATGCTTGATAATTTTATTAATCGGCTTCAACTTGTCCGCTTTGATGGGGATATCTGAGTTGAATAGTGCTTTTTATGCCCCAAATGAGCACAATTGCCTGCAATTCACTTCCATCGAATCTGTTTTTGCTTATCGGTTACTAATGATTAGGGAAGTCCAAAATGACAAATGATATTTTTCCAAACAAAGTTCCACATTCTTTGTTCGGTAATTTTGACAATGGCTTTTCGCTTCCGCCCATTTAGTATAGTAATCAACTAAGAACCACAACATATTTTACTCCCGATGTGCGAAGAGAAATGGGCCGATCAAATCGATCCCCATTTTGCGAAAAAGCCATAGGCTATAAACCCACACTAATTCTTCAAAGGGCTATGAATAAATTAGGGCATGTACAGCACTTGTGGCACGCCACGAGCATACGTAGCGAAGTCTTTTCTTAAGGGGTGGCCAATAATAACCTTGTTCGATTATTTTATGTGCGGATCGAGCCCAATTGTATGATTTCGCGATACTCCATCATGGATTTGCTCGAGAAGTACACCGGCTTTTTCTTGAGTAATACACTTCAATAGTGGAAGTGAGAAGCTTTTTTTGTAAAAATGCTCGCCTATGATAGTATAACGAAAGCGATTGTAATTGAGGCGAGTAGCACGTGCCTTATTCTCGCGGAGAAGTCCCTTTTTGTAAGTAACTCAGATTTGAGTCATCCAAGTTTCTGTTACTTTATTATTTGGCGACCAAAACTCTAGAACTAATGGCGAACAAGTTGTGACGACCACAATGTCGATTGTGTTCGCTAATCCTTTCCTTCCAGATTGCCCGCGTCTTAAAGCATCGGCCGAACAAATTACCTAATCGTGGTAATTGTTCTATGAAAACTTGTTCGAAATGCTCGAGCAACTCTTTCGCTAGTTGTTGATCTTTGTGCCATCTGTTTCGCCTCCGGACTCGTACTACTTTGATACTTGATCTGATGACGATTATCGAGAATCGCTATAAATCATCGACCTCTGAATTCCCGTTGTCATTGCCATATGTAGTCCAAATGATTAAGCTTCATATTCGGCTTCATTATTTGTACCTGAAATCAAAGCGGATGGTTTGTTGTGAATGTTTGTCCGTTAAGGTGATGAGAACTATGCCGGCTCCGGCTCTCGAACTTGTTGATGAGCCATCAACATACATATGCCATGGTTGGTCGATAGCTTTTTCATGCATTTGTGGATATGTCAACTCGACCATGAAATCGGCCATAGCTTGGCCCTTCATTGCTGTTCGCGGGGCGAACGTAATGCCAAATTGCCCTAACTCCACCGCCCACTTGAGTAATCTGCTGCGATGATTCGGTCCATTGGAGGACTTCAAGAATGGGAATGTAGTCGATTCCTCGAGTGATCGAAAAAGTATGGTCGCAATTTTCGAACACTCATTACGAGAGCATATGTTAATTTCTCCAGTGGAGGGTATAGGAGCTCGGCTTCTTTAAGCACTTGGCTTACATAGTAAACAGGCAAATGTGTTGTCCCTTCTGCTCGTACGAGCACAACACTGATTACATGTTCGGATGCAACAAGATACAGATAGAGTTGTTCTTTGGACAAAGCTAGACGAAGGTCTCGAGTATCCGCAAGGTTCTTTAATGATTCGAATGCATTTTGGCAATGCTCAGTCCACTGGAATTTTCCTTTCTTTAATGCATCAAAGAAATGTTTGCATTTGTCCCCAGTTCGTGATATAAACCGGCTTACGGAAGCTAAACGTCCGGTTAACTTTTGGACCTCTTTCACACTCCTGGGGGCCTGCATATCGAGCATGGCTTGAATCTTTGTTGGGTTCGCCGATCCCCGATCGACCGACCATATGTCCGAGGAATTTTCTGAGTGAACCCCAAAGCGCATTTCTTGGGATTTAAAACTCATATTGTACTCCCCGAGTATATCGAACGTTTGTGCGAGGTGGGTGATGTGGTCTTCCTTGTGTTCGTTCTTTACCAAAATATCATCAATATATACCTCAATTGTTCGGCCGATGTGTTCGTCGAACATTTTGTTCACCAAACGTTGATATGTTGCTCCGGCATTCTTTAATCCGAACGGCATGCGTTGCCAACAATACATATTCTTTTCACCGCAGAATCTGGTATTCTTTTTGATCGTCCGGATGTATGGGTATTTGGTGGTAACCAAAAAAAGCGTCCATGAAGGTCATGAGCTCATGGCTCCAGCCATATATCGACCAAATAATCGATATGCGGCATCGGGAAATTATCTTTCGGGCATGCCTTGTTTAAATCAGTGAAATCAATACACAGTCTCCAAGATCCATTCGACTTGCAGACGAGCACAGGGTTCGCAAGCCATCTTGGACACTTCACTTCTCGAATTAGTTTATTGTCGAGCAACTTTTTGATTTCACTGTTCATGGCCGCATATTTCTCCGGACTGAACTTTCTGCGCTTCTGGATAACTGGAGTTTGTATTGGATCAAGGTTGAGGGAATGGCATGCATGTTTTGGATCAATGCCAACCATGTCCTCGTGCGACCATGCGAACACATCCAAGTTTGCTTGAAGATAAGCAATCATTTCTGTTCGAATTGGTTCAGGTAATTTCGAACCAATGAACACTTCTAACTCAGGTCTGTTTGGGTCGACGTTGATGGACTCCAGTTGTTCAACAGGTGTTGCTCGCTTTCTTTTTTGTTTCCACCGAGGATCTTGAATGGACCCCCGATGTTCGTCATCAACCTCCATGGGTTCGAAACCTATGCGAGGTTCTAGGTCCGTTTGCTCATTTGGCGGATCAATATTCATTTGATCTAGGAGATCTGGGGCATGAGTTGCCATCTCGGATTCTGTGTTCGCGCATTCTGTGTTCGCGCGGAGAGCTGTGCTCGTCAAACTTATTTTCGTCGGAAGATATTTAGGCGAGGTATTTGCTCGTTGTCTTGACTCACCAATCTCCCATGTTTGCTCCATCATGTTGACGATATTTTGCTTTTCTGGTGCGCAAGATAGCAAACAATCTTCGAGCTTTCTTCTGATCTCCTTTTACACTACCTGTTCCATCTTGTGTTGGAAATTTAACACAGTAGTAATACGTAGAACAGGCCGCTTTAAATTCCTGAATAAACGGGGGACCTAAAAACCCGTTATAAGTAGACGGAGCATCGACGATTACAAAATCTAGCATTCTAGTTCATCGGATCTCCGGATTTAGAGTTGATTCTAACTCGACTCCTAACCTAATCATACCATAGGGTCGGGTTACAGATTCCCCAAAACCCATTATGGTATGATCACATGGTTCAATATAACCGCTCAAGTCCCCAACTTGCTTTTCCATTTGGTGCAGAGTGTTGACGAACAAAATGTTCGCATAAGCTCCGGTATCAACCAGGAGGCGGTGCACCTTCAACCCGAGGAGACGAGCACTGATGGTTAAGGAGTCATTGTGGGGAGTTATTATTCCGTCGAGATCGTCTTCTGAAAACACAATTTGGTGAGAGGGTGGCGTGCTAGCTGATGTGCTCGCCACCTTCACTTGATGGATGCTTTGCATGGCACGCATCTCCATCTTTTTTCGTCTGTTCGATAATGTTGGTGCCTGATAACATCCACCCACTGGACCATATTCAGGACATATCATGTGAATCTCTTGACTTTCTCGACCTCTACCCACAGTAGGAGGCCCTCTTTTGGGTAATTCTGACCTCTTACGTGCTTCTTCGGGATCACTGTCAGATGTTTGTTCGGCTTTTCGCTTACCCCTTCGGTCTTCTGTTTTTTCTGTTCGGGAGTCTCGGCTCGCCGGCTTTTTTAGGATTTGGGTAAGACGATTATCTTCGTATAGCTTCCAAAGTTGTCGGAGTAAGTCGCGACAATCTTCTGTATTGTGCCCGATGTACTCGTGATAATTACAATATTTGGAAGCATTGAGCCGATGTTTGTCCATTATGATTCTTCTCGGCCTGTCTAACATATCCCGATCTCTGATTTGGTTGAAAATAGTTTCCGCTGAAACGCCCAAAAGACTTCGTAGGGCGTTTGCTTCTGCTCTTTCTTCGAATGGTTTGAAAGAGTCTGGGGGTTTGTACCCCCCTTCATTCATCACTTTCTTCCCAAAAACTTTCTTAGTTGTAGGTTCCTGACCCATCATACAAACATTTATCAAATCTTTCGATGTATGCTCGATCTGACTCACCTCTTAGTTGGGAAAATGCGCCAACCTTTGTTTTGGCGCCGGACGAGCACACATGGATGAGAAATGGGACAAGAATTGTTGTCCCAATTGAGCGAAAGATGTGATGGACGCAGCGGGCAAAGTAGAAAACCATCTATGTGCCCGATCACCCAAAGTCATGGGGAATGATCGGCACTGCGTTGCGTCTGTGGCCCTCATCGCGATCATAAAGTTTGAGTATTTGCTGAGATGGACATGAGGGTCAGACTCAGCATCGAACATGGGAATTGGTGGTCGAGACTTCGCCACTTTCTCTTGTATTTCGGCCGCCATGATCGCCGGTGACAATGGCGAGCAGGGTATTGTGCTCGCTCGAGGGTGGCCTTTGGTCGCGGCCAGGTCGGCCTGTAAACCCTCGATGGCTTTTTGCATTTCCGCAAATTTTGTGGAACTGACAGACTTAGATCGGGGTTGTTTCCCATCATGAGGACCCAGTGGGTCATGCTCGTGATGGGGCAGTCCCCCTTTCCAAGTTCGTGCTTGACTACCCAATCGATGATGGATAGACAATTTTGTTCCCGCCGATTTTTGTTCGGCATGCGGATGGTCATGAAGATCTGAATGTGCGGGCACTTTTATTGGTTGTTCCTTTCCTGGGTCCTGCCGCCTATTATTGCCAATTCGGTCTTTGGCGGAGAGCCTCAAACGTCCAAATGCTGATGGTCTAGACCCTTGAGGCTGTTCGTCATCAGACATATCATCGGCTTTTTTATTGGCCCGCTTCGCAGTTTTCTTTTTAACTTGCTTGCTATCAGGTGTATGCGAGCGTCGTTCTTCATCATCTTGAGTTTTTAACTTGGCCAACTCTTTTTAAGTCCTCTCTTTCTATGCTCGTAGCAAGAAAGTGATGGCCTTTGTTGTGGCCGCCGGATCATTGGCAATATCCTCAAGATTGATAGTTTCCATTGTCTGATCTTTGTGAGGCTGACGCTGAACCTCTTTCCGGTCATGAGGTCGACCTTGTCCCGACCTCTCCGTTTGTGTATTCCTAGATTGAGGCATTATATTTCTTTTTTCTGCCTCGGCTAACTACAGGTTTGTGTTTGGGTTGGTTTTTTGGCACCCTTCTTCTAGCGCCAATTGTCGCGAGTAGTTTTTTATCGAGAGTATTATGTGGCTAATTTAGTGACGACTCACAAACAAAACATGCACGTGTAAAATAAACTGAAAATAAGAAGAATTTGTTGACCCAGTTCATCAAGAAATGACTACTCTGGGGGCATACCAAGCCAGGGATGTAGTATTGCGAGTTTTACACGTACAATATTTGATACATCTTATGAAAATGAATCATTATGGATGAAGATGATTTGGTGAATTGATATCTGAGTGCTAGGGTTTTTTGTGATCTCTCGAATTTTTCTATACCTCACCTCTCTGGGAAATTTCTGAATGTATTTCTTGGGAAATATTTGTGTCACCTGTCTCTTGTTGTTGTTTCTTCCATTTATAGCACTTCGACAAGCATGAGCTGGATTGGCAAGCATGTGCTGGAGACTTCGGGCCATGCAAGAGTTCATGTAATGTTGCCACGTTTCCAACTTCGTCTTCCTGGTTGATCTTTGCTCTTGCTTGTCTATAAGGAACTCTTTTGGTCGTCCAAATCAACCTTTTGCTCGGCTGGATGCTTTGTTCGCCCCTTTAACCATGTCAGTTTTATGCTGGAATATTGTACTCGAGCATACTGAGCCCTCAGGATGTCTAGGTCTTCAGGATGTTTGGGTCTTTCAGGATGTCTGCGAAAGAAGCGAACTCTTACCCATTCTTCAGATTGTCGAGTCGCGAACACACCGACCGCCAGATTGTCCGAAGTCGCGACACCGACCGCTTCGGATTATCTGAGTCTTCGGGATCTCGAAGAATGAAAGCATCTTGACCCTCAGATTATCTGAGTCTTCGAGATGGTCTCGGCGGCCGAGCATCTTGACCCCGGATTATCTGAGTCTTCAGGATGGTCTGAGCATTTAAGTTGTCTGAGTCCTCAGACTTGTTCGTGGGCTCAGACTTGTCTGAGCCCTCAGGTTTGTCTGAGTCCTTTTGACTTAGCTCATTTGATTCCTCTTCCTGATCTGAGTGGCGAACATGCCTGTTTGCTCGGTAGGCTGGTTGAGCAACTTTGGTTGGTCGGCGAGCGACGAGCACACTTATCCATCGGGCATGATTATTTTAATGAATATTACACGTGTCTCTCTTACGTGTTCGATTAATGCTGAATAATTATATCGAACACAACATAATGTAAGATGGAGTATAATTTAGAATTGTTATTTTAATATTTTGAAAGTGATGACTGATAATTATTAATTTGTTCTTTCTTCTTTTTCAAAAGTGTGCTTACTTTTTTTTTATTTGTCCATCTATCAAAACTATGCTTACTTTTTTTATTTGTTCGTCCATCAAAAGAGTTTCATTTCTTTTGTAGATACAATTATTTTATCTTCACTTTTTAATTATTACTTAATTACTCAAATTGTTATTGTACTTATCTACAAAATTCATTTTTTTTATAAATTACCTCATAATATCCTACAATCAGGGCGGACCTACATGGTGGCCAAGGGGGTCCCCACTTGAATTTTATATATATATAGTTGGAGGCTCACTTGTGTAAAATAGTCTCACGGTGAGACAAAGTATAATTTACAGACAAAGTCTTATGTGAAAATTTTCACATGTGAAAATACCCATATTTAGATTACCCAAGAGAATTTGGATTCGGATCCTTAATACACTGTTTTTTTCGGATCGCTTCTTTTTCTTTTCTCCTTTCTCCTTTCCGCTTCTCTCTCCTCTTTTTTCCCCTTTCTTCTTCTTCCCCTTCTCGCCCCTCTCTTATCCCCTTTTTTCCTCCCAATACTTTTGCATCTTCTCACAGAAAAATATTCGAATCTCATTAAATTGTGTTCTCGTGTTATAGTAGATTTTTTTGCTAATTTTGTTTATCTGTGAAGTGCAATTTTCAACTTCTTCGACATTGATGGGTTTTTTTATTTGCCTGCGGTGTTTTCAATTTTGTTTGCATTGATTTTTCCAGGTATTATTGCCATCAATTTTATGATTTTGGGGTATTATTTCCATAGATCTATTGCCGGCGGTTTTTCCAATTCTCTTTTTGAGTACTATACTTGAGGGTTAAATAGGGTTTGCTATGTCCAGTTTGAGCTAGGACGAATTGAGCGTAATAATTATGCAGTGGTTCCTGTTGTATTGATATTTTGATTTTTTTTGTCTTTTTAGGGTTTTTGTTTCAAACATGCTTAAAAGGAACCGATGTGGTGAATTTTTTGGTAGTGATTTGTTTCGGGGAGCCATGATGGACCGTGTAAGATTTGGGATACGGCGACTGAGGCATTACGATAGATGCTGATTGATGATAAGATTCCTGCAATGTCATTTGTCAAATTTTCACTTAATGAGCACTCTTGTAAGTTAATATTATTTCCATTAGTTATGCTTATATTTTTTTCTAGTTCAGTTTGAATTGGATGAGAAGTGGAACGGTTACATACTTACATATTATATATGCTCAAATGATGGTACCTGACCTAATCTATGATGTGTGAACTTTAATAGAAATGATATTCAACTCGAGAGTGGAAGAGCTAAAGTGACTGATGCTATATGCACATTCCAATGTGTGGACAGCCGGTCAACCTTAATATCTGTCGCGACATGCCACTTTCTGTCGGGCAACGCGCGCGAGAAGCCTCATTCTGTCGCGTAACGCTTGACACTGATTTTTTATTTTTTTTTTCGAAATTTAAGTTTAATAATTATAAGTGTAATTATTAAACTCAAGTTATTTAATATTTTAAGTATATTAATTATTGATTAATGATTTATTTTTTATGTTAAGATATAGTAAATTTTATTTTAATATTTTATAGGTATACTAATTAATGATTTAAGATAGTTAATTATTTAATTAACTATAAATATATAGTTATTTTATATTTAATTAATGTTAAGCATCAATTTGATACAAATAATATTAATTACTCTAAAAATGTGTGTTTAAAACTTCAAATAATATTAAGCACACCAATTTAATACAGTTTATAGTATATATGAAAGTATTAGTTGTTTACAGTTGAAAGTATTAATTATTTAATTTAAAAACATTTATAGTTTGAAAGACATTAAAAGCGCGAACAAAAATTTTGTAATTATAATTTTGATAATTAATACATTTATTTTTATTATAAAGTTATCTATACTATTATAAAAGTGACAAGTCTTTGGAAAACATTTTTGGACGATCCTACCCTCCAATACTTTACTCCATACAAATTAGACCCCTAAATCGTTAAATATTTTTTAATCTATACATTTCTTACCCTACCCCTAAATCTCTAGACATTTCTAAATGGGTAATATTCTCAGTCGAAGGAAAGTGGATCGACGACGACGGGAAGGCACTTGAGGGAGGGGAAGACGCGGAGTGGCTGTAGAACGGTGAGACAGTAGTAACGCGAGGGTTTGCGGTGGACGATGATGCCTCGAGGGAGGGAAAGGCGCGTCGGTGAGGCGGCGGAACGCAAGGCCATAGATCGGACGACGACGACTCGAGGGAGGGGATGGGGATGCGACCGTAAAAAAATTAGCGCTTATCAGGTAAAAAAATCTCGCCATCATTACATTCCTAATCCAATTCCATCTTTTCTTTGGTGTCAGTATTGCAACGCATCATGTGTTCATGGCATGAGGCAGGACACACGAGGGCTAAATGAAGCAAGGTTTTCTTTAGTTTTGTTTAGTATATATATGTTGACACGACCACTCTTGAAACGTACAATAGAGGTACAAGGTTTATATGATGTTACTATGCTTTATGTGATGTTACTATTCATTTTCCACTGCAATGGTTTAAAAATTTTTGTTACTTGCATGGTGTTTGGCAAAATGCTTCAATGAACGAGTTTATTTATTTATTTATTTTTAGGTTTGATCGTTGCTAGAAAAAAGAGTGGGAAAATAGCATTAGGGTTGTTGAAGAAAATTCCCCATCTTAAATCGGCTAAAGATCAGATTTCGAAAGGCATATATTCGACTATGCTGAAGCCCACATCATCAGATCTTTCTCTTGGTTCAGTAACGCTACTCTTGAAAGGTAGAGGTACAAGGTTATATCATTTCAAAATTAGATTGTCTTTACATATAAACACCATCGTCTATTGAATTTCAGGTTTCTGCACTGCAGAAGTTGTACCCACTACTCGATAAGGATGAAATGCCTCATTTTTTTAGGCTCAATGTCTTGAAGGTCCTGGAGTGGTTCTGATGTAAGGTAAATTTTGATCTTATTTGTTAAGCATTGGCCACCTGGATGTAACAATGAGTATTTAACCAATTTCAATTGAAGTCGCTCAATTTAAATCAATACCTGGTTGGCGCGTCCGAATAAATAATTAGTTGCATTGTAAAATTTAAAAATGTGTCATGAAACACAAATTGCTACTGCATATGGTGAACCGGAACACACTTTTATTATTTTTGAGTAAAGTCATCTCAATTGAGTAATGTTCCATTTTTAAAGAAGAAAACTTAGTTGATGTGTTATCACCATAATATTTTTTCGCTACTGCATATGGTGAACCGGAACACACTTTTATTATTTTACATGTGATTTTGTTTTCATTTTCTTCAAGATTTTATTAGCATATTGGCCTTTCTCTTTTGTCTTAGATGTGCAATTGATAGTAATGTTTCATTTGATTTTGTAGAATATTATAGTGGTATGCGGATTAAGACACGCAAGCGGATTTGTTGGGCCTCTGGACCCTGCAGCATATTCGGATGCAGTGGAAAAAATTAATTTTCTCTTGGATTTTCTCTTGGTTGTGTGTTTTCTCTAAGCATCCACAAGTGTCCCTATTTTCAAGGGTTGGATGCAGGATGTATTTGGTGTTTATCGATTCAAATACCTTATGTGCAAGAACTTATTGCAAAGATCATTTTCAGACCTTAATTTAACAGATAAAGTGACCTTTTCGAGGTAAGTTTCTCATGGTTTTCATTTGCCGCATGTTCCTACTATATATAATTAAAAATGAATAACTCAAAAATAAATATATTTGTTGCTGCTGAGCTAGATAGTTTATTTATTTTCTTCATCTCTATATGGTAATACATTTCTTATTTAACTTTTGCAACCCTTATTTCCTTCCTTTGTGGGTTGAACCTGTTGTTCCATTAATACAGGTGGTCTTTATAGGGGTCTGTACACAACCTGACGCTATCAAAGTTGATGAGGGCGAGCAACATTCTTACTCTATAATTGACTGCAAACCTAAGCATGATGTCATTTTGTCATCTGTGATATGCAGAAGGTTTTGAGGAGAAGGTTATTTCTCATAAAAATCGTGAAAATGTTATACAAAGGATCCTTTCTAAAAGCTATTGTAAGTATCTCAACCCATTTAAACTCACAAATATCTCGGCTTTTACTTAGTTGAGGTTCAGTTGAAAAACTCGTGAAGATTGGGTTTCTTAGTGTATAACGGGCTGGATGTTAAAATATTTAAACATTTATATTTGGTATGACTCAGCTGAATCATGTGTGTATATTACATATATATTTTGGGATGATGTTTTTTGTTCATTATATGATTCCTGAGGTTTAGTTTTCGTGGTGGGTTTCATTTTTTTAAGGCTGAGCAGTCATGGTTCTAAGTAGATGGGTGCAAATTTGGATAAGAAATTTAAACCTCAGCTTATCTTCTGTGCAAATGAAATAAGCATGCTTCACCAAAATCAGAATTGTTTGGCATGAAAACCTAACTTTCTACATGAGAAAAAGGTTAACACGAAGTTAAAGAAATTTGAGTTTAAAAAGGTTTTAGCATATTTATTGCCCTATGTCACTCTTTTTATTCTTCTTTCCTATTATTTATTGATTTATTTATCTCATATGAACATATAATTTATTTATAGTTTCTCTTCAAGTCCTAGCACAACACGCTATTTGTTTATGTTTTCTTGTATGCCTTTTTTTGTATGTTGTTTTATTGCTTATTTACGTTTTGTTTTGCATTTCATAGGTGATACAATTTCCTATCTCCATATCTATATGCCTGTGATGTTTAAGTTGATTCATTAACTCTCAACTCATGAGGATGCGTTTTTTGTTCTATCCTTCTAAACAAATGTGTTTGTTTGGTGGACGACCATCAATGCTTGTTTGGAAGATTTACTGAATTTTTTGGCCTTAATATATTTCTAGCAGCAGTTGGCAGTTGCATATTTTATCCATAAAATTCTACAAATTTCTTCCATGTTAATTATTCTTTTTTTTTTTTATGTTTTTATTTGATGATATTATGAAGAAAGTTTGGATCTCCTCTGATAAAAGAAATTAAATGAAGCTTTTGCTTGAGTTCAGTAACCTTTTAATGATTATTGACAGATTAAAAAGTTGGTTTGAGGTTGAGGAGCCAAACCGTAGAAGAAGAATTGATAAAGAAGTGATCTCAAATTATTTAGCAAATGGAAGAACAAGTAACCTCAGTTCTTCAACAATAATGGTAATTGCTTCATTTTCCTGTCCAATTATGCACATTAAGTATGAGTGTATGACTTATAACACCATTCATAGTCTTTGATTGTTACAGGGAAGGGATGACGCTGACTAAAGCTGAGATGGAAATTGCAAAGATTTTACTGTTTTTTTTTTTTTTTTTTCCTTTGAACACTTTGTAGCTTCTACAGGTACAAAAATTGTGCGAATTATGCTACCTAGATAAACTCCCACTCTTATATTACTTCATCTTAATTGTCTGCCAAATTCAGAGAAAAAGAATGAAATTAATATCGACTTACACTATATAATATATGTTATCTTTCTATTCAATTATTTAGTTTGGAACAAATACATTTCTACACCATAGAACTAATTAGTAAGACTGAATCTTTAGATTACCATTTCTACATGACATAAAGATATATTAAGCTATGTCTTATTATTTTTTGCACCTTAAGTGTACATGGTTTGTAATTATAAACATATTTTACATATTAAAGGCCTGCATAAACCAGTCATAGCATCTATTCAATGTGTCTCAAAGAAGAGGATGTGGTACTCTTCAAAGTTTCCTTTTCCATATATTATGATCTAAGAATGTACAACGTGCAACACACGTGGTAAAAACCTAGTTCATTTAAGTACCACCAATCTTTTGTAACCCTTTAATTATAACTAAATTTTTTGACCTTTAATTTCAGTTGCAAATAACATATGAGGATTATCCAGTACCGTCAATCTCTCAATTCTGGCTCAACTACCGTCATCCAACTGCATATGGTTTAGAATTTCAATTTACAAGTAGAATAGACATATATAATTTATTATTCAACCATTTCAGGGATCTTTAATTTTTACTTGACGTAAAAGTTTAATTATGATCACAAAAAATTACAGAGGTTAGTAGTATAAACTTTAGAAAGAAGTTGAATTTTGTGTATGTATGGGTCAAGAGTAATGACATTTTGTGTAATATTATGAATATTGTGAATTGTGAATTATTACTCTCAAAATTATTAATATGTTACATATGATGAGTTTGATATTTTTCAATATTACCTCTTCAAAAAAAAGAAGATATTTTTCAATATTACAAAGGATCGTGGAGAGTGCATTATATTTGATATGTGCATCTATTATGTCCCGATTTGAAAATTTCTAAAACCATATGTAACATAATGCACACTCAAAAAATTATAAAGCAAAAAAAAAAAAAAAATTCAAAAAATTACAAAGCAAAATATATATATATATATATATATAAGTATGTCGAGTCGTTTACGCGACAGAAATGGCGGCTGTCGCGGTCAACACGCGATAGAACAAGTCAGCCAATGATTGAATTTTCGTTAGTCACTTCGTTCAAATGTGCATTTAGCACTAGTGGCTAAAGTTAAATGATGATAACTTTCTATTAGTTTATGTTAGTTTAGCCATTTTTTGTGTCTCTCAAGGCAACTAATTCTATTTCATGGATGGTTAAGAGGATAACAATGTTTGCTTTAATTGTTTTGGTGGAAATTTAGTAGTGAGTCTGAGTCAAAGAAGATGATATTGTTGCTGATGATTATTTTAGGTAATTACCCCTGTTTTATAGTTTGTTATTCTTTTTTTATATATACTGTGATGTTTTTTATTGTAATACTGTGATTTTATTTAGTATATTACTTGTTATAATTGTTTTCAATACTTGTTAGTGATGGTGATTATGAGGTTCTTGTAAATATTCTATTGATTATTTGCATAGTGAAAATATTAAGTTTTTTTTGCTACAAATTATTTATTTCAATATACATGCATGTCATTAGTTCAATCAAGAACAAGAAACATCAATAATATCCAAAGAAAACTAAGCAAGTGTATATTCATAACAAAAAGGCCGATCGAGTTACACACGCCTGACGCACGTGCTCACTTGACAGCTCATCATCCCAGTCTATTGTTATTTGTGACACTATGTGATTGTAGATGTGATTTTTTGTCTTATGATATAATACTGTTTGACTTGAGATGTTATTGTATTCAATTAATCCTTACTTCTGGATTCTTTAGATAACATTGTTTGTGTATCTTTTATTTATTCCTTTGAAGAGGAAATGTAGTGACATTTTATAAGGAGCTGCCATGTTCAAAACCAATTTGTTTAGCAATCCATGCTATAACTAGAAATGTGGATGCTGAAACTCTTGTGTTTTGAATGCAATACTGTTATGTTTTGTCTATGATATTGTTATGTTTTATTTGTACTACTGCTTCGATTTACATTTAATAACCTTCACAATTTTACTTTTTTCTTATGTTTTCATGCAATACTGCTCCGTTGATTAATTTTATGGTAATGAAGGCGGAGAAAATAGTGGAATGTATGAATAAGTTTAACTTTTTAATGTAATACTTTCAAGTGTAATGACGTAATACTTGCTTCATAAAATTGTGATATTGTTACATTTATCTATTAAATATATATTACTTTTACAGTAGGATGTAATATTGTCAAGTGTAATTATGTCATACTATTAATTATAATAATATAATACTATTTCATAAAAATTGTGGTACTGTTACATTTATTTATAAATTACATTATTTTAAATGTTTTGAGGACTACTTTTTTAACAGGTTCTTTTCACTGTTTTACAAAGCAAAAAATTTAATTTAAAATGGAAAACTATTAATTGTAATAATATAATAGTATTTCATAAAAATTATGGTATTGTCACATTTATTTATAAAATATATTATTTTTCATGTTTTGAGAATTACTTCTTAACAAGATTTTTTAACACTATTTTGCAAAGCAAAAAATTTAATTTTAAAAAAAAGTTTAAAAAAACGAAATAGAAAAGCTCAAAAAGAAGGAATATGGAAAAAACAGAAAAAAAAATGTTCAAATATTTTAATTTTAAAAAAAAAAGTTTAAAAAGAACGAAATAGGAAAAGCTCAAAAAGAAGGAATATGGAAAAAAAAACAGAAAAAAAATGTTCAAAAAATTTAATTTTTTAAACAAAAGTTCAAAAAAAAAAAAAAAAAAATATTGAAATAGAAAAGCTCAAAAAGAAGGAATATGGAAAAAAACCGAAAAAAAAATGTTCAAAAACAAAAATGAATGTTCAAAAATTTTTAAAAAAAAAAATTTGGAAAAAAAAACAGAAAAAAAAAAATTTAAATTTTTTTTTTAAAAGTTTAAAAAGAAATAGAAAAGCTCAAAAAGAAGGAATATGGAAAAAAACCGAAAAAAAAAATGTTCAAAAACAAAAATGAATGTTCAAAAATTCAAAAAAAAAGTTTAAAAAGAACGAAATAGAAAAGCTCAAAAAAGAAGGAATATGGAAAAAAAAACCGAAAAAAAAATGTTCAAAAACAAAAATGATGGTAAGGGGATTTGAACAATGATTGAGATATCTGTTATTTATTCTTATTGGCCGCGTGTTTTACCATGTTTTGCTGTTGTAATCCATTTGTTAGGATTTTTCCCTAAATTATTTTATTTTCACCTATGAAAATTTTCACATAAGACCTAAGTCTAGTATGCAAATTTGTATAGATACAAAAACTTTAATTTTCAACCAAATTCTATAATTGATTAATGTAATACAAAATTGAGTGGTTATCATGGTTTTTTATTTCGAATTTTTCATTATGGTTCCAAAAAATAGATCATAATTTAGGGTTAATTATTTAGTGTTTATGGTGTAGTTGATTGATTTAGGGCAATTTTATAGATTTTCATCTATACAAATTTGCACACTAAACCTACTCTAAGTTATTTGTTGTTAACTTGATAAGGTTATTGCGTTTGTCAATTTAAATTCTATGAAAAAAATATTTAAATATGGGGATGAATTTATATTATGGTTTCTCGTTTTTAAAAAAATTCTTTTGAGAACTATCACTTTGGGAATATTAAATCAAGTTGTCAAATTGATTTGGTCTTATTTATTTATTTATGAGTTATAATTTATAATTTCAAAGTTTTGGGAGGTGTTTGTCGAATATAAAATCTGTTTATTAATTTTGATACTTTAAACCCTCGATATAATACCAACTCGATCCCGAATTTGAGATCCCGAATGTTGCTTGGATCGATAACTAACTTACCTCACCCTCAAGAACCTTCTTCATTTTGGTACCTATCTGGGGGTGCAAACCATTTTGGTTTTTTTGTAATGGTTTTAGACTAAGTTTATTTTGTTTTAAGCTTTTTTATTTCAATCTAACCTTCCTTTAATGGAATAAGATTGACAATCTGGATTCAATTATATGCAATTTTTTTATTTATTGATTCCAAAACCGAAATGATTTCCTTGAATTATTCTTGGAAAAAAAATAAAAACATTTCAAAACAAGGTAATGCAAATTTGTTTTATTTAAATTTTAATATGTTCCCAAAAAAAAAAAAAAGCAAAGAATTTATCACAACAATTTATTTTGTAGATCCTTGATTGTGGTTTTACATTTCCATATACGGATGATTTTCAAGCTCCACGCCCACTCCCCATCCACTCTTCCCTTCATTCTGTCAACAACACCGTTAACACACTTAACCAAATTTCTCAAATTCACTAATCACTTCAGTTTATTTATTAGTCGTGACTCGACTACCTCCTGTAGTTTACTCACTCAACTTTATCGCATCAAACCGATTTTACAGCAAATTTTTTCGACTACCCCTTTGAGGCAAAATTACTTACATGGTTCAACCCGATTTTGAACCTGTAGAACTACCCTCAATAGCTTTCATTTTTCTATGAAAGACTACCTCTGAATGTGTATTTCTTTATATATAGCAAATTACTCAACTCACAAAAGCTTAAAGCATGACTTTGAATTTATATTCATTGACCATTAATTTAGTATTCATCAAATAATTGACATTTTTACTAACTTTTAAATAAATTTAAATTCATTTTAAATTGGGAAACTTTCAGATGAATCCGTAAGAAATAAACTTTTTGAAGACTCAGATAATTATATGTACTTTATAAAAATTCGAATCTAATACTTTTTGTAAATTTAATATTATAAAGTAATTACGATTTTAAAGTAAATATTTACTCACTTTTTACAACTCCAATCTCACCAACAATCACACTCAAACTACCTTACAAAAGGGTTTGGGGTTTTCTTGGAAACTGGTTGGTTTCAAACTTAAATTTATAACTAAGATATCCTTTTCCAATTCAATAAACAATCTTAAAGAGCTATTTTGATAATGACAAAAATTATATTATCGAGACTTTTGTTCTTTTTTTGTTTTTAAATATTACTTTGGATATATCTTATCAAATATAGGCTTATTTTTTGGAATTTTTAAATTTATAAGCTCTTTTTATTTTCGAATTTAAAGCACTTGACGGAAATTCTTGGGTTTTTTGTATAATTAAATAACAAGTTTGTTTATGACTTTATATTCTGATAATAAGTTTGAGCTCTTGTTATTTTGTATACAAAATTTCCGTAACCTTACAATGTTAAAAATCAAAATAAATTAAAAATTGTCGCATATTTTTGGGTCAAGAATAGTCGAATCTAAGTATTTATAGGCATACACTTACAAATTTTTCTTTTTGCACCTATTCTTAAAAAAAAGCTATCTGGAAGTATTCTTGGAGAGATATTTTCTTGCTTTATCATGAGTTTCTTCTTATGAATTTATTATTTGTGTAAATTAAAAGAATATATTTTGCTAACGTTGTTTGAGACTCCCTAACACGTTTTTCATCTAGGCAATAGCCTTTCATGTTTGTGCCGGAAAAATCTTCACTTTTTGGTCGTTGAAAAAAATGGTTCTTAAAGAAATTGATTAACCCTTTATTGCGGGCTTTATTACGACATAATTTTAATTTGAGTTAAACGATTGACACGCTGACTCATTTATTTAACATCCCCTTCAGTTTTTTGGTAATGTTTTTCTTTTTTTTGAATATTAAATAATTTCTTGTAACACATAAAAAAAAATCCATAAAAAATGATCAGGTTATTATATTTTTTTATGTAGCAAATTTAAAAAGTCATTGTGCTGAGATCTTTTTATGTCAAGAATAGGGGTTAAACTTTAAATGACTTTTGTCTTTGCTCCTTTTGGGGATAACGCTTCATTTAATGAAAAGATTCCAGATAACTCTTTTCAAGCTTAATACGGATCCTCTTTTTAAAAGTTACATTCTTGGTAAAATGCTTTATTTTTAAGCTTTTTGTGACTTTATGAAATCTTTACAACACTCAAAAACTTAGTTAGATATAGTTTCGGTTCTTTTTATAATGAATGTCTTGGGCAAAAAATATCTATTTTCTAAGGAATCATGAATATTTTTTCCAACGATTTCTTAAACATTGTCTTTCATCGAGCCATATAGATATTCTTAGGTTTTAAATCTTGAGTCTTGGAACATTGAAATCTTTATCTTTTTCATATTGCACATTCACATTCTCCTTGAGTCTTGGTCCATTCTTGTCATCAGAGAAAATGGCGCCTTGATCTTTAATTCTTGGAAATTTCTTTCAAAAAAAAGACTATATATTAATTGATGTCTTGATCATCTATATTTAAGCCGAATTCTTGGTTTTAATACATGTATATTTTGAAACTCTTCAAATTCTCGGTTTCTCTCTTTTTCGTCTAAAAATTCTTCATTCTTCTTTTTCTTGAAACTTTAGTTTCAAAATTCTCTAACTTCTAAATTTTCTAATATCTTTTCTTATTCAGTTAACTATTTGATTAATTGTTAGTATTAATCTTTGTCGTATAAATATCTGCGAAATAAATATATACATTTTTTTTAAAGGGATTCTCAATATCATTCAATATTTTGTTTAAACCTCGCCGATCTCGATTAATAACTATCAAGATTAATCAAAAATGCCTTTATTTTGGGATCTAATCAAAATCATATCTTTATTAAATTCATCTCCCAACAGGTTAGAGTTTTTTATTAATTTCAAAATGTACCTTCTTTCTCTATATATAAATTTTCTAATTGTCCTAAGGGAAAAGTGAGGGAAAAGAAAGAGAGTTTATAAAAAAAAATATATATATATATATTATATAAATACAATAACGAAAAGTAAAAAAAAAATCAATTTTATTACATAACGAAAAGTAAAAAATCATTAAACAACGAACAAAATACAAGATTTGAATGGTTAATGTCAAGTCAATCAATAACCGGTGCTTGATATGCATTTGAATCTGGAAATATAGAACATAAATTTTGCTAATATTCAATCCATTAAAATTCACAGAAAAGGTAACAAGCCCTCATCACTCCCTGCAATAATATTGATCACCTAAATTATCCAGGAAGCAAAAAATAAACACCAATTCCATAATTAAACTAAAGAGCCAATAAATCACAGAAGAATAGTCGGGAAAAATTACTAATACTCGATTAAAATTACGTATGAGTTCTAATTGAAATTTAAACATACTTGGAAAATGAAGGCACGAAGTAAAAATTTGCACTGATGTGGAAATAAAAACCTTACAAAAGCTGATCTACGTTGATCAGGTAAACTGTAACAAACCAACTAAATCTGATCGTTGGATACATCCTAATTTGTTTTTGCTTTAGTAGTCTTATTCTTTGATGATCTCTGTGGCATTGAGTTCTTCATCCCAATAAAGAACAGCAGTGCTCCAAGCAACGCCAAATTCTTGAAAAAACAAACATTTTGGGTATTGATTAGAATAGACTAACAAATTACCAAACAGAAAATCAAACTAATATATTAACTTAGGCCCCGATTGGTAGCACCTTATAGGGGCTAAAAAGGTCTGATCCACTAATTTAGTCATCTGATTGGTACACCATATAACTAACCGGCCGACCCGGCTTTTATCGGCCGACCCGCTATTATTAATGTGACGAATCACTGTTCACTTCAATGTAAATAATACCACCTCGGAGGTGGTATTATTTTAAAGGGACTTCTACAGTAACATTTATTCCAATTTTACCCTTATTCTTCCTTCTTCCCTTCATCTTCCTTCTCCCTGAAAAATCCTCATAGTTCGCCGGCTGCCACCCCTAGACGTTTTCTGTCGGATTCTTCAATTTTTCCGTTCAATTCTTCAAATTTTCCAAGCATAATTTTCCGTTTCGAAGCATAGTTCTTGCAACGCACCGAATCCGTTCAATTCTTGCAGCGCACCGTTTCGAAGCATATTTCTTGCATAATTCAAAGCATAATTCTTCAATTTTCCGTTCAATTCTTCAAATTCTTCACCGTTTTGAAGCATAATTTTCCTTCTACGGTGTACTTGCAGCGCACCGTTTCCGACGCAGTCAAATTTCCACCGTTTCGAAGCAAAAAACAACAGAAAGCACGTTACAATCGGTGCGATCTGAGATGTTCTCAAATTCATCAGGTAATTTAGTGAATTTTTTTTAATTGGGGTATAGGATTGATTACCCCCTTTCTAGTTGTAATTTGGTGAATTTGGGGTATAGGATTGATTACCCCTTTTCTCGTAGTTGTAATTTGGTGCGATCTGAATTTTTTTCGGAATGTATAGATACAGAAAGAGGATATGTAACGAGACTGAGGAACAGAGATTAGAGATTTCAGATTCGCATTGTGAAAGATTTGGTTGACCATATCCCTGATTTCTTGGCTTAATTCTTTCCTTAAATATTGCCAGCAGCAATTAGTGTAGAATAAATGATTTTCTTTCTTTATTTTGGTGATACTCTTCACAGGATTTTGTTGTATATATGTAACATATCTATTTTTTGTGAATAATGAAGAAAACCATTAACACTCCGTCTGTGTGTTCAAGAATTTCAACAGATTGTTTGCAGACTTGAGTTGTTTGGGGGAATTTGTTAGAATGTTAGCTCATAAAGAAGAGAGGTTATTGAATTGAATTGAATTGAATTGTATTGAATTGAATTTTGTTTTGTGTGAAGAATGGTTTCATTAATTTTGCTGCATATTCTAGAGGAAATGGTTATGGGAAGAAATATTGCAATATTGTTGGGGAAATGGGTGTGCAATTTTGTTTGAGTGGTTGAGCAATTTAGATTTTGCTACTAATTTTTTTATGGTCTTGAATTATTGAATTTTTTATGATATTGGGTATGTTTAAATTGGGTATGAATCAAGTAAAAGGGTAAATTAGTCATTTAATACATTTTAATTATTTTTTAATATTTTATATCACTTTTAATACCTCCTACCAATCAACATATAAAATTTAACACCATTTTTTTAATAATTTCTACCAATCAATTTAGTAGTATCTTTCCTCATTAAAATAGTCATGAGACAATTTTTGTAGAAATAATTGTAGGGCTACCAATCGGGGCCTTAATGGTAAAACATATTTCAGATTTAATAATCACCTGTGTAAACTTGACAAAGAGCTGATTGAACTCTTTCTTGTCAGCTTCATAGTTGTAGAAATCGTACAAGATTGGGGATGCAACTGCTTGATGAACCAGCTGTGGGAAAGGAGTGACCCGTCAATAACAATACTAAAGCTCTCGTTTCAAAGAAATAATTTTTAAAGGAAAAAGCTCACAACATCAATACTTCCTCTGTTCCTAATTATCTGTCTGATTTTATCCGCACAAAGTCACAAACCAATTTTTCATTATTAAGATTCTATAAGACTATTATGCCCTTATTCACAAGAAAAACGGTTAGTATTTTAAGGGTATTGATGGAAAAAGGGTAATTTCTTGTTGATATTAGCAAAATGACAAATAATTAGGAACACCATTTTGGTTGGAATCAAACAGATAATTAGGAACAGAGGACGTATAAAAAATGGTCGGAATGACACACATACCAGGAGAAAAGCTCCAAAAGAGCTGCCAAAGACAAACAAGAGGCTTCCGAGAGCTTTCGTTATGATGGCCCCCAATATCAAATGTTTCATCTGAAATATAATTTTATGAGTTACTGTAAATGACATTATAAAGGGTGTCTCTATGGTTTGCAATATCAGATTAAGCAAATATAAGTGCCTTACATCTACATGAGGCACTTGAATCCCAGTTTGGGCTGTAACATGCTTGGAGAATATGCTGAATTTTGGCTTCAAACTATTTGCAGCTGGCCCACCATCAACTCCAAATTCAGTGAACCTACAAACGGATAAACTTAGAATGCATAATATATTGCTCAATAAATGTGTAGCTAGTATTCCAACTCAACTGTAATGGGCAAACAGAGAGCTCCTTGATAAAAAATGGGGTACAATTGATGACATAAAAGAAATTGTACATAAGCCTTTTTTAATATTTAAATACGTACAACCAAAATATACAATTATATAAGATGCTACATACAATTCAAATAAAGTTGCAACTAAAATTTAAAACTGGTCCGTCAAGACTTCATTCATTGGAAGCGACATATGATATCATTATTTGATGCTCTTAATCAATAGAAAGAGCGGAAATTGAAGACTACTTAGGTGTACCATTTCTCATTTCCTAATGTGAAAAAGCAAAGACTACTTCTATTCTTAGTTCATAATGTTAATAATTAACTGAAACACATCAATGAATAAAAAAAGAAAGAGTTCAATATATCCTAATCGAGAAAATGAAGTAGCAGAAAAGTAGATACTAGATAAAGTGAACAAATTCACATGGCATTACTCCAACAAACTTGGATAGTTCTAGGATTAGATACATTCCATCAAATCCTTAAAAACCAAAACAATTTTGGAATACAGAATAGCATCTAATAGTATATATCACAACTTAAAGATCCTATTTTGAAAATCCACAATTAACTGAACCCCATTTCTAACAAAAGAGAACTAAAAAATAATTTTCTCCACATTATACATTGATATCATTAAATAACAATAGATCCTTTAAAACAAGTACTAAAAGGGAAAGACTAAAAGAAAATATAGACTGATTTTGAGTAAAAAACATCAACTTAACTCGATTAAACCTAATAGATGGGTTCTTTTAGGCTTCAATTAAGCTCAAACAACGAGCATTGGACAAATCATGGAGCCCCAAGATCCAATCAAACAATGTAACTTGAAATCTCAATCTAAATCTAAGTCAACCCTATTTTTCCTGTTACTCATACTTCAAAAGGAACCCAAAAACAGTTATTGAAAATTCAAATTGGAAAAAGCGACAATCAATCCAGAATTATAAAGAAGAACAGATCTGAGCGAGAGAAAGCAGTAGCAGCTCTTACTCTTGATACGCGGAGAGAACGAAGACAGCGACGAACAGCAATCGACCGAAGAAGGATATGAACGCCATTGTTGTACAGAATAGCTCAAAATTGAAAAACCCTGCTCTCTCTCTCTCTCTCTCTCTCTCTACCCCCAAAATCGAGGTTTCTCTGTCTAGATTTGGGGCAATTCAAAGACAGGGATTCAAAAGGGGGCGGCGAGAGAGATTCAAGCGACGTTGTGAATTGTGATAGTTTGGAAAATGAGAATGAACTGTATATATATACACCTAAGAATTTTCAAGTTTTTATTTTCTTTTCCGTGATTTTTGTTTGATCTTTTTGGTTTTTGAAATCTGAAAACATGCAGTGTTGAGTTGTACACTTTTGCTTGTACATTTTGATTTGTAAATTACTTTATGTTTCTTTAATTTGGAAATCTTGGAATAATAAATAAGAAAATAAAATAAAGTAAAGTATCTGAATACGACAGAATTGCATTGTCCGTTAATCGAATTTATTTTATGTTTGGAGTGATGGATTTTATTTTAATTTATAAAAATATATTAAAATTCATTAGATTGAATAATAAATAATACTAGTAAAATTGGTTTCAGAAAAATATGACAAGTTGTAACTTTTATTGATTTTTCATAAATTTCTAGCCATGTATTGAATTTTTTTTTCAGGCATTTGTAATAGGATTTCCTAGTATTCAATTCAAATTTAAAAATGTGTTATTTTGTATTTATTGCTCTTAAACATCAACCATTTACAATGAATACAATGATTCTCTTTTAAAAAGTCAAATCAGACATTGTTTTTAGGAGTTCGAAGGTTACAATTTTCTTAGGAAATTGTCTTCTGCATAGAAGAGCATGGGCCTTGTGTTAGGGTTTATCGTAACACTATTCAAGTATGGAGAATGGTTGGCATTCCTCCTACTTAGGGATGACAATATATATCACCCCGACTCGCCCTGATCCGCACCGTTTGGGTTGCCCCATTAAAAAGTGGGGCAGGTTCGGGTATCTAAGTACCCGTCCCGACCAACTGTCACCCTTACTCCTATTACATCATTTCCGCCTCTGATGGATGGGATGATTTGATAGGCAACAAGGTGAAGAGTTGTGTGTTGCACTAAGAAAGCAACGGAGAAAAGGACGAGAATGGAGAAGTTAAACCTACAAGTAGACCCACGCTCCTTGTCAAGTTGGTTTGAGTTTGTCAGTGTTTGCTTGTTGGCACGGCCTACCAAAAGGATTGGCAGAAGAAAATTGAGCAGTTGTCATAATTGAACGTGTTTGGCCCTTTAATCGAGTTGGAACACTACATGTAGTGCATCTTGAGGTGGCAACACATCGATTGTTGCAATCCATCAAGTGATGCCTCAACCATAGTCATTGGTCGTGAGAGAAGCTTGTGGTGACTCCTTATTAACCGTGCGAAATCAAGTCATTTGGCTCAAAGCCCACTCAAACCATGACACATGATGATGGTTATCTGGCATGCACAAGACTCAATCGACACGAGGCACACACACGAATTTTTAAAATTATAATTCTTTCCCCAACTTTTTTATAAATAGAGGCTTTCATTTTCACCATTTACATTCATTCTCATTATTCTCTCTCCAATGATTTTCGATGCAGTGTGTCTTAGTTTTTTTGGTGAGCCTGAAGCTTTCACTTTTGACATTTTCTGACGATTATAACTAGATCGGCGATCAAATTGGACTGGGCATCGATTGGCAGTTCAACTGATTGGATCGGCGCTCCAACCGAATCCCTGCTTATTTTTTTAATATTTCATATGTTACATTAAATAATATGCATTTATAAAAAAATAATTATAATTTATAAGTTTCATATTGAAGCAAACACAATACAGTCATAAACAACACAACATAACACAATTTAAAATTTAAAATAGGAACAATAGAAATTATGATTAATTTTAAAATTAATTAAAAAAATAACAAAAAATCGGTTCAACCGGTTTTTTTCGCTACTGATTGGGGTTTTCAGGTTCAACCATAAAAATAGTTTTTTGGGGATAATCAAACCGATTTCATGGTCAGTTGACGGTTCCCGATTCAACAGTTCAATCCGATTTTGAAAATATTGCTTTATTGCACACTTCTTCCCTAAGACTTATTATCTTCATTTCCTTCTCTGCTTTCGGGGTTGTAATGTTGTGGCGAGTGCAATTCGCCATCTTATTACGACGTGGTGCACAACCGAAAAAGAACGAGTGATTGAAGTTATGTCCTCTGACACGAATCTACGCAAGGGTTTTGTATCGATCGAGGTCAGTGCGGAGGTAGACGAGGAGTTAGAGCCGAGCTTTCGCCTCACGAGAGTCAAGGACGAAGATGGAGGAGGACAACCTTTGTGGCCGCTTCGGTGTCAAACGAAAGATGTGCACTTTTGTGTACCACACTAGGATGAGTCAGCCGACTTGTCCCAAAAAAGTTGTCATTGTCTGTCTAGGAGCGATTAGGGTCGATATGAGGTTTCCTATCCCTCCAATGATAAATTGCTATTAATTTCATAAAACTTAACATAAATTATATTAGAAGATTCACACAGTCAATTAATTAAAGATGACATTTTTCCACCACTTCACCAATAAACAAAATGGAGGAAATGGTCGAGTAGTTACAAAGAAATGCCACACTTCAAGATTAAGTCAATGCACTTATAAAATAAGGTAGAAAATTCAAGTTTGCAACTGCCACCATTATTACGCAGAACACTTTTCCAAATAAGAAGTGAGACTATTTGACTATTTGTTTTTTATTTTTTTAAGAACAAAAAATATAAAGAAAATTCATGCATTCGTGTTGATACAAACAACTTATAAAATTTGACTATTTGTTTTTATTTTTTGTTTATTTACATTTTTTAATAGTGAGCATAGTGGGATCTTAATAAAAAAATTGGTATGGCCTTGGTCAATAATTAATAATACACACATATATAAAGGAAAATGAAGAAAAATGGTTAATTAATCACTTTAATAGATCAAAACCTCAAAAATAAATAGGACCCGTTAATGGACGACGGGTTCTGATCCATCAAACTAATTGGTACTTGGGCCGAATACTGACTTATTAAAAAAAATCCCAAAAATGATCAAACTAAGATAAAAAGGTATAGCATGTGATCGCACACTAGTGGTAGTGAGACAGATAATAGATCTTGATCTTGGTAAGGTTTCATGCATTAAATAGTTATTTTATTGGAATAATAATTGCAGAATCATCAAGTTTGTGTAATTTTGACCACGTTCTTGTTGGTTGCCATTTGCCTAAAAAACTGTTTATTCTAACTTCAAGAATGGTTGGCTTATGATCAAAACGTGATGTTTGAATTAAAGCAAGCTGCATATTAAAAATAAATAAAAATGCCCCAGCTTAAAATTCAGATATATTAAATTTTGTATATATAGTATGTTAATGAACTTGGTAATTATATGTAGCTGAACCCAAATACATAAATAAAAATTTGGAGAATTGATTTTTTTTTCTGTAATTACACTCATTTTGATTTTGATCCCGTTAATTTAGGAATTTTTATTTTAGTTCGTTAATTACAAAAGTTCGACATATAGACATGTCACCAACTATTGTAAATAAGCAGCATGTGACATAATTAAAATGTTGAATTTTATAAATTACAGGTTCAAAATTAATTTTGGACAAAAAAACACAAAAATTTCCCATAAAAATATTACAAATTGCAAATATGTACTCTTTTCTTTATGAAAAGTAGATATATTTATTTGTTTAATAAAATAACAATAAAAATACCTAGAAAATAATTATAGGAGAAGAGATTGTGTATCATGTCTAGAAAAAATATTGGGTTTATGATATTTCCTATCTACTAATGTTGAATCACTCTCCATCTCTATAAAGCCTCTACTTCAAATTCTAAAAATAATATGAAGATTATTTATGGTACTTTAACATTTAAATTTTAATCATTCATTTTAAAAAAATAAATATTGGTTTTTCAGATAATTTATGAGTTTAACTTTCATCTCAATTATCAATTGTTTAATTTTTAATTTGGCCCATTCATCTATTGTAGATTATAGTTAATACTAACACGTATCTATATCGAAAATAATATTTATATCATTAATTTTAAATTAAATATTTGACATATTTAATTAGTGTGACTAATTCAATGTATAGACGTGAATTAATTTTTGATATTGTATGCGCGTATTTCCATTCATTTCTTAAAGTATGCACCTTATTTATAATTTCTTGTGATAAAAAGTAGTACAATATTACATGATTAATTTTCTTTTACATTAAGACAAAAATATGTATGAAACGGTCTCATGCATGAGACGGAGTGCAACTTAGCACAATCCAATACCCATCCCTCTCAAAGTGTTAAAACGACAATGCTCAAATTACACTCAGCCTCACCGTGAGACGGTCTCACGCAAGTGTGCCTCTTAGATTAAATATTTCAAATATTTATTTGATTTGATTAATTAATTCAATTTACTCATAATTATATTTTCATTGTTAAACTATAAATAATGGAGTATATATTTTTAAAGACCAAAAATCGTATGAGATGGGTTACTGACTAGAACAAATCAACATCTTCCTTTCTAAAATGTTAAAACGTAATTGTCCAAACTATACCGTCTCATCATGAAACTGTCTCATGCAAGCTCATTATTAATTGTAATATATTTTAAATTGTGTAACATGTTGACTCTTAAGAAATTTAATATTATTTTAAAATATAATTTTATTTTATATCCGCGTAATACCCGGAGTTATAACCCAGTAGAAAACATATTTATAAATTTATGAGAAATATGTGTTGTCGTTTTCAATAAAATAAAATATATATGTAATCATATGCTATTGACAGAAAAATATTTCCAATTTGACTAACGGAGTAGTAAATACATGACAAAACTCCAGGGCAGCCTCATTTTGAATTTACAATCGACGTGTTTTCTCCGGTTCCATTCTTAAATTTTGGTCGCTCATGTTGAATTGTTGATTTAGGTTGTATCCAGTTCTTTTTTTCTTATATTAGATTTCCTAATTTCTTTCCTTTTTTTTCTAATATTAATGTTTTTAGGTGAATCGTGCACTTATAGTACATTTAAAATTATATAATCTATTTATACTGAACTGAACAACTATTTTTACATATTAATAATTGCACAGTTTAGTTTAAACAAGTTGTATAGTTCTAAAATACACTATGAGCATACGGTGCGCTTGGATGCATACAACGCTTGGCCTATTTATATTTTCCTAATATATACATTATTTTTAAAGAAAAATCACAAAACGTGACCATTAAATTAGATATACTAAAATTTATCTACATGTCATTGGTAACAATTTATGTCCATCAATTACCAGTTTTATGTAGTTTATGTTCAATTTCGCTCGAAAATTTAAATTTCACCACCCGTCACTGCTACCATTACCAATTTTCAACGATTCGAAGGTCAATCTACACATTGTTCATCTCACAAAACTCATTACTTTGGTACCCCTCTAATTGTGCATTTCATACTACAATATCACGAATTTAAGTTTGAGTTATTTATTCATGTCAATTCACAATTATACTCTTTATAACACAATTACAAGTTTCAAGTATTGAGTTAAGAAAAAAAAAAAAAAAGCACGGAATAAACTCGGACCTCGCATATAGGGGTGATCAACACTATTTAGTTTTAATCGGAAAATCGATCCTAACTGATATATAAATTTGGTTCAACTAATTTTGTATTCGATATTGACATCAATTTGAAATTAAAAAATTTTTATACTCGATTTTGATTCTGATTTTTAAGGTAAAAATAACAAGAAAACGAAAATTGAAGCGATTAGAACAATATAAATCATTTCTAAACCCTAGTTCATTTATACACTTAGCTAATTATAAATCGAATTGTATTTATTGTTTATAATCTAAAAATTAAAATATTTTTATTGTTTATAATTTAGACATGTTCTTTAATTTGAGATATGCATTGTTATGAATTTGTGGACAAGTTTTTGCTTAAAAAAAGACCCAATTTAGGACCAACACATTTCGCTTTGGTTTTATATCGAAACCAAACCAAAAACTTTGATTTTTGTTAGTCTCGATTTTACATATTTTCGGCTCAATTTGTAATGGTAAAAAGTTCGATTAATTCAAATTTTCTTGTTCGACTTGATTCGATAACCGAATTACCGAATGCTCACACCTACTCGACACATTTGAAATCGTACCACTCTTGTTCCATAGTTCCACTAATGGAAAGATCTCTAGCCTATCAACTTGGATATCTGTGTTTTTTTTTATTTTTCTTCAGTATTAAGGAGGTTGTTTTCAACATCAATTCAAATATATAGAAGTGTTTTTTTTAAAGTTGGTGTAACCCAACTTTAAAAAAAAAAAGAGAAGCACTTTTACTTTAATTGTGTTTCAAAATACACACTAAAACAATATAAATAATGGATCTTAATAATAGAAAATGTAAAAATATTACTCCCTCCGTCCTGATTTTAATTATCCACTTTTCATTAATAGTCGTCCTGATTTCGTTTATCCATTTCCTAATATGGCAATAAAGTAACTTTCCATACATAAAAATACCCCTTACAAACAACACTTATTTACACCCTATGCTACTATATTACACACTCTAAATAACAACTTAATTTCAGTCAGCCCACTAATTAAACCCAATCAACCCATTTCACTTAATTAACCCAAACCCCACTAACCCCCCTCCCACAGAATTCGTTTCATTTGCTGATCTTTCTCTCTCTCTCTCTCTCTCTCTCTATATATATATATATATATATATATATATATATATATATATATGTGCTCTCAGTCTCTTCTCTTTCGTTTCTTCGAGAAACCCCAAATCCATGGAAAAAATCACCACCCCTAGCTATGATTATCCCATGTCTGATTCTATCTCGTCGTTGTTGCCATCCACTGAGGATTGTGTGGCCGACGCGTTCGAAGTTATTCCGATCTACTCATGGGAGTTGACGGAAAGTGAAACGTTTGTGCCGGAATCTGTATTCCCATTGGGTTTTCCGATTTGGTCTCTAATTCACCGGCGGTCCCAAATATTGGTGTCGATTTGTCGAAATCCGTAGATTCCAACGATCTAGGGTTTCCCGATTTTGATGGCTATGGCTCTAATTGCTCGATTTAGGTTCCCGACTCGCTCTCTCCCATTTCATTTGATGGTGAATTGGTTCCCGACTCTCTCTCTCTCCCGATTTATGTGATGGTGATTTGGTTCCCAACTCTCTCTCTCTCCCGATTTATGTGATGGCGATTTGGTTCCCGACTCCAAATATATTGATTTATGCGAGATAAATGAGTTTGGGTTCGTGTTGTACACGCCCAAAAACGAAAGGAGAATCCCTGAGAAATATCCTCTACCTCAATTTAGCGATAAAACCTATTGGCTTGATGAATCTCGAAAGAGGCATGTTGAGATGCTCGACGTTTTGATTCCTTCGGTGGCCTCTGATTTACAGGTGCCAGTACTTGAATATGCAATTTCTGGTTGATTTGTTGCTGAAATGTGTTTTGGTTGCCTTGAATATCCAATTTCTGGTTGATTTGTTGCTGAAATGTGATCTGCCATCTGTATTTCTTGCTGAGTATGCATCTGGTTGCCTTGAATGTTGCATATGTTGATGTATTTGCAGCCACCACTCACATTATTGTGAGTTAGGAGGCTAATTTACATCATTGGGCTTATCCCAATGATGAACTTATTCTGAGGGTGATTATTCATGAGTAAACTGTTGGGATTATACTGGAAAATATGCTTTTACTTTGTATAATCAAAACTGAATTTCGGACTTATTTTATGAAATAAATTATTTATCACTGATGCTTTAAATATCATTGAATGTTACATATATTTACTGCATAATTGTTCAATAAATAGTATGTGTTACATTGTAATTAATTTAGTGATACTAGATCACAGAAGATTAAATTAACAGTCCCTTGTAACAAAAAGTACACCATTCACGACCTAGATGGAAATGAACAATCCATAGTGAAAGGTTGAAGTGTAAGGCTCGGATTGGCTTGTCTTGACCAAGAGATTACACTAGTGCATGACTGATGCACTGAATAGGACCTACAGGAGGACAAATTCTTCAGAACTGAACAAGGAAGAATTAGACCTCAGTGATTCACTATTTCTTAATCTTCGTTCCTTAAATAGGATCACGTGTGGTTGGTAACTATTGCTTTGACTTATCATAGGTAGAGAATCAACGAGATTCAATACTTTTTATCTTGGGCAATATTATTGGTTACATGCGATTGCTAAGATTTAATACGGAGAATCGTGTGCAAGTACGCTTGTTCGATTTGCCCCCTTGGGAGGTTCATAAGCTTTATCATACCAAATCTTGAAAGCGGAACTAGTTTCCGGTATGGATAATAATGTTGAGTCATTCCTTAACTAAGGACAAAAGATATTAATTAATGGAAAGCTATTTCAGTGGCTTGAATTAATTAATGGGCTAGATAATCTTAAACACGGGAAATAATAACCAGGAGCCATATTTACTGTAATATGGGTTAAGATGGATAGTGCAATATTAATTATGTAGTGGGATTAATTAATATTCATGGGCTTGAATAATATTGTGGCTCAATATTGATAATTCAAGATCCATTGGAAGGTCCAATCTTAATTCTCCTAAAGGGGGGCTAAGTAGCCCAACATAAAGTCCAATAACTGAAAAATGTGTTTAAAATAAAATAAATATTGTTGCCTTATTTTTCCTCATAAATTCAAAAATTATGGATTAAAATGGGAGAAAGATTTTCTTTGAATTTTGTTATGGAATGAAGATATGTATTTTTGGAATACAAGATTATCTCATTAAATTCAAGAAATCTCCCACTTGGTTATCCATATAGCAATTTTAAAAAATCTTAAAATATAAAGGGCAAGAAATATTTTCTTGAAAAGATATGTATTTCTTGAAATACAAGAATATCTCATAAATTCAAGAAGATCCAAATCTTGGATTCTTGTTCCCTATATTTTTCAAAAATATTCCATAACAAATATGAGGTGGGATTTTTGTGGAATATTATAATGATAGGCCCGGTGGAAAACCCATTTTGCGCGTGCGGAAGCAAACATTTCGTGTGGTGCATATAAAAATAGGGGTGAGAGAATGGTGATTCCAGATTTTTGCATTTTAAGCTCATGTGTTGTGTTTTGCTTATAATCGAATGTGTATGACAAGATAAGAACGTAAAGCAGTAAAGAACACAACAAAGTATAGTGGTTCGGAGGCTCAAGCTCCTACATCCACTCTCCCTGTTCCTAGGGAAATTCCTTCCAACTGGACTTATCACCCTCTCGGGCTCGCCTCTAGATATTTAACGAGCTCTCACTCAAAATCGGACTTATCACCCTCTCGGGTTCGCCTCGGGACTTATCACCCTCCACGGGATTGCCTTACAGATGTTTCTGGGAGTTCACACTCCAATGGGACTTATCACCCTCACTCGGGATTACCTACCCTCCCTTTCGGGATTGCTTTAGATGTTTACCGAAGTTCACACTCACCTACAAACTTAACCGGATCGATTTGGGTAAGGTTTGTTTGGTTTCAACTAGGTTGAGATTTTCCCTTACATTTGTTTAGCTCAATGCTAAGGTTGGAAAAAATCTCTCTAAGCTTAGGATACATTGTGGGTTGCTTAGATTGGGTTCTAGAACACTCTTTGAATATATTTGTATATCTATAGACTTGTGTTCTATGGTGGGAATGCTTGTCTATAAGGCTCTTGGCTCTGTAGCATCTTTTGCATATTCTCCACGCATCCACACTTGATAATGAAGGAAGAACTTGTATTTATAGTGTGGATTTGAATGTTACCGTTGGAGAGAATCACATTCAAATCCATACTATTCTTGTGATCTGGCCAACTTCTTCAGTGGTTGTCTTCCTCTCATTGGTCCACGTCGGCTGATTCTAACGGCTATATTCCTCAGATTCCTCGCCTTGGAATCATTCAGGATTCTCTGAGTCTCAGTGTCTTCAGAGACATACTGAGTCTCAGGATTCTATCTGAGTCTTCAGGTTCTCTGAGTCTCAGGTTACTCAGGGTTCTTGATTGGCCAGACTTTTTCGTCGGACCTTGTCGATCGAGCATCTTGACCCTCAGCCGACCGAGTTCGATTCTTCGGACTTGGACATCCCGACCCTCGAGGTCACTTTTTACTTCTTGAGTCTCGGATCTTCTTGAGTCTCAGTTACTTTTGCTCAAAGTATCGATTTCTTCTTTGCGTCGATCCGATCGGCCGATCGATCGGATCAATACATCTTCGGATCAACATATCGGGATAGCATCATGTAAGTACATCATATTAGGTTAGCATATCGGGTTTTATCATATCTCGATCTCGATCACGTCGATCTCGTCGATCTCATCTCTTTCATCTTCATATCGATCTCGATCGTCGATCTTGATCGGTCTCATCTCTTCATCTTCGATTTGCAACCTTCTCTTTGATTTCTTTGGCTTAGCTTTTCTTCTCTTGATTTGCCTGACTCATCGGTTTAACTTGAACTCATAACTTCATCGATCTCGATCTCGGTCTTATGTTGACCTAAATGTCGATCTCGATCATCTACTTACGATTTAAGTTGAGTTCCCCCTCAACTTGTTCTTTCGTTCCCCTCAACTTGTTATCGTAAATTAGTTTCAATAACACAAGTTGATAATGTTTTGGCATAATTCATCAAAACTAAAATATCCTAATAATTTCCCCATTTTTGATAATGAAGCCAAAACATTAGAATATATGCATTTTTAAAGAAACGGATTTTCTTTTAAAAAGATCAGTTCAGGTGATTACATTAAAAGTGATCCTTTGAACTCCTGCTCTGATACCAATTGTAGGTCCCGAACGGGTTTCGTGAGGGCAGAAGTCTAGAGGGGAGGGGTGAATAGACTTAAAAAACTTTTTTCTTGAGCAATGTGTGATTGCGGTTTACTCGATCGAGTGCAAGTGAATCAGTTTGGACTGATATCCAACTTACTAATCTCCTGAAGGCAGATCAGTTCGGTATCTATCAGTTTAACTGATTGTGCGGAAGCTAATTTTTACCCGTGTGAAAAATCAATTTAACAAATCAGATTCCAAAGCTGTTTTCAATCAGATGACTATGGAGTCAATCTGATCAGATCAGAAGCTTGGTGCTAGCTGATCTTAACTCAGAATATGTATGCAGCTTTAATTAAGTTGTGTGCAATAGTGTAAAACAGTTAATCAAACAGGTAAATGCACACAAGATTTATAGTGGTTCAGACAACCAGTCATACGTCCACTCTTCCCTATCACAAGGGGCACCAACTAAACCGACTTAACCAACTGGACTTAGATTATTGTGTTAGTCCAACACGTTACACGAACAGATATTTATATAGTTCTCACTCAACCGATCCCAGAAATCAGAACTAGAAACCCTAGTCTGAAATCTTGCTAAACAAACTTAACCTAACTTTGGGTTTTGGGTAAGATTTGTTGTTTGTTCCAACTTTGAAATCTTTCCTAGTATTTAAGTAGCCTAACAGCTAGAGGAAAAGATTTATGTGCTAAGAACTATGGGATGAACACTTAAAAAAAATCTTCAAGGTTGTGTTCTTCGTGCGGAAATTTGACTATAATATGAGCTTCTTGATAGTTTTTCGTATCTTCACTCTGAAGAGTAATCCCATATTTATAGACCTTGAAATCAAAGAGCCATTGGAAAGCAATTTGAATTTCTGGCTATATTTGGTAGACTTGCAGGATTGATGTGACGTGCTTCAGGAACGGCATGGCCGAAAGCGTGAATAGTGTCCTTTATAGCCGTTTGACCAAGCAACATCAAATCCCGTATTGCCGGCTCCGTTCATACGTGTCTTGTTCTTATTGGTTAACAGAAGCACTTTTCAGTGTTTTGTTCTACCAACTAAGGTTGACATTCTTTTTGTTCAGATCAACAACGTATGATTTGGTGAAACATCAGTTTTCACCTGGTGTGAGCTGACCTGATCAGTCACAACTGATCAGTCTACCTGATAGAGTCTTCTGGTGCCAGTTGTCTTAGCTCAACTAGCAGACTCGGCTGATGTAGGTCTTCTGGTCTGATCTTCTGGTAGTCATCTGATCTTCAGGTCTTCTGAATTTGAATTTCATGACTTCAACTGATTATCTGACTTTATCAGATCGTCTGATCTTCTATCCTTCCCTTGCCTTCTGGCCTGTCAGATATCAGCTGATCTTTTGATCTTCTGATCTTTAGATCTGACCTATACATATTGAGGTTCCCCCTCAATATGTGACATATCTTATACATCAGTTGTTCTATACAATAATTATCAACTAGTAATCTTACAACTGGTAATAAAAACATCAGTCATCTAACAGGTCTGACTGGTCCTATTACATGTGTTTTAGAACTTTCATCAAAACTCTAAATTTCCCAACAATTTCCCCCTTTTGATGAAACCAAAACACTTGAGAAACCAGCACAGTTGATAAGTATAAAACAATAAAGAGCATATAATCAGAAGACAATGAGATTTTGTCTTAGGATCAGAAAAAATAAACTTTTCATTCATCAGATTTATCGATTACATATTACATCAGAAAAGTTTGGGTTTAAATTCTGTTGATCCTAAGTAGTCTTCTGGTCTTCAATCTCTTGGCTTATATCCCTCTGGCATTTCTCGTTGATCCTGAGGAATGTTGAAAATCCGGTATAGCTTCCATTTAACATCATTAATCTGCTGAGGATCAGTTATGCGAGCTTTGTTCAGAATGTTAAAATAGAACCTTTGAAATGCCAGTCTGTCAAATGAGCCATCTGTCTTCTTCGAGTAATCCATCACGTCATACTCTTGACGAGATATTTTCACATTGATTATTCTGGACTCATTTTCCAGATATTTCAGAAAATCTGGGTACTTGTTCTCCAACCAGTTGAGAAATTCTGCATCTGGTGATTCTTCTTGTGGCACTAGATCTAGAACAAAAGCATCCAGAAGCCATTCACTTCTGATCTTATTCAATTCCTCAAACCTATCAGCATGTGCAGCAGTTTTCGGAATGATTTCATCAACTCTTGCTGACAGCTGAGGTTCTGATCCAGATTTTCCGACTTTGCCTTTCTTTGCCCTCGATCTGTATTTCTTTTTCAGATCTTCTGCCTCCGCCAATTTTTCTGCCCTTCTTTCTTCTTCACTTATTCGAGCTTCTTCAGCAATCTGCTCCTTAGACAGTTTCTCAGCCAGTTTCTTATCGGCCTGTATCTGGCTAGCTGTGTTTCTTGTGACTCTCTTAGTCTGAGTGACTGGTACAGGTTCTGATGTCCCAGCACCCGCAGCTAACTTTCTTGCCTTTGACTTTTCCATCTTCCCAGAAATTTCATTAGCAAAAAGATCCAGATGGTCTAGTCTCTGGCCATAGGATTCAACTGTCTGAATCAGTTCTTCTGTTGTTCTGATAGGATCAGTTGGTTTCTCAATCTGTCCTTCCCCCTTTTTGGTTTGATCAAAAAGAGCATTGAGGTGGGAAGTCAGAGATCCAAAGCTGACTAATATGGCCTTGTTAAGATCTTCAACAGATAAACCTTGAGCTTGAGTAGATAGATTTTGAATCTTTGAAATCAGCTTAGTCTTGACAGATTCAACGACAGTAGAGAGGGTAAGAATGAGTTTATCAAGTTTTTCTTCAGTCATTTCAAGCTTTTCAGTGACCATTAGAAGAGAAACTTGTTGTTGTTCAACCTGGACTAGCTTGTCGTCAACTGTCTTCTTAAATTCAGCAGTCAGGTTGGTCACGGTTTGAGAGAACTGATCTTTGAGTGCTTCAATCTAGGAAATAGCCAATTCCCGTTGATCTGTTATTTCTTTGAGGCCAATCTGCCTCTGATCAGCTATTGTGTTGCTAAGTTCATTAGCCAACACTCCCTCAACTTCTTCTTTTAGAAGATCTTTAAAACACAATCTGATCTCCTGAATTTGATCAATGGTGATGTGTGTTGCAGGAATATTTTGCGTCACCTGATCATTTCCAGTTGTTTGCGCCTCCAGTGGCTGGTCATGAACTGCAGCACCAGTTCCACTATCATTGGCAACTTCCACATCCTTCATAGGATCATCTTCTTTAGGAGTTTCTGCAACAGCCTCCAGTTCAACTTGTTCAATTATTCCCAGCTTTCTGTGGATCAGAGCTTTGATCGATTCAACAGTCATCAGTTCAGCTGGTGATCCTACCTGAGCAGATTTCTTCATGTCGAAATCAAAATCTGTGAATGCATCAGCACCTCCCATCTGTTCAATAATGATCATGAAATCTGAGAAGTTCTTCAAACGGAGATCTTTCCAGGTGAGGATCTCCATTACTTCCTCTCGAATAATAGGATGGGCTACCAACTCTACGGATCTGACTCATCAATATCGCGTTCAATTCTCATTCGACCATTTTCCGGTGATGGTCTTGGATGATCTGGACTCGAGAATCATCTGTTCGGATCAACCAGGTTCCGGTTGATGAGATGTAGAGGGTTCTGGTGGTGTCTGAGTAGCTAGATGTTGGTGATTGGTGAATCTGCGAGAGGTTCTTTAGTAGAAAAGCAAATGCGTCTGGGTCTGCAGCAGGTGATCTTCTTGGTTCGCGAATCGATGAACTTTTAGGTTCGCGGCGGTGAAGGAGAAGGAGAAATATGCTCGGCGGACTAGAAGTCCGAGTGGTGAATCAACAGATTGATTGAGGTGAAAGAGATGGTTCGCTCTCTTGCTCTTACCTCGTAATGTTCTCGCGAGCTCTCAACTTGAGAAGCTTTGCTGTCGATTTTTTTCATCGATCTCGTGGCGCGCATCGGGTTGATCTGCACTCCTTCTTCATCTGACTCGTCTTCTAGAAAAAGAGTCATGGTGGCCTGTTTTGCCTTCTTCGGCCTCTTCTCCTGAGCCTTTACCAGTTTTCTCTTCTTCTTTTAAGGAGCATCTATTGTAGACGTAGCTGCCTCCTTGTTCTTCCCTTTCTTAACCTTTGGAGGGGTGGGCCGCATATCATCATCTGATGGCCCATATATGGCAGATGTTGTTGAGAGAAAAGCCTTGTAGGACTTTAGTCCGTTCTGATCCCATTCAGCATTTGGCATCTTGTCCTTCAGAATGACTGCAACCTTGTTGAGATTGCTAATTCTTTTCTTCAGATAGACTTGTCTACGATCACTAACTCCAAACTTGTCATGTTCTTGGAGCAGAATAGCCTTCAGAAAACCATGCCAATTAATATTTTTGGCTTCATCGATGATAGCAGCCATGCTATACATTTTTACAGTTGTTAATGCATCTGGGCTGAACGAGATACCCATGATTGTTTTTGACAGAATGTCAAATAACAGACGGTATTTCCTTTTCAACATAGGCCTGACGAAACCTACGGTCTGGTGTTTATCAGCCTCTCTGAAGAGTTCATTCCTGATCAGTTCATCTTCATTCTCCCTGTAGTGAGCAGGAGAGATTTTTCCTTTGGGCAGGTTGAACAGTCGAGTTATATCAACATTTGTAAGTCTAATCTCCTCTCCATTTACTGAAGAAATCAGTTCGTGTCCAGGATTATCCTTGTCCACCTTCAAATTCCTCAAGAATTCCAGTGCCTCATACTGCATTACTGGATTGCAGTGAGTAGCACAGTATTTTTCGAGACCACCCTTCCTCAGAATTTGTTCGACCTCCATTGATTCTGGGTCCCGTGTAACACCAAACCTTACAAATTTATCTTCAACAATTTTGGTTGCCAAATCCGCATAGTTACACATAATTTTGCCCATTTCGTGAGTGGCCATCTACAATAAGATAGACTCGATTAAAAATTGTGCATAATCATAAAGATATCATATATTGATTATCAGACCTATTCTCAGGCCTAGTAACCGATAGATACATACGGATACCAAGAAATGATAAGGCATATCACAGGATAACATAAATTGACGTGATCTATATGTTCAATGGATTTTAGGAAAGTAATTCATCAAATAACCAGAAATTATCAGATTCTGCTTTTCGGAAAATAAATTTGAATCGCAAGAAACACTTTGAATCGCAGAAAGGTAATTGTGAGTTTTCAGAGAATAAAACGCAAGAACTTTGAGAAGAAAAGAATACTCTGGTAGGGTTTTGATGAAGCTTATAAAATGAAGGAGGGAAAAACGAGACTAGAAGATCAAACGTTTGAAAAGGTTAAACGATCCAGATTGAGCGGTTTTGATCGTGTGGTCAGGAAATGCACGCGCGATTGCCTTTTGGATTTAAAAACACATTTAGTGGCATTTAATACATATACCCCACGTCCGCATTAAATACTTTGCAGGGTATATGCACAAAAGTATGTGTACAGTAAAGGCAAATATTATTAGATAATTTCAGATATGTAAGTAGTAAACAAAGAGACAGAAATGCGTGTATCTGGTTGACTGATATTGTAATCAGTCAATACCACTTGTTGATCTTAGTTTTCTGCCTAATCCTTATAATTTCCCAACTGTCCTTTTCAACTGATCCGCTTCACTTTTAAAATCGATATTTCCCCGAGATATTTCCTTTTTGATCCTCCTTGATCGGTTGAAGTTCCTTCAACTTGTTATTTCGATTTCTTATTGGTGATTTATCTAATTTGTTGAGGTATCATACTCAACCCGATCTTCCTCATCGTCGATCTCTTATCTAATCGATTTCAGTTGACCTAATCGATTCTACTCGGACCAAGTCAATTCTTGGGATAGGTGTTACTGTAAAACTTAGTCTTGAAAAATTGAATAGTCGTCTCGATTCCCTAAGTCGACCGCGATTTGACATTCGTAATAATAGTCCGATACTTTGGGATATCGATCGCCGTAGTAAGCTTATCCAATTATCGATCGCGTGTTTCCTACTTTCATTTGTCCTTTTGCGGTGCTAATTTCTCTAAAAGGCTTTGAGAAATCAAATTTGCATTTGCACCCTTGCACGCCTCTATAAATTGGACCAATGATTTACACAACATAACCCATTTACCATACTTATCTTCTTTGTAAATCATGTATTCCGGTGAACCCTTATTTCCGTGAAAACTTCCCAAAAAACCTTTACCCCTTTTCAAGTGATTTCAAATTTCTCAAATCAACCCCAAGTGTGTCCCTTTCTTATCTTTTCGTGCGTCATCAAAGATTACACATACAATTATTGCTAAGCTTCTCTACCACCGAATGGTGGATCTGCTATCGCAAATGAGAAGACACTTCTCCTAACCGTATGCACCTTGTGTGCCTATCGAGATGATTTAAATTATCATCAACAGACTCGGTCGATACAAAACATGAGTTTGGTATACGATCTTGATCGAACAACAACCCGATCTTCGATATCAACTCAATATTTGCATGTGACACTTGTGGCCATATGGTCTTTAGACCACATCTTTGCACTTGTGTCCCATTTAACATTTGGAGAGCCCATTAAATTTAGGGCTAGGGGCTCTCGGCTTAGAAATCCTTCAAGGCCGCTCTCGCCTCCTAACTCCAAGCTCGAGGGTGGCTTTAGGATTATTTCAAAGCCTTTCACACCCCTTTTTAGGGTTAAGTGGGTGAAAATTGGAGCATCGAGCTTTAAAATCTTTAAAAGCCTCTCTCCCCCTTCTAGGGTTAGGCTTAGGGTTTTTCGGTTTATGGCTTATGTCTTGACCTCCCGGTCCTTTTGTACTTGTAACTTGTAATGTAAATCGACCTTGGTCTTTTATCAATGAAAATTTCTATTATTCCATTGTTGTGTAAATTTTACATTTTTCTTATGCGATGTAAGCTTTAATCTTGTGAAACTTGCTTGTTGAATATTAAGCTTAATCGACTTACAAAGTATGAAATAACCAAACCGATTTAATCGATAATCCTTTAATCGATCGATTCCTTTAATCGATAATTAAGAAAATCGATAGCCTTCTCATATCGGTTCCTTGATCGATCTTACGATCGATTGAGATACCAAACTCAACTGATTCCTCTTAACCTGGTTAGTCTCTTAACCAGCTGGTTCTGGAGATCGGTCCTTCAAACATTTTTGGTGATTTTTCTCCAAGATCCAGAAGCCCTAGCTCATTGCATAATTCTCTCGAATCGATCTCAGCTAGTGGCTTGGTTAGAATATCGAACTTTTCTAGTATATCGGAAGAATCTTTTCCATTATGATATTCTTCTTTTCAACATGATCTCTTATAAAATGGTGTCTGACATCCACATGCTTGCATCTTGTATGTAGAACGATTTTTGAGTGATTGCAATAGACTATTATTGTCACGAGAATATAGGTACATTCTTAGCTACAATGTTATAATCCCCAAACCGTGACTAAGCGAGAAAGCGGTTAGAGCAACAACTTCCTGCGCACCATATATTCTCGCTTCAAGTAGTAGATGTCATGAATCGATGTCTCGCTTCTTTGAAAACCACGAGATCGGTTTTTTTACCTAAAAACCGACATGTTCTGAGGTTGACTTCACATCGATTCTGCAACCTCCATAATCGTAATCGAATACCCACTAAGCTCTAGATTATCATCGATGGGTAAAATAAACCAAGGTTTCTTGTCCCTTCAGATACTTAAGAATCCGCTTAGCTGCTTCCAGGTGACTTTGCATTGGATTTGCCTGAAATCTGGCACATACACCTACTGCAAAAGTGATATCTTGTCTGCTGGCAGTCATGTATAGTAAAGATCCAATGAGAGCCCTATATTCTTTCTGATTGGTTTTCTGACCATCCTCATCTGGATCCATCTTGAATCCAGTCATCATAGGAATTCTGGCTTCCTTACAGTTTTGAACTCCAAACTTAGCCAATAAACTCCTAGTGTACTTTGCCTGGCAGATGAATATCCCTTCTGTACTTTGCTTAACTTGTAGACCCAGAAAGCAACTCATCTGACCCATCATGGACATCTCGAACATCCCTTGCATCAGCTTGCTGAATTTTTCACATAGACTCTTGTTGGGAGATCCGAAGATGATGTCGTCCACATAAATCTGAACCATCAGAATATCTTCTCCATCTTCTATTCTGAATAAGGTTCTATCCACTATTCCTTTAGTGAAACCACTTTGCATCAAGAATCGAGAGAGTGTATCATACCAAGCTCGAGGAGCTTGTTTTTGAACCATAAAGAGCTTTTCTTAAATGGTACACCGGTCGCTTTTTTCAAAGCACGGAGGTTGTTCAACATAAACTTCCTCGGCTAGTACCCCGCTTTAAGAATGCACTCTTTACATCCATCGATACACACAATAAACCCTCTCGTGGGCGATATGCCAAAAACAAATTAATGGCTTCCGAAGCGGCGATCCGTGCAAAGGTCTCATCATAATCAATTCATTCTCGATTGTGAATACCCATTATCAACAAGTCTTGCCTTATTTCTGGTTATGACATTATTCTCATCTCTCTTGTTCTTGAATACCCACTTTGTGCCAATCACATCTTGATGGGTTGGTCCGTCCCACCGATTTCGAGACTGATTCCTTTCAAACCTGTTCGATTCTTCTTGCATGGCTAGAATCCGGTTTGCATCACGTAAAAGCTTCCTCTACTTGATTGGTTCCTTCAAAAGACGAATAACAACAATACATGGCACTTTCACCAACCTGATGTCTAGTTTTAACTCTATCAGATGAGTCTCCGATAATCAAATCAGTTGGATGATTGGTTATCCAGGTCCTTCTTTTTACGATTTAAATGCGTTTGGAGAACATCATCCATTTCGATAGTAGTTCATTCTTTGGAGATTGGGAGTGGTGCAGATTTATGATCCACTTGATAAGAACATGTCTCAACTGATGTTGGACTCATCATGTGCTAATGTCTGTCTGTGGGAACTTCAGGTGTTCCCCCTGAACCAGATGGTTCAATTGATACTGTCTCAGCTGTACCAACTTCTTCATTGACAGTTGTTCGTACCTTATGGTCTGATTGACCTGGTGAATCAGCTGGATCTGGAATATATCTTTATTACGAGTTACGATCCTTTTTCCTTGATCCTTAGGCGATCCATTTTTACGTGCATCAGTCTGGGTTGATCTGGTACTTCTTGTTACGAGGCGATTTCTCTTGTTCGAAAGATGTTTCATCAAAGACTACATGAGGTGTTTCTTCCACAACTAGGGGTTACGGCATTGTAAACCCCCGAAAGCCTTTTGGATGAGGAATATCCTAAGAATATACCCTCATCCGACTTGGCCTCAAAAGTCTTCAACCGACTCTTCCCATTGTTGTGTATGAAACACTTACACCCAAAAAACATGGAAGTAAAAACACGAGGTTTTCTCGCCTTTCCACAGTTCATAGGGTGTTTTGTAGTGAACCTTAGTTAGAAGACATCTGCTACGAGTGTGACATGCAAGATTGATGGCTTCACCTTAAACGGGCTTGGTGTTGCATGTTCAAACCAACATAGTCATGAGCAACTTCTTTGAGTGTTCTGTTTCTCCGCTTCGCTACACCATTCTGTTGTGGCGTTCTTGCGGTGATGTCTCATCTTCAGATACCAAACTTAGTGCAAAAATCAAGAATAAAAGAGTTCGAAATTATGTACCTTTTATCGATCGATTTTCACTATAATCGACACCTTTTTCATTTTGTAGTTTCTTGAAAGCGGCTCGGTATCTTTGTTGTTGTCTCATTCTTCTTATACAAGAATACAACCCGTAAACTTGGAATAATCATCCACGATTACGGAGTATATTTAAGTCCCTACCGAGAGACCGACCGTGTAATCGGGTCCAAATAAGTCCATATGGAGTAGTTGCAATACTATCATTGGATCTTTGGTCGAGGATTTCCTTGAATGAGGCTTTAACCTGTTTTCCCTTCTGACATGCGACACATGTCTGATCCTTAGAGAATACCTCATTCGGAAGTCCCTCCACCAAAGAAATCCTTGCTATCTTGTTAAGAGTTTTAAAGTTCAGATGACTCATTCTTTTGTGCCAGAGCCAACTGCTACTTTTGGAACTCTTAACAATCAGGAATGCATTTCTTGGACAATTGTTCCAATCTGCTGTATAAATCATACCTTTCCTAGAACCAGTTAACAAGATCTGCTGAGTAGCTCGATTTTTGATAGTACACTGATCAGTCGAGAACTCAACACTGAATCCGTTGTCGCAGAATTGTGAAACTGATAACAGGTTATGCTTTAAACCTTCGACATACGACTCCAAAGAAACACAGACATCATCATTCTCTAAGGTTAAATCCTCCGGTAAAATCAAAGTTATCATCACCAAAGAGTACACGCCATTTTTGTTACGGGTAAGAGCTAAGAAGATGTTTGCTTCCAGTCATGTGCCTTGAGCATCCACTATCGATGTACCAGATAGTTGATTGTACACCTCCTTTGTTGGCCAGACCCACGCGAACCTGCAACCAAATCAGGTTTTAGGTACCCTTTTTGGATTGGGTCCCGAGGGTTAAGGTTGGTTTTTAGGGATCCAACAAACTTGAGCATTTTTGTCGATAGTTGTTTGATTTTTCTCCCATAAACATCTACATAATCATACATCTCTTCATATTTCGACCCGTTTGATTATTTGTGCGAGCCTTGAGTGAATCCAAGACTTGAGATTTTTCTTTGTTGTTTGTCTTCTTTTAACCCATGGGGCTCGGGGTCGCTCATCTGGGTTTCGATTGTAAGCGATAAATAGGTATTGCTACCATTAAAAGATTCATATCTTCTTGGCATAAATGGTCTTAGCGGTTTACCTTTAGCTTGCTTGTTAGGCACCCGACCTGATTAGGTTTGATTAGATTTCCTTTGTGGTTGTCTTTTTTTCGATACCTAATCTACGATCGAGTTGAGGTCTCTTCAGAAGAACTAGGTTCTTCTGTTGATTCATCGGCTGATGCTTAATCAGTTGTGGTCCATATCTGTTCCCTTTCTGATTGGGCATTTGCCTTACTTGTTCAAAGAGTCTCTTTTTCCCTTATCGATACATATTTTGCATTTTGTGTATCTATATCGTAAACTTCGTTTGATTACACCTTTTTTGAAGTGAACCGGACGGGGCTTTTGAGGACGTAGAAGGGTTTTTCATACCCAATTCCCTTCTTATTAGTTGTCGTTCGAAAATAGTTGTTCATATCCTGAACGGTTTTCGAAGATTTCGTGAAAACCTGTATTTTCTAAACTATCCTCAGTTAATTTCAGACTCTCATGTAGTCGGAAGAGATCATCAAACTTGGCTTGTAGGATTTTAAAATCATCGACTTGTCGTTTATTGATAGCTAATTGTTCATTAATCGAACCTGCGATCGGAAGAATTAACTTTCGAACTTCCAGGTTCTTCATTTATCTTCTGAAAGCGGCTTTCACCGATTTTTAGTTCACCATTTCTTGACCTCATTTTCCTTAACAAGTCGAGTATTTTTAATCCTTAGCTTATCGTTTTCGGCTTCCACTATAGTATAAGTGTTCACAAGTTAGAGAGATCATCAAGCAATTGCTTTCGAAATAGAGTTGCAAGTCAATCTCTCCAAAGAAAAGTGCTAATCATAGGCGATGTGGAAACCGAAAAGAGCGTAAGGTTTAGAGGTTACCTCAGTTGATTTTCCTCCTTGGCCATGAGGCGATTTCATCATCGAAGAGAATGTCGGATCATCGTAGTGGTAGAAATCATCAACGTTGCTTATTAAATGAAATCTTCTCTGATGATGAGTAAAACGAATCCTCCGGCGGATAAGAACCATCGATTTACGATGTATCGAACCATAGCTTTCTGTCTCTATAAGCGTTGCTCTCTCTCTTGTTCGCTTCTCTTCTCTTTCTTTTGGTGTCGTCCGGGCAATCTGCTACCAGAATGACCTGGTTTCTCCACAGTTTGAAACACGCCCACGATCCATGGAACTTCTTCGCCAAGTGAGTCATTAAAATGCTGTAGAATCTGTCGGGGTGACTTACATGTCGATTATGTCGAATCGCAATTCTTCTCTCAGATCTGTTGTCTCTTCTTTCATCAGACCGATAATTTATTTTCTTATCTTCTCTGCGATCCTTTCTGTGATCATCTCTTCGGTCATCAGATCTGGTCCTTTCTGGAGATCTGTCAGCTGGTCTCCTATCTCTTCCTCTGTTGTTTTGATAATCCCTGTAAAATCTGCGATACTTACCAAGTTGAATGTTAGATTTTTCAAGTTTTCTGGTTAGCAAAGCAATCTGTTCAGTTTGGCTTATAATATTCCCAATAGGTTCAGTAGACTTTGAGTTGCTGCTGTCTGCTTTGAATGTAACTGATTTTGATGTGGCAGGTGTGGCTTCAGCAGGCGACTCGTCTTCTTCTTCTTGCCCTCTTTCGATCAGATTGAACTCATGGGCTTTAAGACTCAGGAACAGGTTGCTTGGCTTCATCTTGGCAATATCTTGACAGTCCTTTATCACAGTGACTTTCATATCCCACTTCTTAGTTAGAGATCTCAAGATCTTGTAATTGATGTCTTTATGTGACATTTCTCGTCCAAGTTCCCGTAACTTGTTGACTGACATGGTGATTCTTCCATCGAGCTCATTGATGGTTTCATTTGGTAGCATCTTAAGTTTCTCTAATTTCACCGGTTAAACTTTTTGCGATCTCTGCTATCTTTAATCAGATCATTCCCTTCACACATTTCAGCAAGCGTATCCCACATTTGTTTGGTTGTCTTGAGATACTTTATCTTTTATCTGGTTATCTTGCCCATGGTCTTCATGATTATGTGCCTGGCTATCGTATCCGAGTGTCTGACTTTCTCTCTTCAAAGATCCATCGTAGGCGGGGACTCTTTTCGACAAGACTTCCAACCGCAAAATCTGGATCACCTCCAACAAATTGGGTTGTCATGATAGATGATGATGGGTCCTCGTTCAAGAACTTCCATCATCCTCGCCGCTTATTGATCCCGGATGGTTGCTTTCATGTATATCGTCCGGACCGTGCGTACTCATCAATGGAAAATTTAGGCAAATCATGATACATACCAAGTATTATCATCACGATCGTGTGTTGAAAACAGAAGAGATTTGAAAAGGTTTTCCAAGATAAGTTCAAGTGACCACAAAGGTTCTTCCTCAAGAACCGATGATATACAAAGCTAGTGGTCCGTAGAACAACTGCTCTGATACAAATTGATAGGCTCGGTGGAAAACCCATTTTGCGCGTGCGGAAGCAAACATTTCGTGCGGTGCATATAAAAACAGGGGTGAGGGAATGGTGATTCCAGATTTTTGCATTTTAAGCTCATGTGTTGTGTTTTGCTTATAATCGAATGCGTATGACAAGATAAGAACGTAAAGCGAAAAAACACACAACAAAGTATAGTGGTTCAGAGGCTCAAGCTCCTACATCCACTCTCCCTGTTCCTAGGGAAATTCCTTCCAACTGGACTTATCACCCTCTCGAGCTCGCCTGTAGATATTTAACGAGCTCTCACTCAAACTGGACTTATCACCCTCTCGGGTTCGCCTCGGGACTTATCACCCTCCACGAGATTGCCTACAGATGTTTACCGAGTTCACACTCCAATGGGACTTATCACCCTCACTCGGGATTGCCTACCCTCCCTTTCGGGATTGCTAGATGTTTACCGAGTTCACACTCGCCTACAAACTTAACCGACTGATTTGGGTAAGGTTTGTTTGGTTTCCATCTAGGTTGAGATTTTCCCTTACATTTGTTTAGCCTCAATGCTAAGGTTGGGAAAATCTCTCTAAGCTTAGGATACATCGTGGGTTGCTTAGATTGGGTTCTAGAACACTATTTGAATATATTTGTATATCTATAGACTTGTGTTCTATGGTGGGAATGCTTGACTATAAGGCTCTTGGCTCTGTAGCATCTTTTGCATATTCTCCACTCATCCACACTTGATAATGAAGGAAGAACTTGTATTTATAGTGTGGATTTGAATGTTACCGTTGGAGAGAATCACATTCAAATCCATACTATTCTTGTGAGTACAACAACTTCTTCAGGCTGGTTGTCTTCCTCTCATTGGTCCACGTCAGCTGATTCTAACGGCTATATTCCTCAGATTCCTCGCCTTGGAATCATTCAGGATTCTCTGAGTCTCGGTGTCTTGAGACATCTTGAGTCTCGAGGATTCTATCTCGAGTCTTGAGTTCTCTGAGTCTCGGGTTACTCGGGTTTCTTGATTCAAAGACTTTTCTTGGCCGACCTTGTCGATCGGGCATCTCGACCCTCGGGTTGGTGAGTTCGATTCTTCAGACTTCGACATCCCGACCCTCGGTCACTTTTACTTCTTGAGTCTCGGATCTTCTCGAGTCTCGATTACTTTTGCTTCGAAGTATCGATTTCTTCTTTTTTACGATCCGATCAAATTTCGACTGATCAGATCAATACATCTTCAGATCAACATATCAGGATAGCATCAGGTAAGTACATCATATTAGGTTAGCATATTAGGTTTATCATATCTGATCTCGATCACGTCTGATCTCGATCAGTCTCATCTACTCATCTTCATATCTGATCTCGATCACGTCTGATCTTGATCAGTCTCATCTGCTCATCTTCTGATTTGCAACCTTCTCTTCTGATTTGCTGGCTTAGCTTTTCTTCCCTTCAGATTTGCACAACTCATCAGTTTAACTTGGAACTCATCTAACTCATCTGATCTCGATCAGTCTTGTCTGCAGCCTCGTCTGATCTCGATCATCTACTTCTAATTTCGTGAGTTCCCCCTCAACTTGTTCTTTCGTTCCCCCTCAACTTGTTATATGTAAATTAGTTTCAATAACACAAGTTGATAATGTTTTGGCATAATTCATCAAAACTAAAATATCCTAACATATAATTATGGGAAAAAGAATATAGAAGATATATTCAAGATTTCTTGGAGATCAAGAAAAGATTTTCCCACATTGTTTTTTCCCTAAAATTCGACCACCACTCATCTATAAATAGGGGATGATTCTTTCATTCCCAAGTACAATTCCATGTGCTGGAAAAATTAGTAAATCCACAAAGGTGGTGCAGCAAAGTTTATTTTCCTTTTGTTAATTGTTCGCAAGCGTCCAACCACCGGATTGTCGAGCAAGGATTAAGGGAATACTTGGGAAGGTTCTTTTGGTGTGTTTAATCAACGAGGCCATTACCATTCCAAGAGGTACGTTCACGTGAACTCGTAGAAATTCCGCATGCGTAGGATTTACGTGAATTGATTATATGCATGATTTGTTGTTGAATTATTATTTGAATTAATATAGGATTAATTCATTCTAGTAATAATTATCATAATTAAATTTGTATTTAAATATTTATCCCGAATAGATCCGTGCAACTTATTCCCCAACAAGCGCATCGAGCCTCGGTTTAGCCTCAATTTTTTAAATTGTAATTTAATTCGTTTTCATTAAATTTGAAATTGGATAGTAGAATTGCTAGATCTGTTTTGCAGGTATCTAATTGTCATGGAATTTAATGTGTTTATTTATGCATGCATATAAATTGTGGTTTTTAATTTGATTCGTTCGAATTCGTTTTGCCTCGTGTGAAAATCCACGAGTAGATTAGGATTTGTTTGATTTGATCAATGTAATAGACTAGTCTAGATCTAGGTTTATTTATTTTTTTGTAAATAAATTATAACCGGATCGAAAACGGAGGCGGAGATGAAGAATTAATGAATAGATCGAATCAAATGCTGAGCAACGACGCGTGCATCGCGCGGGGCAGCCAGCAGGCACGCGACGACGCGATTACGTCCGCTTATGCGACGGTGCGGCGCTAGGTGTTTCAAGTGATCGGGCGGATGTTGGGGCGCGGACGGGCGAGCAGACGCAAGCGCCGCTGATGGGGCACGCTGCGGGGACTATGTGCGAGGCAACCAAGGTGGATTCAAGTGAGTAAAGGAAATAAAGGCGACGCGGAAGCGAGGTTCGCGGGGCGAGGCGGTAGGCTGGCGAAGCACGCTGGCCGGTGGATGCGCGGGTTTCCTACTGAAGCCGTGGCTGAGGCACGGTCAAGGGTGCTCATGAGGTTTCCGAGGGCCGACCGGCTAAGTGGCCTACGATACACGCAAGATCCCTACGCGAGCTACTTGGCGTGGCATTTCGAGATGGAGAGTAATTTTTCGAGACGATCGAAAGCGAGAAATTAAGACGGCGCTTTTTCAAAATCAAGCCAAGAAAAATCAAACCATGACAATTGGATAATTTGTGCCCAATATGTTTATTTTTTCGCTTTTGCTTGATTTATTATTGTGTTTTCTTGTGCTTTATTTAATTTGTTTAATTGTGTTTGCATGAGAGTTGCCCAATGAAAAATCTCACCATAAAAATTACTAAGTATGTTTAAATAATTAATTGACAATTTTATTCCGGATAAATAAAATGAATTAATTTTGACCTCCATGATTTATTTATTTGTGAATTCTTTTGGAGAAATTCCCTCCACCGGACGGTCAAAAGTTAGCTTTCACATGAATGAATTCCAAATGGATGATTGTGGATTATTACTAGTGGCGGCGATGACCCTCCCACGAGGCTCGATCAAAAGCGAAATAATGATTCTCAGATTTAATCATGGTTATTACTTAGGTATAAAATTGATATGCATATACTTCCCCGAAGTCCCTGTCAATTTTATATTGGTCAAGTGGGAGCCAACTATTAATATGGATATTAAAGGTTTAATAACTGTTCTTGTTTGTAACCTACTTGAATGTGTTTAAATAATGACCCACCCCACGTGGCTTATTTAAACTGTTTTGAGATGTTGGCTGATGCATGTTCATATTTTTTTGAGATTTTAATATGAAACATGTGATGGAACCTTGTGATATATTTATGCTTATGCATATTATTATTTATTTCAGTTCAGCATGTCGTAACCTTTTAATCCACTGCTATTATACTTAAAGTCAATAGAATAAGTATGGAAACTATATTGATTGGAAACGGAAAATTATAATTGTCCTAACTGCACAAAAGCACAAGTGGATTCTTGACACACCAAAATCAGATGAGCCAACTGACGAGTCAAAAATGCGAGACTCGTCAGATCACCTTACGAGAGATGTCGTCGCTGAAATTGGTGGAGGGCAAACCCGTAAGGGATTACGTCCTCAAAATTGATGGCCCATCTGAACAAACTTGAAGTTCTGAGTACAGATTATAATCTGGAGACTCAGATGAATTTTGTACTTCATTCTCTGCCCAAAAGTTTCTGAGCAATTTTGCCTCGCTAGCTGATTTGTTGCAAGCTTTGGTCTCGGCAGAGATGTTGATAGGGCACCAAACTCAAGCTTTGACGGCAAGTGGTCCGTCTTCATCTTCTAGGCCAAGGGATGGCAAGAAGAAGAAGGTGACCAAAGGCCATAAGCAATCAGACTCAACTGTTGCCAAGGGCAATGATAAGATGACGAATGCAGGTGGTGTCAAGGAAAATCCAAAGAGGAAGTGCTTACACTGCGGTGAAAGAGGACAATGGAGGTTTACCTGTTCCAACCCCAAAAGGGCCGGAAAGAAAGGTAATTCTCACGCACTAATTGTTGAAACTTGTTTAGCTGCGTATACTTCTCATTCGTGGGTAGTTGATACGGGATCCACTAATCATGTTTGCTTCACGGTTCAAACTGATCTGACAACTTAGTGGCAGTGAGATCCTCATCACACTGGGCGATGCTACGAGAGTGGCAGTTGAAGCAGTGGGAGAAGTGCACCTGTCTTTTGAAGACAAAGTTCTAATTTTAAGAGATGTTCTTTATGTTCCCAGTTTTAGAAAGAATTCACTTTTAGTTTCTAAAAATTCTGTTAATAGACACTTAGTTTCTTCTAATAAGAATGAAATCATTTCTTGAAATGATGAGTGTATCTGTTATGGGACATTGATGGAAAATCTCTATACAAATTAACTGTGCACACCACTCACGAAATGCATCCTATAACACATCAACTGTTTCCGATAAAAGAAAACGTGAACGAGACACTTCTATGGCATCTAAGATTGGGACATATAAATCCAAAGAGGATCCAAAGGTTGGTGAAAGACGGTTCACTGGAGTTTCTCCAAGTTGAACCAATTCCAACCTGCGAATCATGTTTGGAGGGTAAAATGACCAAGAGGGCATTTGGAGCCAAGGGGAATAGAGCCAAAGAAGTGTTAGAAATCGTTCACACAGATGTATGTGGTCCAATGTCAACCAAAGCAAGAGGAGGTTATGAGTATTTTGTCACTTTTATTGATGATTACTCAAGGTACATTTATATTTTCCTTATGAAGCATAAATCTGAGACCTTTGAGAAATTCAAAGAATTTAAGGCTCAAGCAGAGAATCATAGGGAAAAACGTATCAAGTATCTACGATCCGATCGTGGAGGCGAATACCTCAGCGATGAGTTTTTGAACTACTTGTCTGATGAAGGAATTGCATCCCAGCTAACTGCACCCAGAATCCCTCAACAAAACGAGATTGCAGAGCGAAGAAACAGAACTCTTTTGGAAATGGTTAGATCTATGATGAGTTATGTGGATCTTCCCAAGTCGTTCTGGGGTCATGCCTTGAAACAAAGCATGACCTACATTCTGAACTTGGTGCCATCCAAATCGGTTCCCAAAACTCCCAAAGAATTGTGGACCGGGCGCAAGCCCAGTTTGAGACACATGAAGATTTGGGGGTGTCCGGCCTACGTGTTGGACAAGGAAGCCGGTAAATTGGATCCTCGATTAGAATTAAGGTTGTTTGTGGGATACCCCGAGGGAACAAAAGAGTGTATGTTCTATGGTCCCGAAGGTCAAAAGGTGGTAATAAGCACCCACTTTAGATTTTTGGAAGAAGACCCAGAAGTGAGATTACCTTAAATGAGCTAAGAGGGCTAACCTCAATGCCAACTGTACAAGATGACATACCAAACGACACACTTACACAACCGGAACCTCGTCGTAGTGGGAGGGTTGTGAAACAACCCGAGAGATTCATGGGAATAGGAGAGTCCTCGGACTTGATTCCCGGACAAGACAAATCAAACCCATGGACATATGACGAGGCAATCCAAGACAAGGATGCAAATTCTTGGCAAACAGCAATGAAAGCCGAAATGGGTTCTATGTATCATAACGGAGTGTGGGAGCTAGTCGAACCACTTAATGGGGTCAAACCCATTGGTTGCAAGTGGGTGTATAAGAGAAAAAAAGAGGGCCGGGGCGGGAAGGTGGAAACCTTCAAGGCAAGACTAAATGGCGAAAGGTTATACTCGAAAAGAAGGGATCGATTATGAGGAAACTTTTTTCGCCAGTAGCCATGCTCAAGTCCATCCGAATTCTCTTATCGATTCTTCACAAGATCTCGACTTTGAAATCTGGCAAATGGATGTCAAGATGGCTTTTCTTAACGGAAGTCTTGATGAAGAGATCTATATGCAACAACCCCAAGGCTTCATTGAAAAAGACCAGGAACACATAGTTTGTAAGCTCATGAAGTCCATTTACGGACTCAAACAGGCATCCAGAGCTTGGAACCAATGTTTTGATCATGTTATAAAGTCTTATGGGTTTGATCAAAATGAGTTAGAAAGTTATGTGTACAAAAAGCATGTCGGAATCGCATTGGTATTCTTAGTACTATCGTGAGCGACATTCGATCATCGGGAACGATGTAAAGGTGTTATCGGGCGTAAGGGCATGGCTTTCAAAAACAGTTGATATGACAGACTTAGGGAAGCCGCGCACATCCTTGGGATCAAGATCACCGAGATCGCAAGAAAAGGATGATATATCTTTATCGCAAAGCTTCATACATAGACAATCGTCTTGAAACGATTCAAAGATGCAGATTCCAAGAAAGGCTTACCTTTTCGGACATGGAATCCATCTATCGAAAAAATGTGCCCTAAGACACAAAAGGAGATAGATGACATGAGAGGCATTCCTTATGCTTCTACCGCGGAAGCCTTATGTATGCAATGTCACAGTATGCGACCCAGGATATCTGCTTTGCCATTGACATGGTGGCAAGATATCAAAGTAACCCGGGAAAGAACATTGAACAGCGCTTAAAAACTAATGGTCCCATTGAAAACCCATTTTATGACGTCGCGAGCGAAAACATTAAGTTCGATGCATATAAAAAAAAGGGGGTGAGGCGAGTGTTTCCAATTTTTAAACTTTGGAGCTCATGTGTTGTGTTTTGCTTATAACTAGATGCATATGACAAGTATAAACATAAAGCGATAAACAACACAAAATATATAGTGGTTCGGACAACCAGTCCCTACATCCACTCTCCTCTCTAGGGAAATTCCTTCAAACGGGACTTATCACCCTCCACGGGATTGCTTATAGATATTTACTGAGCTCACACTCGAATCCGGACTTATAACCCTCTCTCGGGTTCGCCTCGGGACTTATCACCCTCCACGGGATCGCTTCTGAGATGTTTAACGAGTTCACACTCCAACGGGACTTATCACCCTCTGGGATTGCTTAACAACTACCTCGGCTTCACCACTTTGGGTTTGGGTTTGGTGTTGTCTCCAACTATGGTGAGATTTTCCCTTACAATGATTTAGCCTCGGTCTTGGGTTGGGAAAATCTCTCTAAGCTTAGGATATGACATTTGTGCTTAGATCTAGGGTAGAACACTCTTGGTTAAATTTGGATATATAATGCCCCGTGTTCTTGAATGGAGTTGCTTGAATATTTGGCTTTTAATCTTCACTTTGCAGATTCTCCATTATCTTCTTTTGAAGATAGTGCAATGTATTTATAGTGTGGATTTAAATATTACCGGATTGGAGAGTAATATTCAAATCCATACTAATAATCTTCCAAATTTTCTTTTGTCCTTTTTTGCACTTTTCCTTTGCGAACTTTTATGTCACATCAATATGTGTGTTGTCTTTTTATTGATCACCTTTTTTGTGTCTAACGGATCCGATCATTTCGTCGGATTCTTGTTCATTGCTTGATTACGGTCGCTTTGATCCGTCCAATAAATCGATCTGTAGATTTACGGTGAGTTTGAAATCATCGTTCATCGATCTTTGAAATCCTTCGCTCATCGGTGATTTCACCGAAATAAATCGATCTTTGAAATCATCGCTCATCGGTGATTTCACCGAAATAAATCACTTTGTTCATCGATGATTTCAGCTGAAATGAAAATCGATCTTTGAAATCATCGTTCATCGGTGATTTCACCGAGCTAAAATCACTTTGTTCATCAATGATTTCACCGAAATTTGAAATCGATCTTTGAAATCACTTGTTCATCGATGATTTCACCGAAATTGAAATCACTTTGTTCATCCGAATCGATTTACGGTCGCTTTGATCCGATCGACTCACCGATCGATCCGCCTTCAAGATCTGGATCGGAACTCATCCTTCTCATCGATCTTGATCGGCCTCGTCTCTTGACCTCTTACGATCTCGATCATCTTCGTCGACTTCATGAGTTCCCTCAATTTGTTCTCTCGTTCCCCTCAACTTGTTATCGTAAATTAGCTTCAATAACACAAGTTGATAATGTTTTCGCATAATTCATCAAAACTAAAATATCCCAACAAAAACATTAAAAGTATCCGAAAAGAACTCCTGGATAGAATGTTAATTTATCGATCGAGATAGTCTAATCCCCATCGGCTACCGCGGACTCAGTTTCCAATCGGACATAGACTCGGAAAATCTACCTCCCTGTAGTGTGTTTTTTGCATGGGGGAGGATCCATGACATGGAGAAGCGTCAGCGAAATCGTCGCAGATTCTACCATGGAAGCCGAATATGTAAATAACTGCGAGAAAATGAAAAAAGCGGTTTAGCTCAAGAACTTCCTAGTGGACTTGAATGTAGTTACGAATTTGCCCAAATAGAATCATTTGTTTATTGTGACAATGCCGAGCAGTTGCAAATTCAAGGGAACCAAGAGCCCACAAGGCCAGCAAACACATTGAAAGGAAATACCATCTTATACGAGATATCGTTAAGAGAGAAGATATAGAGGTGGCAAAGATAGCGTCTGAAGACAACCTAGCAGATCCATTAACAAAGGGTATGCCTCTGAATACATTCGAGAGACATGTGGAAGGAATGGGTGTCAAGACCGTTGCCAATCTGCTTTGAGTATAAGTGGGAGAAATTATTAGGTTCGTGTAGGTGACATTAGATGTCACGTATTAGGAACTACACGAGACATGCTGTAGTATACTTAAAAGCAGACTTCGAATATAAGTGGGGGATTGTTGGGATTATACTGGAAAGTATGCTTTTACTTTGTATAATCAAAATTGAATTTCGGACTTATTTACTGAAATAAATTGTTTATCACTGATGCTTTAAATATCATCAAATGTTACATATATTTCTTTGCATAACTGTTCAATAAATAGTCGTGTTACATTGTAGTTAATTTAGTGATACCGATCACGTAAGATTAAATTAATGGTCCTTGTAACTAAAAAGTACACCATTCACGACCTAGATGGAAATGAACAATCCATCGTGAAAGGTTGAAGTGTAAGGCTCGGATTGACTTGTCTTGACCAAGAGATTACACTTCTTGCATGACCGATGCTTGCTTGAATAGGACCTCAGGGAGGACAAATTCTTGAATCCGAACAAGGAAGAATTAGACCTTAGTGGTTCATTATTTCTTAATCTTCGTTCCTTAAATAAGATCACGTGTGGTTGGTAACTATTGCTTTGACTTATCATGGGTAGAGAATCAACGAGATTCAATACTTTTTATCTTGGACAATATTATTGGTTACATGCGATTGCTAAGATTTAATACGGAGAATCGTGTGCAAGTACGCTTGTTCGATTTGCCCCCTTGGGAGGTTCATAAGCTTTATCATACCAAATTTTGAAAGTGGAACTAGTTTCCGGTATGGATAATAATGTTGAATCGTTCCTTAACCAAGGACAAAAGATATTAATTAATGGAAAGCTATTTCAGTGGCTTGAATTAATTAATGGGCTAGATAATCTTAAACACGGGAAATAATAATCAAGAGTCATATTGACTGTAATATGGGTTAAGATGGATAGTGCAATATTAATTATGTAGTGGGATTAATTAATATTTATGGGCTTGAATAATATTGTGGCTCAATATTGATAATTCAAGATCCATTGGAAGGTCCAATCTTAATTCTCCTAAAGGCCCCCTAAGTACCCCAACATAAAGTCCAATAACTGAAAAAAGTGTTTAAAATAAAATAAATATTGTTGCCTTATTTTTCCTCATAAATTCAAAAATTATGGATTAAAAGGGGAGAAAGATTTTCTTTGAATTTTGTTATGGAATGAAGATATGTATTTTTGGAATACAATATTATCTCATTAAATTTAAGAAATCTCCCACTTGGTTATCAATATAGCAATTTTCGAAAATCTTGAAATATAAAGGGCAAGAAAGATTTTCTTGAAAAGATATGTATTTCTTGAAATACAAGAATATCTCATAAATTCAAGAAGATCCAAATCTTGGATTCTTGTTCCCTATATTTTTCGAAAATATTCCATAACAAAGATGAGGTGGGATTTTTGTGAAATATTATATTATGGGAAAAAGAATATAGGAGATATATTCAAGATTTCTTGGAGATCAAAAAAAGATTTTCACACATTGTTTTTTCCCTAAAAATTCGACCACCACTCATCTATAAATAGGGGATGATTCTTTCATTCCTAAGTACAATTCCATATACTGGAAAAATTAGTAAATCCACAAAGGTGGTGCAACAAAGTTTATTTTCCTTTTGTTAATTGTTCGCAAGTGTCCTACCACCGGATTGTCGAGCAAGGATTAAGGGAATACTTGGGAAGGTTCTTTTGGTGTGTTTAATCAACGAGGCCATTACCATTCCAAGAGGTACGTTCACGTGAACTCGTAGAAATTCTGCATGCGTAGGATTTACGTGAATTGATTATATGCATGATTTGTTGTTGAATTATTATTTGAATTAATATAGGATTAATTCATGCTAGTAATAATTATCAGAATTAAATTTGTATTTAAATATTTATCCCGAATAGATCCGTGCAACTTATTCCCCAACATAAACTTGCATATTGTAGTTGATTTATTGGTGAAATATGATCATGTTGCCTTGAATATGCAATTTCTGGTTGATTTGTTGCTGAAATGTGTTTTGGTTGCCTTGAATATCCAATTTCTGGTTGATTTGTTGCTGAAATGTGATCTGTCATCTGTATTTCTTGCTGAGTATGCATCTGGTTGCCTTGAATGTTGCATATGTTGATGTATTTGCAACCACCACTCACATTATTGTGAGTTAGGAGGCTAATTTACATCATTGGGCTTATCCCAAAGATAAACTGCACTAGACTATTCTTCTCTTCAAAACTTAAATGCTTTCCTTCACTTGTAGACATCCTGATTTGCTTTGCATTTATGATGATGATGCAGGTTTGATGAATTTAATGTGAGATCTGGTTGTGGAATGTTGGTTGGAGGGAATTCAATGTGATGGCAACTTTCATGGTGGGAGAGAACTTGATAGCAAGTTTAAGTCAAGTGTAGTGTCTTTAAATGTAGTTTGAATCTTATTTAGAGGGAAATGTAATTGTATTTTGGACTTCTGGGGGTGATGAATTTGAGGGGGAATTGAAGTGTATTTTGAGTTTTGGTGGGAATTGAAAGTGTATTCAGATTTTAATTTTCATTTTTGGCTCTAAAATTTTTCCGAGTGCTGTTCATTTTTTACTGTAGCAACACGGGAAATTACTGTTCACAGGGTGATTTAAGTTTCAGATTGCTTTTGCTAATCCAAAAGCACATTTATTACATAAAGTTGAATTGTCTTGAATACCCCTCCACTCAACCCACTTTACACCATTTAATACTATTATCTTCTATTTTTCTTAAACTCCAAATACACAGGAAACAGATAATAAAAATTAGGACGGAGGGAGTACTAATATAGATTGAATGCACATAATTGCAGGAGACAGCACCCCACCTAATTCCTCCCAAAAACAAACACTAAAGTCAAATTTATGATTTATCCCCAATCTAACGAATAAATCCAAATTATATGAAAAACCCCAAAGAATTAAATAACATTAAAAATCACCGACCCCAAAACTCTACTACATAATCCTACTCTTCTCCTCCTCTCACACATTCGTTGAGCAGAGAGCAATCCATTATCCATCCGCAGTGGAAGGCGAAGTGCGAAGAAATGGGTTTCTTTTCGTTTCTTGGAAGAGTGCTCTTCGCGTCCATCTTCATCCTCTCTGCATGGCAATTGTAACAACACTCTCTTTTTTGTGTGTTTACTTTCGCTCTTTAATCAGATCTGTTTTGATTTTACTTGTTTGTGTGGAAATTTTAGTGTTTATTGCCGTGCTTCAGTGTTCCGGAGCTGTTATTTAGTTCAGATCTAGCTATTTTGTGCAGCTGGATTTTGGAATTTCTCTTTTGTTGGTTTGATTTTGTTCTTTTTGGTGGTGTTGGTGATTTGATATCAGTATATTCTAGAGAGAGTGGGAGGGGCTCCGGTGGGTTTATCGAGCTGAATTAATTTTGAAAATTTTTAGGAGAACATCTTGAACATTAAACTTGGGTGTATGTAGTTCTATATATGTACAGAGTTTCTCACTAGTTAGTAGTTAATTTTGTGAAGAAATTCACATTTTTGTGTAAGCATGAGTCTTTAGTGATTTCATTCAGAAATAAGGATACTCATATATTGAAAAATGTAACAGAGCACATTATTATATTTGTTAAATATGAAAAAAGAAGAAGATAAATAGGTCACATGACTTAAAGGGGTGGGGTGTCAATCAAGTCCTTTAAATCTTAAAATTTCGATATTGCCAGTAATTATTAGAAATCTGTGGATTAAATACAACTTTGTTGGAAACTTAAGCAGTAAGCACTCTTGTGTTCTTCAAAGAAGCATTAGTTGATTCCTTCTGAGAGGTTCTATTTTGTCAAACCCGAACTCGGTACTTATTGAAATGAAAAGATACACTAGAAATTGTTGTTTACACTTGTGTGTTTACTCTTCATGTGGATGACGTTTCTTTTTCTTGCCTTGGGGAAGTGGAAAGATGCCAGTAAGGTTTGGATGTGAGATAGATTTATTTAAAAAGTTAAAATGCAAATACACAGTAATCTGCTCTTTCCAATGTAATTTGATGTTCAGACGATGAGAACGTAAATTAGCAAACATATCACAGTTATAATTTACAAGAAAATTTCTAAGAAAGCAATTTACATTGATTGCTTGTCTTGACAGTTGTTGAAACTGATAGTCTAAGCTGGATAGCATTTTTAAGATGTTTATGTGATGCAAAACTGTATTCATCATTTGGGTGGAAATGATTGTGGTGCTACCAGAAAATGGTGCATTCATTATAATGAGTCATTTTTTCAAAATTTAAATGGTCTAGAATCATGTGGTTTTAAACTAAGCTTTTAAAAAGTATGTTTTTGGGGAGCTTAGAATCTCTCATTTATGTATCATCTTGTTTGGCTGGTTATATTTAAAAGCTTTCATAATCAGATCAACAGACTGATTCTGGAGTATATAATCGATGACCCAACTGCATGAATGATGTCAAGAAACCATTAATTTTATTTTTGGAATTATTTTATGGCTTACAGATTTGCTTTTCCGTAAATAGTCGAGTTGATAATGTCTGGAACAAAAACTAACGGTTGGGGTATTTCTGTTCATCTATTTTTGCCTTTGGAAACACTTTTTTCCTGTGCCAGTTTGTATCCAGAATAAATGTAGAGTTGATGTACTTACACTTAGTTGCTTGATGTGCTTGTTAAGTTGGTGATTGTTGGGTGCCATTATATAGAAAAAGGAGTTGGTCTTTATGTAAAACAGTTTTACTGTTCAATTGGTTCGCTAACTATCACTTTATAGTAAAACAACTAATACTTATCAATGAAACAACTAATACTTTTTAGTGAAACAACTAGTACTTTTCAATGAAAAAACTAATACTGTCTATAAATACGGACAGAATGCAAATCAGTTTCATGGTAAATCTAGTTTACATAAGACTTTGTCTAGAAAAAAAGACCCACTGATTTATGCTAGCACACCGCGTCGAAATGCGTGGTTGTGACTTGTGAACCCTCATGGTATCTGTAAGTCAAAACCTTCTGATCTTTTTTTATTTTTTGGGAACGGTTATATCATTTGTAGTTGCATATTGATCTTTAATAAGAGATGGTTGGTTCTGTCACCTATGGGTTTTTTTTCCTGTATATGCTTTTGTACTTGAGTAATATTTCGGTGCACCAGTTGCAACATGAAACTTGTAGACAACTAATATTGTTCAATTGAAACAACTAATACTGACTAACTAATACCTTTTAATAAAACAACTAATACTATTTGAAAATGCACCAGTGTTGGTTCAACTGGTGCATAGAAGTATTTGCCTTTGTGCTGTAGTTCTCTCATGAAAGTGGAAAAGCTAATCTTTAAAATTCCTTATTTGCAATAACAGAATTCGAAATTTTTGGGCATGTAATTCTAAAATTTTCTTGTCTTGCATTCAATAAACCTACAACTTGCTCTCTTCAGGTTCAATGATTTTGGAGAGGACGGTGGGCCAGCAGCAAAAGAGTGGGCCCCCAAATTGGCTCGTGTCAAGAAGTTCATCGATGGAATAATTGGGAAAACCAATTTGCAAATTGATGTATATCTCCAAAAAAAATACTTTATTAATCTTCCATTTTCCTACAAAATAGTGTCTTCTTCTAATGCTGTATGTGGTAATATGAATTTGCAGGCGAGGACTTTTGTTGCCGCTTGTATCTTCTTGAAGGGGTTGGGCGGTCTCCTATTTGTGCTTGGCAGCAGTTTTGGTGCTTATCTTCTGGCAAGTAACTCCAATCCATTATGCACAAAACTCTCCGTTCATTCGACTTTTTGAAGGGAAAATTGGCATAATGCATCAAAAGGTCCCTAAACTATTTGTTTTGATAGGTCCCTAAACTATTTGTTTTGATAGGTCCCTAACCTATATTTTCTTTTAAAAAATCCTTTAAGTATTTCACGAGCTCCCTCGAGATGAAAATTGACAGAATTTTTTGGTTCAACTTGATGGTCCCATAAAATAATGTTTAATATACAAAATTATTTTTCGCAAGCTATTTTAGGTACTCAAGTCATTGCCTGAAATGTTGGGACTTGGGGTTATAACGACTTTCAAAAAACACGTCTATTACTTAATGAACCATTAAGATGAATCAAAAAATTACCATCAATCTTCGTCTCGAAGGAGCTCGTGAAATAAAATTTCAATACTTGAAGGGCTTTTAAAACAAAAATAGCTTTAAGGACCTATTGAAACAAAAATTGATAGATTTAGGAGTCTATGATGCATTATGCCTGAAAATTTTAATAAAAATATAATGCTCTTCTCCCCCGATTATTATGCAGATGTATTGCTTGATATTGACCACTCCATTGTTGTATGACTTCTACAACTACACGGCTGGGAAACCACAATTTTTCAGACTCCTAAACGAGTTCCTCCAGGTATGACCTTGCGACAAAGGAACTCATCCTACTGTTATTTTCTTCTAGTTGTATGCAAAGAGGGACATCATCACTTGTTGTCCTTAAAGTTTACATTTTTCCAGCTTTAGCCCCCTCTTTCACTCACTATCAAGTTTGGTCCTGAAAGTACACTTTTACTTCCACATTTGATCCAACCGTTAGTTGGCCATCCATTGATTGACGGAATCAACTACTTGGGGGGTGCTAAATAGAAGTATACTTTGAAGACCAAATTTGATAGCGAATGAAAGAGAGGTACCGAAACTGGAAAAAAGGTCAACTTTAGGGACCAAAAATGATATTAAAACAAGTAGTTGAGCTGAGCTTGAGGGACTTGCTATAAATTTGTTGGCAGTGTGCGGCACTTGGTGGTGCATTGCTGTTTTTCCTGGGGATGAAGAACACTCTTTCAAGAAAGCAGCCCAAGAAAAAGACGGTTAAACCCAAGGCAGCTTAATGGCATCAATACACAAACCTCTTGGAGACTGTTTGGACTTGACACGAGGTTTGATTGTGGGATAAAAAAAAAAGTAGGATTTAAATTAAATTAGGCAGAGTTGGTAATTAGAACCCTACAATTATTTGATTATCAGCTTGCAAATTGCTGTGCCCAATATTTGGTGTTGTGTTTTAGTCAAATTTTAGCCTATCAAACATGGCTGTTGATTAAGGAGAGGTTGTGTAAGGGGGGTGTTTGGGTTGCATTTCATTCTATACAAAATTCTCGTTTATTCGGAATATATCTCTGGCGGTTTTATATCTCACTTTTTATGTTTCAATATCATGAAATAAGACTAATAGGTGATAAAATGATGAATTGGCTTAACATAACCACTTTTTTTTTTTTTTTTTTTATCTTCAACTAAATTCCCTACCAAGTTTCCTATATTATACTCTATAAAAGTTTGCTGAATATCAATTTCAAAATGGGTAACAATGCTTGGATGAATTTGTACAATTCTACTACTTTTGGAGAAAATTTATCTTATAAATTCTTAACTGTAGTCCATAAAATTTGAATGCGCAAAGAGAATTTATACAATTTTACTACTTTTGGAGAAAATTTATCTTACAAATTCTCAACTGTAGTCCATAAAATTTGAATGCGCAAAGAGAATTTGTACAATTCTACTACTTTTGGAGAAAATTTATCTTACAAATTCTCAACTGTAGTCCATAAATTTTGAATGGGCAAGGAGGGTGTGACTATTTTCTGAGGGATCATCCCACTTTTCTCCTCGAGGACTATAATTTTTTTACATTGAGTCAGAATCTGATAAGAATAAATTAACACCATATACTCCAGAAAAAAATGATTGTCTAACAAGATGTTTGGTCAATTACGAGTACAAAATTCAGTGTTCAGAAAATATCAGGAGTTGGAGCAAATGTAGAGAAGGAATGCCACTGAGTGCAACAAACACTATTGTCCTACTAATACCTTATAGAGGGGTCGTGAAGTATGTTAAAGATACTTTTCTACACAATAAAAAATAAACATTATGGTCTTGTGGAATATAAAATGAGCAACTTAAGTTCTGGGGAAGCGTCCAACGATGTTGATATTTAGAAAAGGAATGAGCACCTAAAGAAAGGTTTTCATCATATGGGTTGTCAGAGAAATGTTCAAAGTGTGAAATAATGTTCGTCCTACCAAGAAGATGAAGGTCTCTAAATTGGAGGTACACATAGTCCAATCTAGACTATAGTGCAAATGAGGATGTTGTCCCAAAACGTACTCATCCAATCGGGAAGAATACATCAAGGAGAAGGATTAAGGGTGAAGTGGAAGACAATCCGGAAAAATTGGAAGAGTTGATAGAGAAAATCGAAAAAGATTAAGGTAGGACAGAACAATGGGTTGAAAAATGAATAACTTCATTGAATGACTGGTTAAAAAATGTGAGTACAAAATCATTTTCAAAGATACCACAAATATGACTCTGGAATAACATCAGCCACACATTCAATTGGTGGGAGAATTCAAGAAGAACTAGGGTGTTTGTATTCTCTATATTGTAATTGTCATTAAATTATGTCCAAGTAACTACTGTATAAGCGTGTTGTAGCCCATGTGAAAATGCACTGAAAATGTACACACAAATTTAAATAAATTAATTCGAATATGATTTATATAAACGCATAAATACATAAAATAATATTAATATTCTATGAGACGAGTCCTATTCCGCGGAGGGTTCTATAAAACCACAGTCCACCTTGCCATCCCTATTTTTTTTTGATATTAAAGGAGAGTTTTCTCGATTAGAAAAACAGTAGGAAAAGAAAAGAAAAGATAGAAAAATAAATCATATCCCATCTTTTAAAGTGTTTGATATAATTGATGATTTTTAGTTTTTTCCTTTGGCCTGAAAATCCGTACTTTCTTTTTCCATTTTGACATGATTATATATCCCATCTTCTAGGTGGTATTCACAATAACAAATATAATCCCATAATATCAATTGACTTAAATAAATTATAACTTAAATATAAATAAATCGTAACAAACACTTTAAAATGATCAAATATATAATATAAGTAAGTAAAACATATCATATCATTTCAAACTCATCCAAATCTCATACAACTATTCAAAAGGGAACGGCTCTAAAAGAGAGAGCCAGAGAGATAAGACCAAACAGAGTCGTTCCGCCTGTGAAACACGCTTTAGGCGAAGAGTCGAGTTAAAATTCGAAGCAATAAAACTCGCAGTCTCTGAGTTGCAGCCTGCAGGTGTATGAACTGCAGCTCCAAGCTTCGAATATGGTGAGCGTAAAATCTCACTCATCACACGCTCAAAAATTTCTCAACCATTATCTAACAATCTTTGGGTTTTGTTTGGCTGCACGCAGGATTACCTTAAAACAGTAGTCCCTTCTCAACTCCTCGCCGAACGCGGCTCCAAACTCGTCGTCATCAACCCAGGTTTCCATATACACACTAAAATCAATTTACTGTTTTCCCCCGATCTCCAACTTTTAGGTTTTATAATGTTCTTAATTTGCAATTTAAATTCCGTTTTGTTTGTTGTGGTTCATTAAATTAGGTTCAGCGAATATAAGAATTGGACTAGCACAGCACGATGCTCCTGTTAGCATCCCGCATTGCATTTCTAGACGCATTTCTCAAGTGCCAAAAAGGAATGTTCAAGATCAGGTTAATGTCTTTCTCAATTTCGTGCAATTATGGTGTAATGGGTGCTGTTGCTTATAATCTCACACATATTCTCCTCTGATTATTCCTATTTTCAATTTATTTTGCAGTTGCTTAATTCTCAGGTTACCACAACGCAGCACATGGAGCGCGAAAGGGCTTATGACATTGTTAGTTTATATAACGCTTAAAAAGCTGAATAATTGTTTGAACACCATGTTATGTTTTCTTGCCTTTGAATTAAATCTTATATAATTTACTCGAACTCATGAATGTGCATATCATCAGATTGCATCATTGTTGAAAATTCGGTTTTTAGATGAGGAGGTGACGGACAATCAATACTCACAAAAGGTATGTTTGGGTTATGACTTATGAGTAGAGAGGACTGTAAGAACTTAATATCATCTTAGGTCTAGCAGCTGTTGAAGATTCTTATGTTCTATTACTTGATTGTGGCAATAGTTTGGGAATTTTTATTTTTTTTGCAGATGGGTCGTGTGGATGCATTTCCTCATCAAAGTAATAACAAGAAGGAGAATATTATTCCATGGACGAATGTGTTTGAGAAACATTCATCGCCTTCGGAGCAAGGTATATAAGATTTTAGGGTGCTTCACATACTTCTTGATTTATTATTTTGATCTCTTATATGGTAGTTATCAAATATATTTTACTGGTTTAAGTCTTCGATCTTAATTTTATATAGTTAGTATTATTGTTGTGTTTAGCATGTTAAATGATTATGACACCTGATACTTATTGTTTGCATCTCTGCATGAAATTGGCAACCTCATCTGACTACGTGAGGCTGTAACGTTTCCTAATGTACTGCCTCAGGTAGTGTCAGTATGTGCATGGGTTCGGTAATTCACTTCAACATAGTAGGATCTTAGTGAAGGCTGAAATATTTATTTCCATTTTATATCTATACGTGTCTTGGGGAAGTTACAAGCATTAATATGTTTTTGCTCTGAGGTAAAATGTTATCATCTTAACCAGTATTGTTTTGAACTAGTTGCATCACAGAATAACATTACTCTTATCTTTTCATAAATGTTTGCTTAAAAGAAACTAGGCTCATTCCATCTATTTAATTGTTGAATAAATGGTTGTTCAATTTATCTTGTAAGATAAAAAAAGTTAATCCTTATCTTAATTCTGTAGTTAAACTTGTTTATTTTTTGACATGTTTGCCAATGTGAGGAGTTATGGACTAATCTATCGACTCCGTCTCCATGTTTAGCTACACGTTGGTATCATTTGATGTTGTTCTGTAACAAAAATGTATGCAATCTGATGTTTTCCCAGCTATCAATTTTGATGATTGGCAGTTATCTTTATATAGTTTTGAAGTACCAATAACAGTGTTGTTACAGGAACTTCACTAGGACCTGGTGATTCTTCAGTCCAGATGGAAGGTAATGTAAATGACCATGAGGAGCCCAGTTCAAATGAACCTAAATATAGGGAGTACATTTGTGGTGAGGAAGCTCTCAGGATATCTCCGACTGAACCATATTGCTTGCGACGACCTATTCGCAGAGGTCACCTAAATATTTCTCTGCATTATCCCATGCAACAGGTGTTTTACTGTTTCCTTTTCCTGTTTTTGCCTGATACTCCCTCCGTCCCCCACCAACATGCACACTTGCTTTTGCACACAAATTAAGAAAAAATAATTTTTTTTGTTTTGTTGACTTTTTAAAGGGGATGAAGGGTGGAGATTGTGAGGGTGGAGATTGTGAGATTCTTTGCCATTTTAAGGCATGCAAGTTGGTAAGAGACAGACGAAAAAGGAAAGTGTGCAAGTTGCTAAGGGACGGAGGGAGTATATATATGACTTCTACTTAGGGATGTAAATGAACTGAATCGAGGCGAATATCGATTGGATAAAAATATTTGAATGTCTGCATTTGTTTGAAATTTGAATTTTAAATCTGATTCGTTATTCGATCCGAAAGTGGCATTTGAATTATTCGAGTACTCAATTCGAAATATTAACTCTACAACTTTTTTATAAAAAAACTATGCATTTTTTTTACAAAAAAATTAATATATTATTCAGATATAAAATAATATTAAAAGTAATATGTATCAATAATTATCAATTAATTAATATTATATACTATTAATTATTCATTAATTAATAATATATTAGTATTATAAATAATTTATTAAATTATAAATAAATATACTGATCGAATATTCGCTAATATCTAGTAGAAAACAGTGAAGCTCGTGTTTGTATTTGAATATCTTTCGAATAGAAAAATTAATTTGTATAAAAATCGAATTCAATTATTTTGATTTTGAATTGTAATATTCGAATACCAAATCGATTAAAATTATATGATTATTTTATATCCCTGCTTCTACTACTCTATGAACATCTTTTGGTGACTACAAAGTTTTTATTTCTTCAATTCTTCAATGCATGGAGGGAAGATTTTTTATGTGATGGTTAGGGCTCTACACCAGGCCGCCCCATGTCTACCTGATCATCTGGCTCCTTTATACTTTGTCTTCTGATTTACTGATTTTGACTCTTCAATTCATATTTTTCTGAAAATGTTCATCCAAATCCATGCTAAACTATAGCTGTAATTTATTTGAATCTTAAGGAGAGAAGTTGATTGACGTTTTTTGGAATTTAGTACAAGCTCTTTGCATTTAAATTACATTTTTTTTCTAGGTAATTGAGGACATACATGCTATCTGGGATTGGACTTTGATTGAAAAGCTACACATCCCTCACTGTGAAAGGCATATGTATTCTGCTGTTCTTGTTGTTCCTGAGACTTTTGATAGCCGTGGTAAATAGCATCTCTCATAGCCTACTCTACTTTCCTCACCATTTTCCAAATCTATTAATGTGTTTTATTACCTTCACTCTTCTTAAAATCCTGAAAGCATAACCTGCTGTGGGCTTAGAACTCTTCTATGTATAAGCATTATTATCCCCGCTCTCTACAAATGCACATAATGTTTAGATCTCTCTCACATGCTCGCAACTCAATTTGTTTATATAGTTGGCCTTGCTTCTAATTTTGAGTTTCATATCCATCTTTCATGTGCTTACTTACCTCTAGAGTCTAACCTGTGACCAAGTTTTTGCAATTAGTCGTGCAGTCAATATGTTTACTTTATGTTGTAAATTCATAGTTATTAATGGCGCAAGGCGCCACAAGGCGAGAAGCGCGCCTAGCGCCTTAGGCGCTCGCCTTGCATCCCTGGAAAAAACAACATAAGACCTTGATAATTTCTTAGTAAACCTAACCATGGCTTCTGTAGCAATACCCCAAGTCAAATTTTCACCTTGGTGAACCAACTCATCTTCATCTTCCATTAGACCAACCACCCACTCATTGCTTTCATCTATATCCCTCAAAGAGATACGCACGATTATACTTGATAAAAAGTGAATCTTGAAACCCTAGATGTGATTCACTTAAATATTAAGACTTAAGAGATAGTATTTTTTATTATTCTGATGTTATTTGACAAATAAAAAAATGTTTTTTTTATTTCAAACCCTAGATGTACGCAAGGCACGCCTTAGGCGCGCCTTTTGCCGAGTCAAGGCGCCGAAAGGCGCCGAAAGGCTCCCCCAGGCGAGCGCCCAGAAAATCCCAACCGCCTGGGCCTATGGCAGGCGCGATGGCTGGCGCCCCGAGTGCCTGGCGCCTTAGGCGCGCCTTTAATAACTATGGTTGTAATCTCTGTGCAGAAATCAAGGAACTTCTATCTATTGTACTTCGAGACTTGCGTTTCAGCACAGCGGTAGTCCATCAGGTAGTATTTCACATCTTCTGTCAAAACTTCTATAATATTTTAAGATATTACTAAACCTTACTGATTTTCACCAAGGAGCTATCATCTCTTGCTGACACATGAAATGTCACTGGATTAACTCTTGGCTTGATTTCTTAGATGTCGTTCCATATGTGGTACATACCACAAAAAATCTCTTTGTTCAGTCTGACGGGTTATTTTACTTTACTTACTCCCTCTTCTTTTTTTAATACATAAAACAGGAAGGCCTTGCTGCAGTTTTTGGAAATGGCTTATCAACTGCATGTGTAGTGAATATTGGTGCTCAAGTGATATCCGTTATCTGCATTGAGGTGTGCTTTATTTTACCTGTTATACAGTTTTTATCTGTTTGGTCTAGTTCTTAGTTACCCTATAGAGGTCATCAAACTTTAATCCCTCTCTCCCGTTTTCTTTCTTTTTGGGAGTGAGAAATACAGTATTTTGTCAATGTAATGTAACCGGTCCTGGTAATGTAATAGCATGTCATATAAAACGTTGACAACAGATACTCTATACTTCATCCTGATTATCTTCTGGTGATGTTTAGGATGGAGTTGCTCTACCGACTACTCAGATCACTCTACGATATGGTGGAGAGGTAAGGATTAGAATGCAGCTATTTAGTGACTAATTTTACTTCAAAAGTATAATAAATGGAAGGAGCTCAATAGCATATTCTGCATGCAGAGGTGTGATTATATTATGGTGTTTAATGGATGTTAATGATTCTTCACCCCAAACAGAAGCCAAATTACTTTCAAAGGATTTTGGAGACTAGGTTGCTTTTTGTAGTCCTTTTTTTTCTCCTGGATCATCCTTCTCTAATCTCCCATAAAGTTCTTCAAATTCCATCTTTATATGAAAAATTACATGTGATAATAATACCCCAATTGAGCTGATCTAGAAATTCAAACAAAGCCTGAATTATACTTGCAACTTTTCAGGATATATCAAGATGTCTTCTTTGGACTCAGAGACATCATCAAACATGGCCGAAAATTCGTACTGATTCTCTGTCAAAACCCATAGACTTGCTGATGCTGGATAGGCTTAAAGAGTCTCACTGCCAGCTAAAAGTAAGTCCCCACAAATTCTCCTCGTGGTTTTCATTCCTTCCATGTACATGTTTTCTTACACTAGTGTTAGTGCTATATGATTTGCATATCTTGGTGTTCTTAACTTCCTTGAAAAGGCATATGGAAGTGATGATAACTTTTTTCTGAATCTATATGATTGATTTTTTCACTGGAATATATGACATTGTACTGTTCTTTTTGGTCCTTTTGGAGAAGATTTTAAATTGTTTGCTATTATCGTGGTCATATAAATCTCTAAGAGCTACAAATTCGGAAATGAAATTATTAGTTAATACTCATACAATTTTGAAAGATCCGGTGTTAGTTATTAGGTTCTTGTTTGACTATCAAATATATGAATTGCCAATTGAGACCATATTTGGGTGCGTAATTGCCTGAAAAAGGTTGATAAAACAAACGAAAAAACCAGCATTTCCTGCTGTAGCCAACCTCGCATTCTACTATCGCAATTCATAATAGCTCAATTGGGGAAAATCTCTTTTCTCTACGCCTACCTGTGAGTGGACTAGAGGACTTTTTACGTAGAAAAATAGAAATGAAGACAAAACAATCCAAATTAGTTATTAGCTATCAGGTTTGTATTTAGATGATTTCCTAAAGGACCTTGGAAACGCGTGATTTGAAACTGATATCATTATTCATGTGATACCTTGAAAAAAAAGGTTACAATAAATGGTGACATTTGAAACTTCGTCAGGGATTGATGTTTTAGTTGTAAATAATAACACAATATATATATATATATAGGGGTGGACGGTACGGCATACCGAAAATTTTCACGCCATACCGTTGTCATACCGAAATTTTCGGTATACGAAAATTTTATACCGTTGTCATATCGAAAATTTCGGTATGCAATTCGGTATACGAAAAATTTCGATACCGAAAAAAAAAGTCATCTTAGTTGTCATACCGAAAATTTGGTATATTTAAAAAATTTTATATATTTAAAATTTTCGTATGACAACAGATAATTTCAAAACTTTTGGTATTTTTGGTAATTTAAAATTTCAGTATTTTTGGTATATCTAAAATTTCCGGTATGTCAATATTGATATCATACCGCATCGATATTTGAAAGATACCATACCATACCATATCGAAATTATTTTTGAAATAACCTCAGATTTTTATGAAAAAAAAAATATTTGACCACATAATAAGATTCAAGTATTCATCAATCCAACACAAAACATAAGTTTCAATAGTCCAACACAACAAAATAAGTTCCCACAATTCAACACAACACACATTAAAAAGAAACCCAACTGCTTTTAGGTACTAAAATAATACAAATCATGATTGAAGATAAATATACTCATCACTTTTGAAGTCCAAAATCTCAAGAAACCTACAAAAGACAAGAATTTAAGCAACTAAATGAGAATCAATAAGTCATCAACAATAAATGAGAATTCAGGGCCCTGAGACAAATTATTAGAATACCTTTCGGTATGAGACAATTGAAATGGGACATCAACAGGTACAGTTCCACAAACTTCATTTTTGGATATATCACTGCACTAAGAAATTATTATACATAAGAACATTCATTCTTGGAGTTATCATTATAAACCTAAATCATACATAAGAACCTTCATTTGTGATCACAAAAAATTGAAAGTAATCGCTTACAAGACTTTGAGGTTTGTTAGGGATGTGAGTTCTCCGTGGACGAGGTGAGAGCTAGAGAAAAGTCATGAACAACTTTTGGACCTGTAAAAGAGGAATTAAAATTGAAAATGCAAGAAGTTCATAAGAGGAAGAGATCAAAGCTGCCTCAATACACTCAATCATGAACAACTTTTGGACCTGTAAAAGAGGAACTAAAATTGAAAATGCAAGAAAAGTCATGAACAACTTTTGGACCTGTAAAAGAGGAATAAAATTTGTAATTTGGTAAAATTGTTGCAGATCAGAAGGGAGCATTATCAAATCCAAGAAATGAACCAATAATTTGGGACAATGAAAAAGTTCATAAGAGGAAGAGATCAAAACTGCCTCAATACACTCAATCACCACTTGGAAGTTTTTAAATGATGCATCAATAATTCGTCAAAATTAACAGAATATATGGGATAAACATCTGTAATATTTCTACAAGCCTCAATATAGTCCCAAAAATTGAAAATGCAAGAAGTCTGAGATTCAGTCCATTTCAATAGTTGTTAACAGAGAAAGACATAATATGTTACCAGAGAGTGTGGTGGGAGACGGCGGGGAGGGGAGGCGTGGTGACGGCGAGCGCGGTGAGGGGGAGACGGCGAGCGCGGTGAAGGGGAGACGGCGAGCACTGTGTGGGGGAGGCGTGGTGACGGCGGCGAGCGCGGTGGGGGGGAGGCGGGGCGACGGCGGTGAATGGGAGGGGCAGAGCCACAGAGAAGAAGGAGAGGTTGTTTGGTACAAAGGTGTGAGACCCGAGATCGTGTGAAAATGTGATTGTGAATCTAGGGTTTGTGGCTTTGTGCACAAAAAAGAAATATAAACTTATTTATTTAAAAAAAATTGAAAGAAATTTCGGTATACCGCGGTATACCGAAATTTCTATATTCATATACCGTTACCGTACCGAAATTTTCGGTATAGTACCATACCGTACCGAAAATTTCGGTATACCGAAAATTTTGATAAATTCAATATTTTTCGGTACGATAAGTGCGGTATACCGGTATTTTCGGTATTTCCTCCAGCCCTATATATATATGTATATTCTCTCTGTAATTTTCCATCTCAACTTCCCATGAGTATGAAGTTCTTGTGTTGTGTTGTTACGCATGAATTATCTTATATATGGTCTTATGAAAAGTTCTTTTCTTTTAACTGTAATTGGCTCACACTTTCTATAAATAAGAAATTGCAACCTAGATAAGCAAAGCCACAAAAACTGTGAGAAAAGTTGTAAAGATTTAGATTTCATTTTCAAACTTCATTTCCATGATTCTTATTTGGGCATTCAATATCCATCACTTTACCGTGAGCATATGATTTATCTTATTCTGTGTTTAGGAAGGAGAAGTCGAAGCTGTTGCTGTAGTTCACTCATATGAAGAAGGTGTACCACCTGGCTCCCACAGGACAAGACTGACTGCTCTTAATGTATGTGAGTCAAAATTGGTATTGCAATGGTATCCAATGAGATGAAATGTTGGTAATTATGCTTATTAAATAGCATATTGAGATTTTTATCTGCAAATTACAACATTCGTCATAGTCTTTATAGATCAGGTTTCTAATGCTTCTTGACATTTTGAAAATTTAGGCTATTTAGCTGAATGCTATACGTGATAGGTAGTGCTCGTTGAGTTCTGAGTCTTCTGACACAATCTATTGAGTCTTTAGACACTATGATAGGAACTTAAGTTGCTTACTTTTTCTGAGTGTTTCAGTTGAGTAAAGTAGTCAAGTCATGTAATAAAGGATAGTTTATGAAGGTATCCAGGGTAGATTAACATCTTAACTTGGAAAGATCCAACTCTGCATTTGATTTGATTAGTTCAATTCAATTATGGTCATTTAAAAAAAATACTATGTACAATATATTCCTTTCAAACTTATTTCTAAATTATAATAATATGTGTTGTTAAATATAAAGCATTTCCGATTGTGAGTAACTGAGTATTGACTAAATCAAATAGGAAAAAGGTTTGATACAATAAATGTTAAATCTTTAATTGCTTGACCGTAATTGATTCTCGCCTTAATTAAATTTATGATTAGAATTTTAAAATAAAGATTAATTAGGAAATAGAATAGAAGGCTTTGGTAGTGCCACTTAGGCTCGCATAGAAATTGGTGTATTCGGGTGTTGCCACGTAGGATTGGGATATTCAGCAATAGATCATAGATGTACTGGAAGATGAGACACTAATGCAATATATTTTTATGACTTGTTAATGTGGAAACAGGTTCCTCCTATGGGTTTATTCTACCCAATGCTTTTGGCTCCAGATGTTTACCCTCCACCACCCAGGACTTGGTTAGTATAGTTTGTCAGTATTGCATATTTGGTTTTGCGTAAGTCTCTTGTACACCAGTTGCATCATGCAACTGTACACAACTAGTACTAGTCAGAGCAAACAAGTAATACTGACCTGACCAACTAATACTATTCAGTGAAAATAACTAATACAACTTAAAAATGCACTTGAGTTGTATGGTGCACCTAGTGCATACAAGATATTGTCTTTTTTTTTTGCTGGATCATTTCTTCTAATACTCTAGTCCATTATGATCTCTTAACGGAAGACGCATGTGCCCTCAGGTTCAGTGATAATGAGGATATGCTGGAAGATACTTGGGATTACCCCAGAAGACCCGACATTTCAGATGGTTACTATGCTGGTAGTGGGTTTGTCCCCATGTGGGAAAACTACCCTGTATTTCAAGTGAAGCCAAAGAAACAGGATTGTATTGGTCTTGCAGATGCTATTTTTAAAAGTATTCTATCTACAGGTATATATTACATTCACCTTTGCTAAGATGATATATATTGGGTTTGATTCGGTTTGTCTTACTTGAATTTTAAAATTTCAGGGCGTATAGACCTGCAGAGAAAGTTGTTCTGTAGCATGCAACTGGTGAGTTCTACCCCACCCAATCTTTTCGGTGATGTTTGATTTGAGTTTATAGTGGATTCTATAAACCGGTTTTCAAAATCAAGTGGATTTTGAAATCCTGAAAAATAGTACTCTCTCTGTCCATCTTAACTGTCTTCTAGAGAAGAATTTTTGTCCCAAAATAATTGTCATTTTGCACTAACCTATGAGAAATAAATATCATATTCCATTATAGTATGCATTAAGCAAATAAACATGTCACATTACGCATAAGTTTATTGTTATTTAAGGACTTTCTTAACTCGTGTAAACATCCTTAAACACCAATTAAAATGGGATGGAGGGAGTAATGATGTGTTTTTTTTTTTGGGATTTTAAGTAGGGTGAGCTTCAAACTTTATGTCAAATCAATGTGTAAGATTGAATGATGTTGTATACTTGGTATTATTATTCTGTTGTTGCGTGTGATCGTAATGATTGGATGATGTGGATTATGATTTAAGTGTAAAGAGATTTTATTGGAAATTGTGATAGTAGATTTATAGGTGTGTAGTGATGGGTTTTTAAAACTAGATTTAAAAGCCCGAAGTAAAACCGTCTTTGGATTTCCAAATCCCAAAATTGGTTTTGAAATCCCGAATCAAACATCACTTTCAGAATTATGATTTAAGTTTTCATTCACAAATTGGAGTTTACGTGATCTTTTCTTCAGATAGGTGGGGTAGCTATAACTGATGGTCTCATCCCTGCAGTGGAAGAGAGGTTTGATTACATTCTAGCTTGAAAATAGTTTCTCCAATATTGTTTTATGAAAAAAAAGTACCTCATCCATTTATCTAAATGCTTTTTAACTTCAATTACCCATGGATTTTCAGCACTCATATTCTCAACCCAAGGCATTTGCTTATTCTATCAGCATAGTTCCATAAGCGCTGTATTAGTTGTCTGAACTACATGATTTAACTTTCTTTCCCGGTGTCCTTTTGCAGAGTATTGCATGCAATTCCTTCTCATGAAGCCATTGATACTGTGGAGGTTAGATTAATTTTCTTTACTTTTTTCAATATAACATAAACTATGAGTGTTTCAACTTACGTAAGCTTCTGGACCGTCTGATTATCAATTTCTAAAATCTTTCTGTGATCTTGCGTACTCAATGCTATATCTGTCTCTTGGTTTGTTGGATATCTTTAACTGAAAAGGCTTCTATTGTTAATCACAATTACAATCAATACTACACTATAATTTCTTGTTTGTAATTTTTGCTCAATGCTATGTTCCTTCATGTAACCCCAGAATTTGGCCTTGGTTTGTATCTCATTCGAACTAACAATTATGAAGGACTTCCACTTTCAATCACAAGTTTATGCCAAAAGCATGATTATTCTTTCTTGTTTATCTATATGTAGCTATCTTAATATTCATATTTACTTGTACTAAAAATGTTTTATATAACTGGCTTAGTTAAATACGCAAAGTATGCCAAAGATGTTTGTGTCCTTAACATGAATAGGTAGCCCAAGGGATATAAATGGGTGAACTAGGAGATTATCCTTTTCTACTTTGATTTTAAGGGAAAATTGTATATTCTACGCCTAAGTTGTGGCCTATTAACGAAAATCCCTATTATGTTTTGAATTTAAAAGAAAAAGGTTGTATTTTTCTTGAACCCCTTAATAGGTGGTCTTGTAAGTTTTGAAAGAGAGCTGGGTTTTTATTTTATCATGCCAACTCAGTGTAGTTGTTTTGCCATCATTCTTTCATATTGCATTTCTGTTTCCTATTGGCAATTATATACCATAGTAATTTGATTTGTCAAATGTGCAGGTTCTGCAGTCTAGAACAAACCCAGCCTCTGTCACTTGGAAAGGTGGAGCTGTAAGTATTTTTCCTATGAAGTATCTTGTAGCATTGAAACACACATGATGGTGCATACCAGAGACACCCCCACCCCCCCCCCCCCACACACACACACACACCCACCCCAAAACCCAAAATATAAACTAAAAATAAACAAAAAGATGAAACAGCCAAACATGCATTTAAAGATGAATTTTTTTTTATCAATTTTTTGGATAAGGAAAAAGTCAGTGGTCAACTCAGGCAAATTCATAAGATTTGTCTAATGATTTTTAAGAAGTCTAAGCTCTCTGCAGTAACATAACATTGCTCAATTTTCCTGTGTCAGGCTTTTGCCATGATTGCCTACTCATCCAATAAGTGCAAAAACAGCACCACCAAATTATAAACGCGTATAGTTTAGTCTATTTATCAGTATATTCAAGTGCTCATCTGCCCACCAATGGGTGGAAGCTGGTATAGGGAAGAAGTGGAGTGGTTTGCAGCTTTTAAAAGACATTAATGCATATAATTGAATATTTTCCATCACTGTTCTCACTCAGACAAGTTGATCTTTAGTCACTTGGGAGTTCAGTTCTTGTATACTTGAGTAATTGCAACTTTCATGATATCCTTTTCCGCTTACTCTTTCCCCTTATTTGGAGGGACTTTCACCAAACTGGAGCAGCTACTGTGTTGCTTTCATATCTCCTGTACTGCTACCATAATTTCTGCTTATTTGATATAGTGGACTAAGGGAAAACTAAAGAAAGTTATTCTAAGATGGTTTTTCAAATGCAGATTTGGAAGAATCTATATAATCTAATCTCACAGGTTAATATCTTTTTTGGTTCCCAAATTTTACCTTTTTCCAGATTTTGTCCCCATCCTTCACTCACTTGAAAGTACACTTTTACTCTCGTGATCCCACTGTAAGTTGACTTTCTGTTGACCAACGAAATCAACTATTTTGGGAAGCTAAATGGAATTATTTTAAAAAAATTGTACTTAAATGTAATTAAAACAAAAAACTTACAATATTACATTTAACACCCCCAAATAGTTGATTCCGTCAGTCAATGAATGGTCAACTAACAGTTGGACCAAATGTGGGAGTAAAAGTGTACTTTCAAGACCAATCTTGATAGTGAGTGAAGAGGGGGACCAAAACTAGAAACAGGGGAAATGTAGGGACCAAAATGATATTATCCCAATCCTTCACCTAGTAGTTATCTCAGTACAAACCAGTATTCTTACTCATCCTCGTTATTGAACCTCTAAAGGATTAATAGTATTCATTTTCCATAAATCTTGTTGTAGGTGCTCGGTATCCTTGATTTCACACGTGATGCATGGATACATCGTGAGGACTGGATCAAGAACGGGATTCATACTGGTAGTGGTAGAAAGTACAAGGATTCATATTTTCTTCAAGCACAAGCTATGTGTTACATGAATTCCTAGGTATGAACAAGTTCTACTTCACTTTTTTTTTTTAATTGTGGATGTGATGTTATTTACGTTTATGTCAGATTAGCTTTATAACTGCATTATTTAGGTTCTTGTCTGATTTAGTAGCAGCATCACAAACCTTTATGGATTGGAGGTTATCAACTAGAAATATGTAATTTCGAATTTATTGCATTTCCTTACAGTACTTTAGATCCTTTCTCACTAGTAAATGAGGATGGGCAAATACTTCTATGCACTAATTGCACCATGCAGCTCAAGTGCATAGTAAATGGTATTAACTATTAATTGTTTTATTGAACAATATTAGTTGTTTTTACTGAACAATATTAGGTGTTTGCACGACTAAGAGACTATTATTTGTCCATGTATCCTAGCCCACTTATATGGGATTAAAAAGGCTCAGTTTGTTGTTTTCATTGAACAATATTAGGTGCACCCGTGCAACTGGTGCATCCAACTTGTACTTAAGCAATTTGTTATATTTAAATCTTCAATGGAAGACATATTGATGTTTAATTTGCTTTCTCCTCTCCCTTCTAATGTTCGCAGGCTGCACCCTCATGATTATTAGGAATGGAGAAACGAAAGATTCGTAGAAAAAGAAAATTGCTACTCAAATTTCAAAGAATAGAAGGTGAATGTGGTGAAGAAGCACAGGTAACCAATAATCGGATTATATTCTCTCTGTCCAAGCAAACATTCACATAGTTTGATCCATTTTCTCTACCAAGACGAGATTGCATATACAGTCAAAGTTGCACACAAAAATGCAAATGTACTCACCTATATGCAACCATTTTCTCAGTTCGAGTGGATATATCATGTAGCTCCCTTTTATGGACTAAAGTACGAAGCCATTTCTTTTAATTACAATTACCTAACCCGTGCTCTCTTTATATATTTTATAACCATTGAACTCTAATTTACTTTTGATTATTGTTTTCTGAACTAACTTTTTTATTAAAATAGGAATGTGCAGTAGTAAGTATTCTTAGAGATATGTATAGAATGATATAGATAGCCAATTTAATGATCTCAGAGCTTATGTGAAGATATCTATTTTTTAGACAAGCTATTTCATTAATGCTTTTTTTCATTATTATTATTGCATCCGAAAAAATAAAGAGAGTTTTTTAAACTAAGGCAAATAGAAATTGGACTTTAGAGAATAGCAAGAGAGATACAAAAATTTATAAGTGAGACGGTTTCAAGTATTTCGTTTATGAAATTTCGTGATCATTAGTTTGATCAAAATTTTCAAAAACAAAATGGAGAAATCAAAGAAGGGGGAAACAGTTTAATGAATACTAGGGTTTCAATTTTTTTTTTGACACAATAGTATGAAACAATAAAATAAAACATGACAAAATAAGAATATCTCTTACGCAATACAATATTACACAATAAGAAAGATAAATAAATTTAAAACTAAAATTCATATTATAATATTTGACGATAGAATAATACATGTTACATAATAAAGATAAATAAATTTAAAACTAAAATTCATATTATAATATTTGACGATAGAATAATACATGTTACATAATATGATAAGATAACACACAATAAAAATATAAAATTTCTAATAAAATTACAAAATATCAAATCAAATACTCCCTCCGTCCCAAAAAAAATGTGCACGACGTTCTTTGTTTTCAGCGTGTTTTTCTTGAAAGTTTTTTATTAGTATTTGAAATGATAAAATAATTTTAAAGATGCATGGAATAGATGAGAGGTAGATCTATAATACCCCTCTTTAAAAATCACTTTATCATTTGAAATACTAATAAATAACTCGCTCACAAAAACTCGATAATAAAGTAGGTGTGCACGCTTTTATGGGACAGAGGTAGTATACAATTGAAACTTTATCCAAATTTAGCGGGTTTATGCAAACACAACACATAATATTGTATCCTTGTCTTGTATTCGTATACACCAATTACACCGTGCAACTAATGTATTTTATTAATAAATTTCACCGAACAATATTACTAGTAATTTTTATTGAAAAATATAATATCTTTTAGTGAATAATATTAATTGCTATCATTGAACCATATTAATTCAGCATTAATTGGCTTCACATAACATTATTAATTATCTCTATTAAATAATAATATTATTCGTGCACCATTATACTGCCGCATTTTCATAACATTTCCAAGTTAGCGTTGTGTTATAAATTTCGGATTCGAATAGCCTCCCATAATAAATACACTTATTTTTTTCATTTTCAAAGGTATAAATACACTTAAAATTGAAATAATCCATTCAATAGTCAAATACGATAGCAGTTTTAAACTTTTCCCTCCCTTAAATTCTACGCAAATTCAAGAAGATGAGACTAAAGATAGCTACTTTTGCAATTAAACTCATTCACAGAGGAATTCCGGCTAAATTCTCCCATGAATTACCTACTTCTACTCATCCCATCTCTTTCTTCTCTTCTAATTTCCATAATCTCTGTCACCAAGATAGGCCCTTTTCACCTATGCCCAAAATGGATGTAAATTGTATTCACAAATTAGATGATGCTATTTCCCTGTTTCAAGAAATGTTAAGAATGCAGTCATCGCCCTCTGTCCGTTCATACAACAGTCTGTTGAATCGTATGGATAAATTGAAGCATTACACTGCTGCCCTCTATGTGTTCGACGAAATGCGTCAAAGAAATGTGCCTGTAAATGAGTACACGATGAACATTGTGATTAATTCCTGTTGCCTTATGAATCGTGTAGATTTTGGGTTTGCTATTTTGTGTAGTTTCTTTAAGTACGGTTTCGAACCCAATGTTGGCACATTTTGCACTCTCATTAAAGGGTTGTTTTTAGATCGAAAGGTCGATGAAGCAGAGAGGTTATTTAAGAGGGTTTTGGTTTTCAAACTTTGTGAGCCGAATGATGTTATGATCCTCACTATGATAGATGGGCTCTGCAAGGCTGGATTCATGGTTACTGCCTGTAAATGGGTTCGTAAATTGGAGAGAACTCGGTATAAACCCAATGTTCGTTCGTATAATGCTATAATTGATGGGCTTTGCAAGAACGGGATGGTGGATAATGCTCTTGAGCTCTTGTATCTGATGATGGAAAAGGGTATCTCGCCCACTGTTGTCACGTACAACCCGATAATTCAAAGCTTGTGCGATGTTGGTAGATGGAGGGACGTTAAAGAGTTGATAATCGAAATGAGAGATCGTAAGATTTCGTTGAGTGAGATCACTTTCACTGTTTTATTGGACGCGTGTTGCAAGGAAGGAAAGTTGGAAGATGCGGAGGATCTTCTTGAATTTATTACGGAACAAAATGTTTGTTCTGATATTCCGTTTTACAATTCGTTGATAAATGGATATTGTTTGCAAGGGAAAATGAATAAAGCGAAGAAAGTATTCGACTCCATAGAAAAATCCGGGATTAAACCTACTATCATCAGCTACAACACTTTGATCAATGGATACTTCAAGCAAGGAAAAGCGAACGAAGCTTGGAGTCTTTTTCTCGAAATTCCCAATAAAGGTTTGCAACATACTACAGCTAGCTATAACACCATGATACATGGTTTTTTTAGCAATGGTAGATTTGAAGATGGTTGGGAGTTTTTCAATGATATGGAAACTCGAAAAATACATCCCAACTTACATACTTACACTATATTGTTGAATGGTTTGTGCACGAAGGGAGAAATCGACAAAGCACTCTCGCTTCTACAAACAATGGAGGAAAAAGACGGTATTACCCCTGATATAGTTACGTATGGCACTTTAATCCATGGACTGTGCAAAGATGGAAAACTCAATGCTGCAAGAGATGTTTTGAAGCGACTTCCTTCTAGAGGTTTGCAACCTAACGAACGAGTATATAATATGATTATTGGTTCACTTTGTCGAGAAGGGTTGGTGGAGGAGGCGAAAGAATTGGTTACAGAAATGGAGGAAAGTGGTTTTGCTGCAAATAATGTGACGTATAATGTTATTATTCAAGGTTTGATGAAGAGAAATGAGGTCTGTAAAGCGATGCCGTTTTTGGAGGAAATGAGGAGAAGAGGATTCTCAGCCCATTCTGGTACTGCCTCCATGTTGATGGATCATTTGCAACGAGGTAATGATGATGGTGTTCTTATGGAAATGATTAAGAAACTGTGAGGTTATTTGTAACTTAATTGATAGGTTTTGCATTATTATTTTTTGTAAGTATTAGTATACAGAATTAACTATCTACTATGTATATACATATACATAAATGCACTCACATGGGATTCTAATTGTTATATTTGTGTATGTGCAATTGCAAGAGAGTAAAGGGGTGTTTTCAATCCCAACTTCAACCCAAGAATTACTTGTTTTTGGAAAAAAGTTGGGTGTTACCAACATCAAAAAAAGTGATTATGTACTATTGAATAGCACTTGAAAACAGGCACTAAGTAGCTTAAACAATTTGATGCATTAGATAACATGTCACTTCATTTGCATCTCCGGTTTAAAATTCTAATTTTGTAGACATTTAATCATAACGCAAATAAAGTCATGGGATCCTTTGAAAGCAAACTTGTACGCCAAAGTAAACGATGCATCAAGAAATTAAAAACCAAAAAAAGTGCTACAAAAAATCCCACTTCAACAAATTACAACCAGCAATTCAGTTGGACATTTCAGCAAGCAGTATATATGCAGTAACACAAATTGAAAGATCTTCTTTGGCTTTACAATGCCTTATTTTAGTCAACTACCAACAAAAATAACAATTGATATAAGATACAATCTGCATCTACTTACCTTTATTATACATCAGGTTCACCAGCAAATGTGCTTGTTCATAAACAAGAACAAAGCCTTCCTTTCTTATCTTTGACATTCAGTAACTTATAACAGAGACCAATGCATCAATCGTGGAAACATGGGCAACTCCTGCAACTTGAAATAATACTAAAACAGCCGAGCATAGAAGACTCTACGAAAATAAATTCATACGATGCAGTATTTGCAAAGGGCGTATCAGTATGCACAAATGAGAACAGAGATGTCACAATATATTTAAATTTCAGAATGGGATTGCAAAACTATTAAAAGGGAGTATCTCAGCAGGCCATGTACTAAACTTTGAAAAATAGCAACCATTAACTCTTTATATCAATGAAAATCAATATAATAAATTACAAATTCTGGAGCATAACCTAGCCTTATTTGGAGAAAAAATGAATCATTAATTTTTCAATAGGGGCAGCTTTCTCAATCATTTCAACTAAGTTATCATCTGTACCTTTTCTTTTCCTAGCAGTTTATCAAGTAAGATGGACACATAAGCTGAATTGGCTGGAAATCCCTTGTTCTGCCTTCCATCTGAGAATCACATCTCATTAGCAACCTCCACATGATTACATATGATGCCATTTTTTCCATTTTTTCCCTATGTAATCAAATTCTCCTTTTGCTCTATCCATTTCCCCTTGCTTACAGTATCCATCAATTAGAGAAGTGTACGTAAACATATCGGGATTAACATTTTTTCCCACCATAAATTCTAAAAAATACTCAGCTTCTTCCATCTTTCATTCCTTGCAAAAGGCATCCACCAATATATTAAAAGTACATAGATCTTGTGATAAACCATTCCAATCAACAGTACATATATCACTTCATTCCATCTGTGGAAACTATACAAACCCTGAATGGTGAAAATATTGGGCGTAATACCCTTCTCAGACATTTTAAACAGTAGCTGCAGAGCATCATCAACCATTCCATTTTTGCACAAACCATCAATTACAGAACTATAAGAATACACATTGGGCTTGTATTTAGAATTCTCCAGTACATGAAGCAAATGAAGGGCAGCCAGAGTCTATCCTGCTTTGCAGAGCCCATTTATCATCGTTAGCATCATAACATCATCGGGCTCGCATATTTTCTCTGCCAATAATCGAAGTCTTAAACCGGAATTAAGGGGACTATTCACTTAGCCATACTTCTCGTTTGCAGGCTTGAGGCTGCATACAGAATAAGCAGATTAAAAATTGGAAAACAATTTATCCAAATAAGAAAAAAAGAAATGTTGAAGTTTACACACCGTTCCTTTTTGTGTCTTTATTGTCAAAAAAGTCTCATGTTTATGTCGTGAAAGACCAAAGTCACCAACCTGTAACATTTACTTTCAAGTCAGAATACCACCAAAAAAAGCACATGGAAACAATACAGGAAACTAATTACTAATCCAAGAGGGCCTAAATTTGAGATAGAGGAAGCATTAATGGGGCTTACACTATAAGAAAAGAATCTTGTATCTGCCTTTCAGAAGTTTCATTCCGACACCACAAGCAATCGCAACGGGCTTGGGCTGGTAACACTGTGGCAGCAGCATACTGTCTCTGCAGGTCTTTCAGCTTTTCCACTAATTCGTAGAATGAAGGACGGCATTGTGGTTCGCTGTTCATCACAAAACATCAAAACTTGAGTTTCTATTATTAGAAACTTCTACTTTGGTTCTGGCATTTATTAAGGGAAAAAGTATATTTGGATCCCTGAACTTTCTCACTTGCACAAATGTATATAATAATAACATAAATGAGTTTTTTTAACTGAACTTATATTTTTATTTGTAAGCCTGGAATGTCAATTTTGTTTGAATTGAGGCCTATGATTTTCATTTGTCGAACTCAAGTCTTTGAACTTCTAATTTTGGTTTCATAGAGTCCCTGTACTCATAATGTTGTCTGAATTTGTCCATGTATTTAGTAGTGTTGTATACCAAAAATTACGGAACGAGGTTTAAGATGTGGCTATGTGATTTGGTAATACAAACAAGTATTTAAGAGTGTGGAGTGTAATCAATGAGGAACACAATGAATGTTCTTCATTGAATAGCAATATGAATGCAAGTAAATGATGTTCTTCATTGAATAGCAATGAAATGAATGCAAGTAAGTAAATGACAAGAGAATTTGGGCCGAAGGCCTCTTTTGTTGGCTGGTAAAGCCGTTGTATTGAATGTAAAATTTTGCGACCCCTTAATGAGTCTTAACTTCTAGTATTTATACTACAAGTTCACTAGTTGGTCTTTCTCGCGCCTCAAGGGGGAGTTTGACCCAGCATTAAATGTTTTCCGGCTAAGTTGAACTCTAAAAACCTATTACATCAAGCTAAACACGTCTCCAGCTCTGAAGCGCAGCGAATTGCAGATGGTTCATGGAGATTTGCGCCTATTCTTTTCTCTTTGAGTCCGCGGTTATAGGACCAGCCATATCTTCAGAGTCTTCTCGGCCATTTGGGGGAGATTCTCTGATGTTGATTGAGGCTGGAGGTTTACGTGTTTGTTTAGCCAAAATCAGGCCTTGGTAAGTGGGAAACCTTTGACTTAAACCTCTCGATCCCATCCACCTTGATCACAGATCTCATAAAATTAAGTATAAACTTGCCTCTTTGTGTACGCAATTACATTGAGAGTGTTGTCTCGCTGGTGAAGTAGGCGACTAGCGGGCGACTAGACGGGGCGAGTCGCCCGATAGTAGGGCCGAACTTGCCCGTCTTTTGGCGAGTAACCGGGACCAGCGGGCAACCATGGCGCGGGCAACTATGGTGCGGGCGACCATGGCGCGGGCGACGACCATGGTGCGGGCGCGGGCGAGTCGCCCGGTAGTAGGGGCGAACTTCGCCGCCATCCTGTCGCGAGTGTCGAGACCATTAGGCAACCTCGTGGGCGACTATGGTGCTGGTGACCATGGCGCGGGCGACGACCATAGTGATGCGGTGATTTACCATGGGGCGAGGGCTGCCAGAAGCCCGGTAATGGGGCGAACTCGCCCGCCTTTTGGCGAGTAATCGCGACCAGTGGGCAACCATGGCGCGGGCGACCCTGGTGTGGGCGACTATGGTGCTGGTGACCATGGCGTGGGCGACGACCATAGTCTGGTGTGACCCATGGCGTAGGGCGCCGGCGAAGTTGTTGTGGTAAGGGCGAACTGCCCCGTAGCTAGTAACGCGACTACCGGCACCAGCGGGCGTATGCACTTCATGGGTAGCCGATTATGGCGCGGCGACCCATAATGCGGGCGACTATGGCGCGGGCGACCATGTTGCGCGGCGACCATGGCGCTGGCGCTGGCGAAGAATAGCGGCGATTATCGGGCGGCAACTCGCCGGGCTTGTTGCCTAAAAAGCGGCAACTTCATCTTACGAGTAGTTGGGTCGGCGGGGAGTGTTAGGCGAGCAACTTGCCCCATCCTTGGACTCGGCCGGGTGAGCTCGTCTTTGGCTCATGACAATTTTCCACATCTCTTTTTTAATAGAGATTAGTGGGCCCTCCATTTGTAACTTAATGACATAAGGAACCCAAATAATTAGCCCAGATCATTTGGCACACAACAATTGCCCCTCATGTTACTTTTTTTCGCTTTAAGTGAGGAGTGACGTGATAAATATCCTGAGACTGCAGATTATTTCGGACGATTTATTTTGTTTCTTGGTCGACCTGGGCTGCGACTTGTTTGACGCGGACGGGCTCGTTGGGCGAGTAAATTCGATGCTAGGCGAGTTTGACCCGGGCCGGACGGGCGAGACCCTTTGTTTTATTTTTCAATTGTCTCCCCAATTTCCTATGTTTGCTAGGATAGCTATTGATGTGACTCGTCCTTTATCTTGGAAGTTGAAAAAGCAAAAGGCTAAAAAGTCAACCACTTTCCTTACTCTTTGGTCAACTCTTCCTTTATTGATTGGACCGATTAGAGACAATCCAAGTCAATATTCATGAGATTTTGAATTTTAAAATTGGATGAGAACCCCACTTCTATTATAAATAGGAGGGCTCATTCTTCTTTTTCCCCTCTTCCTCCTTCCTCCAATCGGCCGCCTCTCTCCCGGTTCTTCTCAAAAAAAAAAATTCTTTTGTTTTCTTTTTCTACACGGTCGCCTCCCTTCCTATATTCGCAGCAGCAACTGGCTTTGTCTGAGTGGACCACTTGCTCACCTTCTCCGACGGCGACGAACATGTATATGAAATCCGGTTTCCTCTTCATTCCGTTGTTAGCCGATTTCTTAACTATTGGAACTTGTCATTGACTCAGATTACTCCGAATGGGTGGAGCACATTTTTCGGATTTTTGGGGTTGTTTGGCGAGATTCAAACTTCGGCATTCCCTTCTCCCGCCGAGCTCCACTATTTCACTCAACTATCCAAAGGTGACGGTGAAGGTTATTAAGCTCTTCGGGCCCGGAATGGTTGGAAAATTATCGAAGAAGTTCCCAATAAGGCTAAGCGCTGGAAAGATTCCTTTTGGTTTGTTGGTGGAGATTGGAGAAGCCCGACTGATGAATCCGGGAGCTATACACGTCTTGACATCCCTTGTGATTATGGAATTAAGACTGGTAAGTCCTTTAGTTTTAAATTGAACTTATCTCGAACTGACCTAACTTCCTTTCATTTCTTTCAGATCATGACCCTCTCGAGGATAAGCAACTGAGCAGGGACTTTGCTGGCCGCTTATTTCAAGTAAGTTGTGTTGACCTTGCTAGCCGGACTGTACCTCGTCTGACCCACGATTCTTTTCGCAAAAAGATCGGGCTAGTGCTTCCTCCGAATCAAGTCAGAAATCGTATTGTCCTTGGTACGAATTCGTTTTCTTTTGCTTTCTTCAGTTTCTATGTTGTTATTTGTTATATGACTTGCTTTCTTGATCCTCGACTTTTTTTTATTTCAGATCTCTCTCGTTCTTATATCTCACATCGATTCTTGGTTTAAGCGGACAATGGTTCGTCTGACCTCTTTTCTACTTGCCAAGAACAATAAGAGGGCTATCACCAAACAGAAGGAAAAGCCGCCTTCCAATAATGTTGGGACCGCTACTTTAGCGCTACCCGCTCCCACGGCTGCTCGCCAAGGTCCGATCCTCCAACCATCTCGTCCGACCGTTGTCCCGTCGACTAAGACCCATCCCGGAAGTCAAAAGAGAGAAAATTCGATGGCACCTCAGTCCAGGAAGATCAGGTGCCCCATCGGGCCATTCGCCAACGGGCCGAATTGGAGACCACTCATGATGGGGTTCAGGCCACTTCCGCTTGCCACTCGGATGGAGCTGGGGGATCCGGCTCATATGACCCCCCCGTTATTCGTACAGTGGTTTCGCCTTCTAGCCCCGTCGGAAAGAGATGATGATATGTTTGAAATTGGAGCGATGCACCGGCCCTTAGGAAAACTTCTCCTCCATCGACTCATTTCATGTTTATAATGGATCCGTGTTTACCTTGACGAATGTGTTTCTCTTGATGTCTTCAGATATGATAGTGATTCTATACATCGCTCCGAGCCGTACCTTAGCTATCTTCGATCGAGAAAGCCAAAGCCTGATGACAGTGTTCCTTCGTCCGTTAGGAAGGTGGGGAAATGATGCTCCGATGTTGGACTCAATCACATGGGCGAGATGCTCAGGAGCAAGACCTTGAGGCGAATGCTGCCACGGCTTCCGTTCTTATGGCACGAGCTCTCGTTTTTCAAGAAAGGGCGAGAGAGCAGGCATCCAAATTAGAAAATGAGCTCGCGCAATCCTCACTCATCCGGCGACAGCAGAAGGAGAAAATTGAGGCCTTGGTATCAGCGCAGAGCCAGTGGGCAAGGGAAAAGAAGAAGATGTCCTCCCTACTCGATCAGACTCAAACTAGTCTCACTCAAGCTCAGGATGCCCTTGTCCAAAGGGAGAAGAAACTTGACCGAGAGAAGCATCGATGTGCGGATGATTCTAGTGGCCAATCGGGCAGAGGGTGGTCTACTGAAGATGGGGACTGATCTCGAGGTTTCCTTGGCTGCGAATGCGAAGCTATCGGAGGAAAACAAGAGGTTGGCCAGAAAGATCGCGAGCTTGGAGACCCAGATGGTCGATCTGTATGATGACGATGGGGCCGGCAAGTTGATGAACTTCACTTATGTCCTAGCCTTTGCCGATTCCATCCGAGCCGCCTACGCACCCGATCGCGATCTGCCGGGCATTCAAGCGGCCCTCCGCATCAACTCATGGACTTTTTGGAGTCGAATCCTCCTGGTTCGGATTATGCTTTGCCCATTGCGAACCTTGTTCGTGATTTCGGTTATGACTTCTCCTCCTTCGCGGATTGGATTGAAGTTGTGTATCCGGTGGATTCGACCACTGATCTGTCTCGACGTGAGCCGGGCACTCCCCTTGTTAGTGGGCTAGATACTTCGGTGGGAGAGAAGGATGTGGGTGAGTCCTCTGCCCCGTTTGGCCGAGTCACACTAGTGGGCGAGAAGAATGTTGGGGGAGGTGCCCAAGCTGTTGAAAAACGCGGAGCCCGCGCTAAAAGAATCTAAGTCGTGGGCAAAGATTCCCTCAAGGTCTTCGCTTCCCGAGCATCTCGCTCATGTGATTGAGTCCAACATCGGAACGTCATTTCCCCCACATTCCTAACAGACGAAGGAACGCGATCATCAGGCTTTGACTTTCTCGATCGAAGATAGCTAAGGTACGGCTCGGAGCGATGTATAGAATCACTATCATATCTGAAGACATCAAGAGAAATACATTCATCAAGGTAAACACGGATCCATTATATACATGAAATGAGTCGATGGAGGAGAAGTTTTCCTGAGGGCCGGTGCATCGCTCCAGCCCAAATATGTATCATCTCCTTCTGATCGGGGGCGAGAAGGCGAAACCACTGTACGAATAACGGGAGGGGGGTCATAAGAGCCGGATCCCCCAGCTCCATCCGGGTGGCAAGCGGAAGTGGCCTAAACCCCATCATGAGTGGTCTCCAATTCGGCCCGTTGGCGAATGGCCCGATGGGGCACCTGATCTTCCTGGACTGAGGTGCCATAGGAACGTCCTCTCTTTTGACTTCCGGGATGGGTCTTAGTCGACGGGACAACGGCCGGAAGAGATGGTTGGCGGATCGGACCTTGGCGAAGCGAAAATGGGGAGCGTAAACGCTAAAGTAGCGTCCCAACATTATCTCGAAGCGATTTCTTCGCTTTGGTGATAGTCATCTTATTGTTCTTGGCAAGTAGAAAAGGGGCGGTACGAACCGTTGTCTGGCGAAACGGCGAATCGATGTGAGATATAGCAACGAGAGACGGCGCTGAAATAAAAAAGTCAAGGGATCAGTAAAGCAAGTCATATAACAAATAACAACATAGAAACTGAAGAAAGCAAAAGAAAACAAATTCGTACCAAGGACAATACGATCTCTGACTTGATTCGGAGGAAGCACTAGCCCGATCTTTTTGCGAAAAGAATCGTGGGTCAGACGAGGTACAGTCCGGCTAGCAAGGTTGACACAACTTACTTGAAATAAGCGGCCAACAAAGTCCCTGCTCAGTTGCTTATCCTCGAGAGGGTCATGATCTGAAAGAAATGAAAGGAAGTTAGGTCAGTTCGAGATAAGTTCAATTTAAAACTAAAGGACTTACCAGTCTTAGTTCCATAATCACAAGGGATGTCAAGACGTGTATAGCTCCCGGATTCATCAGCCGGGCTTCTCCAATCTCCACCAACAAACCAAAAGGAATCTTTCCAGCGCTTAGCCTTATTGGAAACTTCTTCGATAATTTTCCAACCATTCCGGGGCCCAAGAACATAATAACCTTCACCGTCACCTTTGGATAGTTGAGTGAAATAGTGGAGCTCGGCGGGAGAAGGGAATGCTGAAGTTTGAATCTCGCCAAACAACCCCAATAATCCGAAAAATGTGTTCCACCCATTCAGAGTAATCTGAGTCAAAGTTTCAATAGTCAAGAAATCAGCTAACAACGGGATGAAGAGGAAACCGGATTCCGGCCTATCAGATCCGTCATTGTTCATCTATGATATAATTCACGAGGAGGTCGACTTCGCCCGCTTTTTATGTGCCAGGGCATAGAGGTGGACATCATTAGGGATCTCGTACTTGGCCCGAAGGTTGGCGAGATCGTAATCTTTTACACAAGAAACAAACCCGATCGCCGCAAAAATATCTTCTGTGAAATTACGGCGTGGCTGTGGAGGATTACTACGCATGAATTGCAACCGGTAAGCTCCGAAATCGAAGGCCGCAGGACGGCCCATAGGTAGACTCATCTGGATATGTGTCGCCTCCTTTGCCTCATTAATTAGGCGGTCAACCTCAGTATCGTCCACAACAGGTTTCTTAGTTCTGCCCCGAGTTTTGGCCTGCTTGGACCCCCCACTGGGCTCAACTTCATCCGCCCCTTCGTCCAACTCAACTTCATCAGCCCCATCGTCCAATTCAACCTCCTCGGCCCCGTCGGCCCCCTCGTTCGATTCTTCTCTCATAACATCTCTACTACCGTTCCCACCACTATCACGGTTGGAAGCTAAAACAGAGTTGGGTGCCTCCGAGTGCCGGAAATTAATATGGTAAGATTCAGAAGAAGAAGTCGACGATGTTGGTGTAAGCCCGAAACCACTAGACTCTTCTGTGTCAGAAATAGAATAACGACGCCCATGACGCGTCTCCAAATCACCTGAATCAGACAATCCCTCGGAGCCGGAAGCACTACTAACACCCGACACCAAATCGAAATAAGGAGCCAAAGGTTGAGATGAATCTTACCCTATGTCGCGATGCCTAGAAAGAATCAAGTCCACAAAAGCCCAACTAAAGGATCGGACCACCTGGGGACAACAACAGAATTTTAGAAAAACACGAGATGGATAATTGTAGAGCAAATGGTCAACAAGTTCAGCTATCAACATCAACCATCAAGGAATTCAACAAGTTCAACTATCAAAACTCAACCATTGAGGTATCTATATACAATTGTTGAGTCCTATTTATCACATCATATATACCATCATCCCACACCGAAATAAGCAAATCCCCACTATGACTATTGAAATTGCAAAACAGGGTGACCCAGAAATTCATATCCATGCTAATGTATCCATCATTCAAACACATACACATCCGTACTAGTATGGAAATCATTGCCACATTTTTCAACACCCCCACTTTTCATTCATTATGGAATATAGCATAAAGCATTGAATATTTAGCCAAACCCATTACATTTCAAGTGCCACACATACTTCACTATGCTCAAAAAAGAAGGAATACACAACTTCAAATATCCTATTTCAAATACCCAAAGCCTTCTAACCTAAAAACCAATGCCGTATGCAAACCCACAAGAAGTCGAGGGCATACAGTGTGTCTTTTTCTATATTCAATCAATTCCTTCCTATGCTATATTCATTTCCATTCGCGGGTATACACATAAAAAGGCCGCTTGTATGGAGAGCCAACCCACATATACATGTACACACACCCATACATTCTCATCACGAACCCACTTACAGTGATTTTTGAATACTAACTTATTCGAAATATCCAAGCTTCATAGCCAAAAAACCCATACAAACCTTAAAGCTGAAATCACCCAATCTCCACTCCTATATGCATATACACACAAATGTCCAATTCCATAAGAAGCATTTTAAAGCATATAGAGAAAGGAAGGGGGACGTACCTGTTGTCGCCGCCGCTACACCCCCAACCGGCGCCGAGTCGCCGTCGCTTCACACCACCAAACGCAGCCCAGTGCCCAAGTCGCCCGCTGCTCAATTGGGAGAAATCAGTTCCTGATTGAAGAGAAGGGGAGCGACAAAAAAAAAGGGAAACGTATACCTGTTCTTCGCCGTCTGAGAAGGCGAGCAAGTGGTCCACTCACACAAAGCTAGTTGCCTCCGCGGATATAGGAAGGGAGGCGACCGTGTAGAAAAAGAAAATAAAAGATTTTTTTTTTTTAGAAGAACCGGGAGAGAGACGGCCGATTGGAGGAAGAGGAAGAGGGGAAAAAGAAGAATGAGCCCTCCTATTTATAAGGGAAGTGGGGTTCTCATCCAATTTCAAAATTCAAAATCCCATGAATATTGGCTTGGATTGTCTCTAATCGGTCCAATCAATAAAGGAAGAGTTGACCAAGGAGTAAGGAAAGTGGTTGGCTTTTTAGCCTTTTGCTTTTTCAACTTCCAAGATAAAGGACGAGTCACATCAATAACTATCCTAGCAAACATAGGAAATTGGGGAGACAATTGAAAAATAAAACAAAGGGTCTCGCCCGTCCGGCCCGGGTCAAACTCGCCTAGCATTGAATTTACTCGCCCAACGGGCCCGTCCGCGTCAAACAAGTCGCGGCCCAGGTTGACCAAGAAACAAAATAAATCGCCCGAAATAATCTGCAATCTCAGGATATTTATCACGTCACTCCTCACTTAAAGCGAAAAGTAACATGAGGGGCAATTGTTGTGTGCCAAATGATCTGGGCTAATTATTTGGGTTCCTTATGTCATTAAGTTACAAATGGAGGGCTCACTAATCTCTATTAAAAATGAGATATGGGGGAAATTGTCATGAGCCAAAGACGAGCTCACCCGGCCGAGTCCAAGGATGGGGCAAGTTGCTCGCCTAACTCTCCCGCTCGACCCAACTACTCGTAAGATGAAGTTGCCCTTTAGACGACAAGGCAGGCGAGTTGCCCGCCCGATGGTCGCCGCGCCCTCTACTCGCCCGCGCCCGCACCATGGTTGTCGCCCGCACCTTGGTCGGCGTCCGCGCCCGCGCCATAGTCGCCGCGGATCGCCGTGCCGTTACTCGCCAAAAAGCGGGCGAGTTCGCCTCTATCGGGCGACTCGCCCTTCTTCGCCATATTTCGCACCATGGTCGTCGCCCGCGCCATGGTCGCCCATTATGGTTGCCCGCTGGTGCCGGTTACTCGCCAAAAATGGGCAGTTCGCCCTCTACCGGGCGACTCACCGCTCCTCGCCCGCGCCCGCACCATGGTCGTCGCCCAAGACTATGGTCATCGTCCGCGCCATGGTCGCCCGCACCGTGGTCGCCAGCCTCGCGTGGTTGCCCGTGGTCGCGATTACTTTCGCCCGTACTCGCCCCGCGCCATAGTCGCCGCCAGCATGGTCGTCGCTGCGCCATGGTTGCCCGCATCACAAAAAGACGGGCGAGTTCGCCCCTACTACCGGGCGTTTCGCCCCGTCTAGTCGCCCGCTAGTCGCCTACTTCACCAGCGAGACAACGCTCTCAATGTAATTGCGTACACAAAGAAGCAAGTAATACTTACTCAATTTTATGAGATCTGTGATCAAGGTGGATGGGATCGAGAGATTTAAGTCAAAGGTTTCCCACTTACCAAGGCCTGATTTTGGCTAAACAAACACGTAAACCTCCAGCCTCAACCAACATAAGAGAATCTCCCCCAAATGGCCGAGAAGACTCTGAAGATATGGCTGGTCCTATAACCGCGGACTCATAGAGGAAAGAATAGACGCAAATCTCCATGAACCATCTGCAACTCGCCGCGCTTCAGAGTTGGAGACGTGTTTAGCTTGATGTAATAGGTTTTTAGAGTCCATCTTAGCCGGAAAACATTTAATGCTGGGTCAAACTCCCCCTTGAGGCGTGAGAAAGACCAACTAGTGAACTTGTAGTATAAATACTAGAAGTTAAGACTCATTAAGGGGTCGCAAAATTTTACATTCAATAAAACGGCTTTACCAGCCAACAAAAGAGGCCTTCGGCCCAAATTCTCTGTCATTTACTTACTTGCATTCATTTACTTATCTGAATCCTTATCATTGCTATTCAATGAAGAACATTCATTGTGTTCCTCATTGATTACACTCCACACTCTTAAATACTTGTTTGTATTACCAAATCACATAGCCACATCTTAAACCTCGTTCTGTAATTTTTGGTATACAACAAGTAGCATATAAGGAACATATATGCAAATGGAAATATAAGGATTTAATATTTTACAAACTAATGTACAAGGAACCATAGTTATTAAAGGCGCGCCTCGGCCAGCACTCAAGCGCCCGACCATCGCGCTGCCATAGGCCCAAAGCGGTTGGGATTTTCTGGCTTCGCTGCAGGGGCGCCTTTCGGCGATTTTGACTCGGCAAAAGCGCGCTTAAAGGCGCCTTTTATGCATATCTAGGGTTTGAAATAAAAAAAAATTTTTTTATTTGTCAAATAACATCGAATAATAAAAATACTATCTCTTAAGTCTTAATATTTAAGTGAATCACATCTAGGGTTTCAAGATTCACTTTTTATCAAGTATAATCGTGCGTATCTCTTTGAGGGATATAGATGAAAGCAATGAGTGGGTGGTTGGTCTAATGGAAGATGAAGATGAGTTGGTTCACCAAGGTGAAAATTTGACTTGGGGTATTGCTACAGAAGCCATGGTTAGGTTTACTAAGAAATTATCAAGGTCTTATGTTGTTTTTTTTCAGGATGCAAAGCGGCGCCTAAAGGCAGCGCCAGCGCGCCTAAGGCCGCTTCTGCTTTGTGGCGCCTTTATGCCCATTAATAACTATGCAAGGAACAATTAAAACGATTGAATACAAATGGAAGTATAGGTCTATCTAAAGAGAGGGAATTTGAAAGTACTGGACACAAATGTACAATTTTCATTAATCAACATAAATCTATATAGTCACATTTCACTAGCTCAATTTGTAATATAATATTAAACATGACAATGAAATTAATAAAATATCAGGCAGAGTCAACTTATTAATGGATGCAATAAGCTTCAAGTCTTCGCCCTTTAGACAGAGAAAAGTAACAAAAAGTTGACAACAAACGTACCTATGCCAGCAGCTCTAGAAGATAGGGACCCACAAATGATCGACATCCTTTGGTATCTCTAGGCATTGGTTCATGACGCCCACAGCTCCAATGACCTGCAATCTTAAGATGATAATTTTATTTCTTATAATAAAACAACACAATACAATCACTTTGCTCAACTCAGGTAGTTCCCAACAATAAAAAACAACACATCACCAATGGAAAGATTCAACACCTGCATTGAATTGAGGCTTTCCCAAGGGATCTTTAGGGTCACAAGTTCCCATCGTATGATTCCAAAGCTATATACATCGACCCTGATCGCTTCAAACAAGAAGCAGAGTTTAGGATAGATGTGCCCATTTTTCTCTGCCAATAATCGAAGTCTTAAACCAGAATTAAGGGGAATATTCACTTAGACATACTTCTCGTTTGCAGGCTCATTACGAAGAAATTCAGGAGCCATCCAATGAGGCTGCATACAGAATAAGCAGGTTAAAAATTGGAAAACAGTGTATCCAAATAAGAAGAAAAAAAGAAAAGGTTGAAGTTTACACACCGTTCCTTTCCCTGTCTTTGTTGTCAAATAAGTCTCGTGTTTCAGCCGTGAGAGACCAAAGTCACCAACCTGTTTGATTCGCTTTCAAGTCAGTCCAAATATCACAAAACAAGGCATATTGAATCGATACAGGAAAGTAGCTACTAACCTTGACAGTCCAATTCTTGTCAATGAGGAGATTAGAAGACTTCAGATCACAGTGGACAATAGGAGGACTATATTGGTGGAGATAATTCATACCTCGTGCCTGTATAGATATCGACAATTTAAGAAAATGGCTAAAATAGTTTTACATTTCCCCATCCAGAAAACATAAAATTTTGAGAATACACTAGCAGAAAAAGAGTAAAAGGCAATAAAAGATTCATGAAAATATGAAGGGGAACTTACTATATCTATTGCCTTGTGAATACGCCGTCTCCACGAATTCTTCTGCAATTGCTGAAACAGACTTCCTCTGCATTCAAATTTAATAAGGAGAATTGTATAAACATCAGTCTTTTAATGACGTGGAATTAAATATTGACAAAAAGGACATACATAATGCTCATACAAGATTGCCTTAGGTGATGAACTGTATTATGGAGGAACAAAGCTCAAATACCGTGGAAGAAACTCCGTCACAATGCAAAGCCGTTGAGGAGAAGTAATGGCGCCCATGAACAGGAGAATATTAGGATGCCGAAGTCTTTTCATGGGTGAGACCTTCAAAACCAAAGAAAACCAAGAGTATGCATATCAACCTCAAACATATAGCGGCACTCGGGTTTTCTTTTCTTCTTTAGCTTTCATCTTCTTATTTGCCACAATGAAAAATCAGTCTGAAACAGAAGTTCATCTTTAGCATTTAAGTATCATAAGCCCATGATTTAAGTAAAACCGTTTAAAATTCGCAACCAGCAGGACATCAATTTCTTATTCATCATTTATAGCATGATTTTCACAATCCATTTTAGCAATGAACAAGTATACTGAAGGTCATAGTTTGCACATATTACATGGCAAAATAAAATAAAAAAGTGTATCACACAAGCCTAGTTCTGCGTCAAGAATAAGAGTATTATTAAGAAAAAAATTCAAGTTGAATCATAAACATACTGACCTCCTGTCTGAAGGATGAGATCAGATCATCAGAATATTCTTGCTCGGAGAATACCTTAACCGCAACATTCTGCACAGCATAATTCATAATTATTACAAAAGGGTGACTGAGAATTTGTATTTAACAGTGAAACTTTTAAAGCTAAATCAAGAAGTAATATAAAAAAAATGGTTGGATGATATGAGTGAATAGTTGTTTTCTAGTTCACAACTTTCTAGGGAAAAAGAGGCAAAGGTAATGATTGTTTGAGCTGCATGTGCTCATAATTTCTATCCGTATGCAGATGCAGATTCTGTTTAAAAGTAGTAAATTTGTAAAGAAGAGTTAGAGAACATACTGATTCATTCCATAGAGAACGATATACAGTGCCACAGGAACCTGCACAAATATTTCAATCAAAGTTGTAAGAAGTAGGAAAAGGGGGCAAACCAATGAAGCGATCATCAAGAAATGTACTTCAACTCCTAATAACCATTTTCAGAATTAGTAAATTGCTAACCTTGTCCAATTTGATCTCCAATTGTCAAGTCCTCCCATAAGACTACGCAATCCAACGAATCAACATCCGTATCAACCTTTTTAATATTAGCAGAATCATCCCATCTGCCACATTCAGGATCCGAGCAGCACTCTGCAGGTGTCATTTTTTACTTACCCTTGTTGCTTACTTTAGAATCCTAATTGAAATTTTAATACAGTTACCAAATGCAACATAAATGATAGTTACGCACACCATTAATAACAATACTAACCAAATCTGAAATTTTAGAAGTGATCGCTACCTGTTCTTCGGGTGAAGCAGTTCTTCTTGTCCTGCTTGAAGTTGGATAATTTTCGTAGTCCCTTCGTACTGATGAGAGAGACTTGGCTTTTTCAAAATTCTTAGCATCAACAGATGTGCATATATCTCCAACTAAATTCCCCTCCTCATCATATAAAGGGGTATTTGTAGCAACAATTGAAATCACATCTCCTCTTTTGTCTGGAAACACCTCTGTCCAACTCTCACCACTCGCCACGCGCTGCAAGATTTCACCAGCCATAGCATGGTCTCCAGAAATCAATAAGTAGCTCAATCACATCCCTCCCTTGAGCCTCTTCAGCTGAATATCAAAAGATATCTTCCGCGATTCTATTCCTGATCCAAATGAGCATATGGTCATTTTCGAAAAGCTTTAAAATATGTATGCGATAATACAATTTTTTTACTCTGAAATAAAAATGCATTCATAAGAAAACCACATTCTATTGCCTCGTAATGACAAATACAAACTCAGAACCATCCAAAATAACTCGGTTTGAACATTGGAATAAGGAATTTGTGCAAAAATGGAAACTAAAATTCAGTTCGCCCAACTAACCAATAAATTATCAGATTATTCACATTAAGTATATTCACAGATTGCCCCATTAACTGCAATATATTCAAATATTGCTCATCCGTGAAATTAAACGTCAGAGGCCCCACAATGATCAGTAAAAGAAAAATTATGTTTAATATCAGTGAAACTAAACGTAAACCATGTTGTTGTTTAACATCGATGTAAATCATTGTTACATATTACATACCCACTATATTTTGTGGAATAATAAATACTTCAGCAAGAGAAATAGAAATTTAAGAAACAACAAGAGATATTTCAGCCCCAGATCAAGAATTCTCCTAGTCCTAGGCATTGCCTCAAACACTTGATGAGCACAATGCATTTTTCCACAAATTTGTATCCTCATACAACAAACGAAAATTCACACATACAGATACGCATGGTTATACCAGTGTGTCTCTACAACTACAGCAATCAAAACTATAAATAATCAAAATTAAATTAATTTTCCCTCAATAAGCACTGCCCTAAAATGAATTTAAATTAATCAGATGTTATTTGAATTATAGAAAACTGGTAATTGAATGAAGGGGGTGAGAAGGAAGACGTACAAACCAGCAAATAGATAAATGAATTACAAGGGAGAAAGGATAGTCCGTCACTTCTTATATATAATGTAAGATTTATTTCTAAATTTCTTAATCAAATAAGTAATTATCAGGATTATATCAATTGAATTGAAATCAATTAAGAAATCTGACCTTTGACAAATTAAAGCATCACTCATCGAGGCCTTCTCCTCTTGTTTGTTTATCGCTCATCAGAGATTTTGTAGTTTTGCTTGCATTCTTCCACGGGTTCTCACTCTAATGCTTTGCCATGAAATTTTGAGTCAATTGTCGTATTCTTCATTAGAGATTTTGTAATTTTGCTTGCATTCTTCCACTGGCTCTCACTTTAATACTTGCAGTTCTCAGGAACTGCCATAAAATTTTAAGTCAATTGTCGTGTCATTAAATGAAGAATCGACCGCCAAAAGATTTCACTCTTTTTTGTGGAGGATTTAGAAACTTAAAGCTGCAACAGAAATGGAGGATAAGGAAATTAGAAGAAATTAGTGAAGAAGAAGAAATTTGAGAGGAGATGATAGAGCCGTACAATTTTCTGCATAATCCCCATTTCTTCTCTCTTGCCTATTTGTTAACTGTTTCTCTTTCTTCAGGTGCCGCGGGATGGTGCGCGTTTTCTGACATATGGTCCCTAGATGGTGACGTTCGTGGATGTTTCTCCATTCTTAACGGTAACGGCCCATTTCTTTTTATTCAAGGAAGAAGAACATTCCACTACAAAATCACTAAAAACATTACAAACAGGTATAAAGTGCAGAAAATTTATGCACTTTAGTTCAAATTTGAATTATAGTACGACGTACTTTAGTTCAAATTTCTACACTTTGTACCTGATTGTAATGGTATTCTAAATCTTGTATCTAACTGTAATTTTCTCTTGATTCAATTGGGCTTTTCCCAAATCTAGATAGTATAAGGCCATCCCCCAATTCTCATTTAACTTGAGCCCTAATTTTTTTTTTATTTATTTTAAACGACGACGTTTTGTGGTAAGGTATTGATTTTCTGTTTTTTTATATTTTTAAAATCCACAACCATGACATTTCTCCCTCCTTGAATTGATCCTTGTCCACAAGGATCGAAATCAGGAAATTGCGACAAATTGGCATAGTCTTCCCAAGTAGTGTAATCTGCTGGTAAATTCACCCAATTCATCAGTAGCTCAACCCCCATAGCATTTCCTTTCTTATAAATCCTCCTGTCCAACACTAACAAAGGGTAGACTCTGGTGTACCCTTGTTGGTCAACCTGGGGTAGCTCTAGAGCTGTCAAAATGGGTCGGGCCCGTTGGGCTGGCACGAGCTCGTCTGAGTTTGATGAGGGTTGGGTTGAGTATTTATTGGCCCGTTTAAAAATGGACCCAAACGGGCTAACCCAAACGGACCACGGGTTGGAGTGGGTTGGGGCGGGTTGGCCCGCGGGCTGGGGTGTAGTTTTTTTTTTTTTTATTATTATTATTTACTAACACAAAATTAAAAAATAAAATAAAATAAAATAAATTTCAACTTATCCTACTCAACTAGTTACTAACACTCACGGGAAACAGAATCTTCAAAAATAAAGAAATTCTAGAAATTAAATTACCCACAAATTCAAATGTCATTTCTTCTTCACAAAAAAAGTGTTTGTGTATTTAAACTTATGCTTATGAACTTTAATTGCTATTTTGAGACTATATTTTATGTTGAACAACTTTGATAAGCTCTTTTATTTATTAAAACTATTTTTTTGGACATTGTTTACATGTTTAAAATTTATTATAAGTACACGTGAAAAAAAATAATATTTTATAAAAAAAGCCCGCGGGTTGGCCCACTACCCGCTACGGGTTGGGTTGGGTTGACTAGTTTCCGGCCCAAGCCCGCAGTGGGTTGACCCGCCAAAGCCCGCAAAAAGGTGGATTGAGGTGGGTTTTGAGCCGGCTCGACCCGCCGGCCCGTTCTGACAGGTCTAGGTAGCTCTGTAGCAGGGATATACTTATCTCCTATCCTTTTCTTCAATAGAGATACATGGAATACTGGATGTATCATCGACTCAGGAGAGAGCTTAAGTTGATATGCCACCTGACCAATTTTCTTCTGTACTTGATAGGGCCCATAGTATCTTTGAGCTGGTTTCATATTTTTCCTCAACTCAACAGAAGCTTGTCTGTATGGTTGCAGCTTAAGATACACGTAATCTCCCACTTCATACTTCCTCTCTGTTCTCTTTCTATCAGCAATTGTTTTCATTCTTTGCTAAGCCACCTCTAAATTCTCTTTAAGTAATTGAATAATCCTCTGCCTTTCTTGTACAAAGTTCCTCACCTCTGGAGTGTGATTCCACTCAATTTGCCTCATGGTGACTTGAGGTGGCGGATAGCTATACAGAGCTTCAAAAGGTGTCATCTTGATCCCTGTATGAAAATTGGAATTATACCAATATTCAACTAAAGGAAGCTATTTTGCCCAATGTTTTGACTTCCCCTGAACCATACATCTCAAATATCATTCTACACATTGATTTAACCTTTCTGACTGCCCATCTGTTTGAGGATGGTAGGCAGTACTTGTGTCTAGACTCACTCCAGCTAGCTTGAAAAGCTGCTTCCAGAAATTGCTTGTGAATATTTTATCCCTGTCAGATACTATACTCTGTGGCATGCCATGTAATCTAAAAATTTCATTAAAAAACACCTTAGCTACACCTTCAGCAGTGTAGGAGTGTGAGATAGCTATGAAATGCCCATATTTAGAGAATCTGTCTACCACTGTCAATATCACATCTTTTCCTTCAGACTTTGGTAGACCCTCTATGAAGTCCATAGCTATGTGACTCCATGATTGTTGAGGTATTGGTAAGGGACTCAACAACCCTGGATATTGTACATGTTCATCCTTACTTCTTTGGCAAGTATCACATTCCTTCACAAACTCTTCCACACTTTTTTTCATTCCTGATCAATAAAAGATTGATTTGATCCTTTTGTAAGTCCCATGTATGCCTGGATGACCTCCTATTGGAGAGTTATGTAGAGCTGCCATTATCAAATCTTGCATTTCTTTTCTGCCCCCAATGCAAATTTTGGCTTGATACCTCAAAATTCCACTACTTAAAGTGAAATCTGGATATGAGTTAGCATCACTTTAGAAGTTATAATACCTTGCAGTTTATCATCTCCTTCATAGCTTTTGATAACTTCATTCACCCAAAGTGGTTGTACTGAAGTAATTGTCTTACAATTATTCCCTTCAACTTCTATATCACCTTTTCTTGATAGAGCATCAGTCACTCTATTTTCAGTTCCTTTCTTGTATTGTACTTCATAATCAAAGCCCAATAACTTGCTTATCCACTTCTGCTGTAGTGTAGTGGATAATTTCTGATCAAGCAGATGCTTCAAACTCAGTTGATCACTCTTAATAATAAAATGATTTCCTTGTAGATTGTGTTTCCACTTGTTTATGGCCAATAACACTGCCATGAACTCCTTTTCATAAATGGATAAACCCATATTCTGGGGTCCAAAGGCCCTACTCAAATAAGCAATAGGTCTCCCCTCTTGCATCAAGACAGCTCCCATCCCATATCCTGAGGCATCAGTTTACACTACAAAAGTTTTAGTGAAATCTGGAAGAGCTAGGACAGGTGTAGTTGTCATAACTCTTTTCAAAGCTTTAAAAACCTTAGTAGCTTCTTCATCCCATGAAAATGAATCTTTTCTGAGCACCTTAGTGAGTGGCTTACTAATCACTCCATATCCCTTAACAAACTTTCTGTAATACCCAGTTAAACCTAAGAATCCTCTCAAGGATTTGATGTTATTAGGTTTTGGCCAATTGATCATGCTTTCTATTTTACTTAGATCAGTAGCTACTCCATTCCCAGAAATGATATGCCCCAGATATTCTATCTATTTTTTCCAAGGGTGCAGAAGTCGGTAGTCGGAAGTCAGGCGTTTTCCGGCCGCCTAGTCCCGCCTAGGCGCCATCTAGATTTCTCACATATTTATTATTATTTTTTTAATTTTCAAGTTTTCACCAAAAATTATACATCCAATTAAATAAAGCCCAGAGGCCCAAAACTTCCATCTGGCCAAAAACTTAGTCTTCAGTGTGTGAATTAAAACTTTAAAAGAGAAGACTTAGTCTTCACTCTTTGCTTCAGCCGTTCAGCGACGTAAATAATTAAAGAGAAATCAAAATTCCAAACCCTAATCCACCACGCCCGCCGTCGTGCCCGCCATCTTCCTCACTCGATCATATCCCTCAGGTGTAGGCCGCCCGACATCTATCTCCCTCGCGAGCCCATCTCCCTTAGGCCAATTTTCAAGGTGCAACAAGCAGGCCGCCCGTTATCTCCCTCGCAAGCTCATATCCCTCATGCCGGTCGATTTTCAAGATGCTTAAGCTTCTTTTTCGATTGTAGGTCAGCAGCCGATTTTTTTTTGCTGCCAGACCGCCGCCTTTGGCGATTTGGCCGTCTAAAGCGGCGCTTTAGGCCGCCTAGACGGCGACTATTGCTGGATCCGACTTTAATGGCCGATTTTCCTAAACTCGCGGCGGCCGCCTAGCCCGCTTTCTGCAACCATGGTTTTTTCCCAAAAGAACATTTGCTTCTCTTAGCATATAATTCATGCTTCCTTAAAATATCTAGTGCAATCCTCAAATTCCCCGCATGTGTCTCCCAATCAGGGTTGTACACTAATATATCATCAAAAAAGACCAAAATAAATTTCCTTAGAAAAGCTCCAAACACTTGATTCATTAATGCTTGAAATGTTGTTGGTGCATTGTACAAGCCAAAGGGCATTACCACAAACTCATATTGCCCACTGTGAGTGACAAAACTTGTTTTTGGTATATCAGCCTCATTCATTCTTATCTGAAAATACCCAGACCTTAGATCTATTTTTGAGAAAAATTTAGATCCATTAAGCTCATCTAACAACTCATCAATCACAGGTATAGGGAAAGCATGCTTAATAGTGTGTGTATTAAGATACCTGTAGTCTATACACATTCTCCAACCTCCATCTTTCTTCTTCACCATGATGATTGGCGAAAGTGTATGGGCTCTGGCTTGGTCTGATCAACCCGACTTCAATCAATTCTTTCACCAGTTTTTCAATCTCCCTTTTTTAATGTGTGGATATCTATATGGAGCTTGTTTCTTGGGCACTGCTCCGGGAATGAGATTGATATGATGTTGGATGTTTCTCATTGGAGGTAGAGTAGTAGGCTCCATGAACACATCCTCATACTCTAAAAGTATTTTTTCCATCCTCTTGTCATCTGAGTGATCTCTACCCTGAACTGAGTACAGTTTTCCAATTAGATAGTAATTTTCACTGTATATCAACTTCTTTAATGCTATTCCAGAAATGAACTTGACATCTGCTTCTGGTGTCATAGCTTTGATACTCACTTTTTTTCCGAGATTATTGATTGAGAGTTTCATGAGGTTGTAGTCAATCTCAATGGGGTTATACTTCTTTAACCAATCTCCACCAAGAACCATATCACACCCCCCTAGCTTGATGATTCTCATAGGATAGGTGAATTTATGCCCCTGCACTTCCCATGTGAAATCTGGACAGATTTTCCTACTAATAACCTTACTTCCATCAGCAATAGTAACCATCATACGCATAACATGTTCCACCTTGCATTTTGTTTTGTTGCATACCTCTTCATCCACAAAACAATGAGTGCTCCCACTATCAATTAATGGATAGAATACCCATCCATTGCATTTAATGAGACAATCATATCTTCAGTCATAATTGGTTCATCTATCTCCTCTGTTTGTTCCACCTCTTCAATTAAAGCTTCTTCCTCTTCTTTTGACATAAGCATGAACACTTGCCTGTTTTTACACTTATGACCAGGAACAAAAACCTCATCACAGTTGTAACACAATTTTTGTTATCTCCTTCTTGCCATTTCAGCCTCTGTTAACAGCCTTCTGGGAGGGAGTTTAGTGCCACCTTCTTTCTTATAAGGTATCTTATCCCCAGGAGGTCCCTTAAAATTGTTTGACCTAGGAAAATTATTGGTAATTTTCCCTCGTACATGAGTTGTTGCTGTCTTCACAGCTTGCTTGTACCTTTTAGCTATTGCATCTGCAGTGAACTCATGTTTCCTTGCCATTGAAACTGCTTCTTCAAAGTTTTTGGGTTTAACAACCAGAGTGGCACCCTTGATATCATCTCTAAGCTTATTGATGAAGCTAGAGGTGAAATAATCTTCTGGTAACTCCTTTTTAAATATTTGGAGATAGGATTTCAGCTCCTCAAATTTTTCAACAAGTTCCTCAACTGTTCCAGTCAGTTTAAGACCATGGAATTCCCCAATGACAAGTTCTGGATCTATGTCATCAAACCTATTCAATATAGCCTCAATAAATTGTCCCCAAGTAATCTCTCATTTATTTTCAGAAAATCCCTGGAACCACAACTCAGCTTTTCCCTCCAAATGCATAGAAGCATATAACACTTTACAATCCTCAGTTATGGTATTGATGATTTGAAAATACCGATTACACTTTCTTACCCAAGCTCTAGGTTCTACAACATCAAGTTTTGGAAATTCTATTTTCTGAATAGGAGTGTAAGTGTGATTGTTACCTCCATTGTTCTGAGAGCCAGATCCCTGCCATACATTCTCCATATTGGGATTACCAGTTCTAGTGGGAGTTTGTAGGATGCCATCAGCTGACTGTTTTCCTTTGTTGAGCAATTGTAGTTGATTTGAAATTTCTTGCATCTGTAGGATCATTGCCTTTTGATTTGGTTCTAATATTTTCATTGTGTTTTGCAGCCCCTCTTGAGAAATCTGCAATGATCCCACCGAAGATTGCATTGCTCCTTGAGTTTGATTCAAGGCTTGAAGTTGACCTTCCATCAACACTCTATGCCCTTTTTCATCATTGATTAATGTTTCTAACTTCTGCATCTCCTTCGATCTAGTTCCATCCGCCATTTCTTCTGTATCAGAGCTCCGAGGATCAACTGCTCTGGATACCAAATTGTTATGGCCAAGCTGCAACAGAAATGGAGGATAAGGAAATTAGAAGAAATTAGTGAAGAAGAAGAAATTTGAAAGGAGGGGATAGAGTCGTACAATTTTCTGCATAATCCACATTTATTCTCTCTTGCCTATTTGTATAGAAGGCGAGGCATCTTCTCTTAACTATTTCTCTTTCTTCAGGTGCATCGCGCGGGATGGTGCACGTTTTCTGACATATGGTCCCCAGATGGTGACGTTCATGGATGTTTCTCCATTCTTAACGGTAACGGCCCATTCCTTTTGATTCAATTGGGCTTTTCCCAAATCTAGATAGTATACGGCCCTCCCCCAATTCTCATTCAACTTGAGCCCTTGTAGGTCCCGAACGAGTTTCGTGAGGGCAGAAGTCTAGAGGGGAGGGGTGAATAGACTTCTGAAAACTTTTCGTGCAAGATCTGGTGTGATGACAGGTTGCCTGATCAGAGTGCGAGAGAATCAGTTTGGACTAATATCCAACTTACTGATCACCTGATGGCAGATCAGTTCGGTGTCTATCAGTTTAACTGATGTGCGGAAGCTAATTTTAACCCGTGTGAAAAACCAGTTTTAGGAAATCAACTTCTGCAGTCTGTTTTCAATCAGATGACTAACGTGTCAAAATGATCAGACCAGTTGCTTGATGCATACTGATCCTAACTCAGAATATATATGCAGTTTAAATCAAGTTGTATGCAGTAGTGTAAAGCAGTTAAGAGCAAGTAAATACACACAAGATTTTATAGTGGTTCGGACAACCAGTCCTACGTCCACTCTTCCCTGTCACAAGGGGCACCAACTTAACCAACTGGACTTAGTTTATTGTGTTAGTCCAACACAGTACAACCAACAGATGTTTAGAGAGTTCTCACTCAATCGATCTCAGAAATCAGAACTAGAAACCCTAGTCTGAAATCTTGCTAAACAAACTTAACCTAACTTTTTGGGTTTGGGTAAATATTTGTTGTTGTTTCAACTGGAAATCTATCCTAGTGTTTATGTAGCCTAAAGCTAGAGGATGAGATTTCTATGCTAAGAACAATGGGATGAACACTTATAAAATAAACTTGAATTTGTGTTCTTCGTGCAGAAATCTTGCTATAGCTTGAGCTTGATGATAATTTCAGCGTCTTCACTATGAAGAGTGATCCCATATTTATAGACCTCAAAATCAAAGAGCCGTTGGAGAGCAATTTGAATTTCAGCTATTTTTTGGTAGGTTGCAGGATTGATGTGACGTGCTTCAGGAACTACATGGCCGAAAGTGTGTGTAATTGTCCTTTCTAGCCATTTGACTACGCATCGCCGAATCCCGCATTGTCAGCTCCGTACATACGTGTCTCGTTCTCATTGGTTAACAAGTACACTTTTCAGTGTTTGTTCTACGAATTAAAGTTGACATTTTCTTGTTCAGATCAACAACGTATGACTTGGTGTAACATCAGTTGACACCTGATGTGAGCTGACCTGATCAGATAAAAGTGATCAGTCTACCTGATAGAGTCTTCTGGTGCAAGTTATCTTAGCTCAACTAGCAGACCCGACTGATGTAGGTCTTCTGGTCTTGATCTTCTGGAAGTCTTCTGATCTTCAGGTCTTCTGAACTTGAGCTTCATGTCTTCACCTGATCATCTGACTTCGTCTAGTCTTCTGACTTGACTTGTCTTCTGACCTCATCTGGTCTTCTGACTTGTCTTGTCTTCTGACCTCATCTGGTCTTCTGACTTGTCTTCTGACCTGACCTATACATATTGAGTTCCCCCTCAATATGTGACATATCTTATACATCAGCTGTCTATACATTTCAGTTGGTCATCCTATCCTGATTCTAAGTCATCAGTCAACTAACAGGTCTGACTGGTACTATTACAACATGTTTTGGAACTTCCATCAAAACTCAATACAAATTTCCCAACAGCCCTAATTTTTCCGACTTATTGTAAAAGATGACGTTTTGTGGTGAGGTGTTGATTTTTTTTTTTTTTATTTTTAAAATCCATAGCCATGACAGGAAACTCGTTCTGCAAGGTATGGAAACTTTTCTGTAGATTCACTGGTGATGAGGAAGTCAATAATCACGAGAGTTTTTTTTTCTTTCAAATTGAAAAAAATCTGTAAATTCACGGGTTCTTTTTTCATAGATAATGTATTGGTACGAAAAAAAACTCTAGAAATATTGAAATATATTCAAATATCAATCTACTTTTTATTTCAAATTGATTATACAAACAATTTTGATAATTTCAATAGAAAATCTTTTCAAACTTGTTAGAATAGAGGAATTGTTGGGAGATGAATTTAATAAAGAGAGATTTTGATTAGATCCCAAAACCCCTAAGTATGACATGTTTAGGATAATCTTGATAGTTGAGTCGATTCAGTATTCCGTTATCCTTGTATAGTCGTGAGATATAGATCGATTTAAAAGACTTTTCGAAAAACGTTTCATGAAACCTTTCATTTAAGTATGAAATCGAGATCTTCAAGACTCGATTATCTCGAGAAACTAAGATATTTTCCTCGCGAGAAATCAAGACTCAGATGAAGACTCAAGATATATCGCTTAGTATATCTGTGAAGATTCAGAAGACACTGAAGATTCAGAAGACACTGAAGACTCAGAAGACACTGAAGACTCAAGACCAAAGACAATTACAACATGTTTTTTTTTTTTTTACTAAAGACTTCGATTGTTCCGAAACTTGAAAATATCTATCCAAGGATTCAATACTGAAAGAACGCGATTCCTTAGAAAAATAGATATTGCCCAAGACATTCTCATGCGCATAAAAAAGGAACTAAGACAAATTTGTAAAAAAAAAGAGCCGTTGTGGTTGTTTAAACCCGAGACAAAAGTCAAAAAGAAGAAGACGATTTTGACATATGAGGTGTTGAAACATGTCAAGAGTACTATGTTCCGATTTAAAAAAGTGATGACCATACATGAAAAAACTCGGTTTACCTAAAACGTGTAGGGAGTCTCAAATCCTAAATATAGCCGTTCATCATCACACCACATAAGAGGAAACTCATGGAGCTATCTCTTCCAATAATAGTTTTTCAAGAGTGACCTTGGTGTATGCCTATAAATACTTGTGACCCTTCACATTGAAGGTTCTTTGAAATTTGTAAAGCAACTCAAGAGCTCAAACTTATTATTATTGCAAGTTGAAGCACTCGAAAACCCAAGAATTTCCCAAGTGCTTTATTTCAAGAGAGCTCATTCCACTAAGCCTAGCTTGATAAGATATATCCAAAGCTTTTTATCCTAGCATTTGCATTGTTCTTAATTGTAAAGGATATCTCATCCTAAAACCAACCAAGAAACTCCAAACCCTTTGTAAAGGTAGTTTGAGTGTGATTGTTGGTGAGTTGGAGTTAATAAAGAGTTAGTAAACTATTTTTTTTTTTAAAGCTTGTGTTTTATAGTCGAAAGCTCAAAATTGAAAGGTTAGTAAACTATTATAGATAGGTAGTCAAAACCTTAGGAAGTGATTAGTGAATTTCTCTCAAGAGATCGAGAGAGGTATTGTCTCTCGAACCACTATAACTTGTGTTCTTTGCTTTCTGTTTTGCTTTGATTAATATATCTTTAAATATCAGCATATTTTTTATTTTGGAACCAATCCAATCAAGTTGATCTCGAATCAATCACAGCCTTTAATCACTATTCCATTAAAAGGAAGGTTTTCAAAGAAAAGCATTAAAACGATAAAACTTAAGGGCCAACCATTCAACATCCGAGTAGCTAGAACATATAGTTACCAAACCAACTTACTCTTTCGAGGGTTGAAAAAAACTTCGAGATCATTGATTTATTTATAGATCACTTAGACTTTTACCCGAGGCAATTTGTGCTTCTCAGACCAAATCATCGGACAACGACCCAAGTTGACCTCAAGAAAGAAAAAGTTTTAAAATCATCGAACACGTGTATTCCCCCATACACGTGTAAAACTCGTTTGCACCGACCAACAAGTGGTATCGAGCAGGGTTCAACTTGACCACTGGCTTTGACCAAAAAGTCTTATTTGCTAAAAATACTTGTGGTCTATCTCATCTTAATTGGTTCTTAAAAGACTCGGATAAAATGTCTTCTAAGAAACTTCCCATGTTCTCGATTTATGATTTATGGAGATCGAGAATGCGCAGCTCACCAGTATTCTAAACATGAACGTTTTTTTGGTCTCAAGGGCCATTCAAATTTCTTTGTGGTGAATCCCGAGGAAACGTAAAATGAGAGAAACGATCCCAGACAAAATCTAAGTCGATGACCAACCGAATCTCGGAGAAAAGTTAGTCAATCTAGACTATATTGCTAAGACACACTATACAAGATTGATGATGGTGTGATGGGTTCTCATTGTAATCTTTTTTTTGGGATACACTATCAGAATTGCCAAGACACGATCATATCAAGGAAAAACAAACTTTTTCCATTGAAAGTTTGATAGTTTTGAAATGGAAGAAGGTGAATCTATAGACAAATTGGAAGTCGATTCACTAGCATTATTATGAATTATCCGAATGCACTTGGAAAGAGATATCCACAGAGAGGAGATTGAAAATTCTTAGAGGTCTTTCTAAGAAATGGGATATTCATGCAAAGGTGATTGAAAACACCAAAAACATTGATTCAATGCCGCATTCTTCTCTCGAAATCCCTTATGAGTTTGTCATTGATAAGAAATCATTGGGAAATTTATAGTTTTGATGAAAGTTCCAAAAACACATGTAATAGGACCAATCGACTTTGTCGATTGATGTTTACATTATCGCTATAGGAGACCAGGTTGATAATGATTGTATAGAAAAACCGTTTAGATAGGTCACATATTGAGGGGAACTCAATATGTAAAGGTCGATCTCAAGAATCAAAAAAGTTCGATTCCGAAACGTAACGCTAAACCGGAGCGGAAGATCGATCGAATCGATCTAGTCGGATAACTCAGCCGAAGTCATGAAGCTCAAACCTCAATACTAGAAGATCGGATGACTTCCGAAGATAAGACCGGAAGACCTACATCGGTTTAAAGCTAAGTCAACAGAGACTCCATCGAGGTGGATCGATCGATTCGCATTTCACCATAAGATGAAAATCGATGTTTCATCTTATCATACGTCTGCGATCTGAACAAGATGAATACAAACCTTAGTTGGAGGAACAACATCGCAGCAAGGCTTTCATCCAATAAGGAAGAAACACGTATGAACAAGAACTACTCACATTTCGATGTTGCTTTCTCAAACGGCTATAAACTTTTCGGCCATGCCGTTCACGCCAATCAAGCCTCAAAATCTCTACCTAAAATAGCCTGAGATTCAAATTGCTCTCCAACGTTTTGATCTCAAGGTTATAAATATGGGATCACACTTTTTGATATACGGAAATGCTTGGACAAACAACATAATCAAGAAGCTCAAACTATAGTTTTCATATCGAAGAACACAACTACAAGAATTTTATATTGTGTTCATCCCATAAGTTCTTAGCAAGAAATCTTTTCATCTAGCTATCGTCAAATTCTACAAAAAAAGATTTCATAGTTGGAACCTCAACAATCTTAAAGGATAAGTTGTTTAGCAAGATTTCATCTAGGGTTTCTAATCTTGATTTACGGGATCGGTTGAGATTAAAACATCTGTTGGTGTCTTGTGTTGGACTAACACACTAATCTAAGTCCCATTCGGTTTAAGTTGGTGCCCTTTGAAAGGGAAGAGTGGGACGAGGACCGGGTTTGTCCGAACCAAAAATCTTATTAGTGCCTTTATTGCTTTGATTAATCGCTCTCACATCGCACAATCTTAAAGATCGAGATAAATTTGGATATTTCATCATCGATTAAAAAGATAAAACTTGGAATCTGATTTATACAAACCGGTTTTTCAAAAACTTAAGCTTCGCGACTCATCGAAATCGATAGTTACCGAATCCGATCTGCCTTTCCGGCGTTCGTTGGTTTGGTTATTACCAAAAAATCGATTCACTCGCACTCGATCGAAAGCAATCGCTCTCACCCGATCATAAAAAAGTTTTTGATTATTCACCCCTCCCTCTAGACTTCGCCCTCTTCGACCTACAAGTGGTATCGAAACCAATCGAGATTGTGGTCATCTGAAAAGTCTTGAAAAACCGTTTTTAAAAACTCATTCATTTTCCAAAATCACTCAAAGATGGATAACACGTCCGGATGTATCATGATCTGTTCTATTGATGAGTATGCGATTATCCAACCATCTAGGCTCGATCGATTGGCGAGAATGATGGAAGTCATCGAAGGACCCATCATCATTTACTACGACAATCCTGCAATGAAGATCCGAAAAGTCTTTGTGCGAAAAAAAGCCCAAATTTGGACAATTGAAGACATATCATCATTTGGATAAGGTCACCAAAGAGAAGATTAAGTATCTCAAATCTGCGAAAGCAATGTGGGATACTCGCTGAGATCTGCGAGGGAAATGAATAGATAAAAGATAGATCTTCAAACCGAACCGAAGTTCGAGAAACCAAGATCTTAACGAAACCATCAACGAAACTCGATGGAAGAATTACAATGTCTATAAACAAGCTTCGAGAACTTGGTAGAGAGATGACTCCATAAAGATATCAACTATAAGATCCTAAGGTCTCTCACCAAGAAGTGGGACATGAAGGTCAAATCAAAGATTGCTCATTTCAAGAATGAAACCTAGTAGCTTGTTCTTGAGTCTTAAAGCTCACGAAGTTCGACTGATTGAAAGAGGTCAAGTTGAAAGACGAGGCCCTGCTAAACTTCAAAATCGGTTGCTTTCAAAACAACCAAGAGTTTCCAATGAACCCATTGGAAATATATTAAGTCAGCGGTAAATCGCGTTACCGAAGAGAAATCGGATATACAACTTGGTAAGTATCGAAGATTTTATAAGGACTATCAACATAGCCGAGGGGAGATAGGAGATCGCATAATAGATCTCCGAAAGAACCGTGATCCGATGATCGGAGGGATCCCAAGATGAAAGGGAAAGAGATAGTCGATTTCCAATCGAGCTCATTCCATCGAAATTGAAATCACCTCGATAGGTCATACTAAGGATATTCACCGGAAGGATCCTAGACTATATCCCATAGCCTTGCAATTGGTTGCCGAAACGCCGAGAATTTCTATTGTAGGACTCCGATACCCCCGAAATAATGAACTACAAGATGGCAAGAAAGGTAACCTCCAAACCCCTTCGTTTCGCTTCTACACCGCTAGATTAGCACACCGGGGAGATTGATTTTTGAGATTGAAGATCTTCCAATGCAAAAAGAGAAACTTATGCTATTGTGGAAGTTGAGAATGATAAGCTTAATCAAATTTTGTCAAGAAAATGATCTCGGAAAACCTCTCAACTTAGATCAAATTAAATCGCGTAGGTAACCGAGGAATTTAAAATTCTCGAAGTTAAAGCTTTCAAAGAACGATGGAAATTAACAGAACTAGTTGACTTCAAAATCTTGCAAGCAAAATTCGATGAGCTATTCCGAATGCATAAAAGTCCGAAATCCTCCCGAGGAAAATCTGCGTAAGAAAATAGATGTTTTTTCAAAATCATCTCAAACCGCTAAAGACATGAACGCCTATTTTCGAGTAAAGATTGATAAGGAGGACTTGGCTATGAGAAACCCTCCACATCCTCAAAAAGCCCCGAATTCATCTCTCGAAGGTGTAATCGCAAATAATTTCAAAAAGATACACCAAAAGCTAAACTTGTATCTAATAGGGGTAAGAGACCAGCTGAGGCAAGTTAACCGAAAAGGAACGAAATGAACCCCAACCGGTAAAGCATCAAAGAGAATCAACGGAAGAACCCGGTTCTTCCGAAGAAACCTCAACCCGATCAATGATCAGAATCGAAAAAGACAACCTACAAAAAAGGGAAGTCTAATCTGAGACCCACCACGGTCACCTAATAAGCATGCTTTTTAAAAACTCCTCTATCTTTTATGAATCTTTTGATGGTAAAGCGATTACCCCTATAGTCGAAATTTAGGGCTTTAAAACCACCTTGGATAAAAAGAAGACAAACCGAAAAGGTAAATCATAAGTCTTCTAAGTCATCCAAGGTTCACACAAGTAATCATACAAATCGAAAGCATATGAGGATAAGTATGATTATGTTGGAACCAACAAATCGGTTGTCACCATAGAAGTCTGTTTGTATGGATCCCCAAATCCAAACCTAACCCTCAGACCCAATCCGAAACCTAAAACCCGATATTGCATTCGCGTGGGTCCGCCAACAAAGTGTGCAAGCAACTATTACATCGATAGTGGATGCTCAAGGCACATGATCGAAGCAAAACATCTCCTCGCCTCCTAGAGCTAAAACGAAAAGGCCAGCGTGTAAATGATAACTTTGGTTATACCAAAGGGTTCAACCATAGAGAATGATGATGTACAAATAACCCGAGTCTCGTTTGTCGAAGGTCCGAAGCATAACCTATTATCGGTTTCACAATTCTGCGACAACGGATTCGGTGTTGAGTTCTCGATATCAATGCACTATCAAGAATCGACACTCAACGGATATTGCTAATCGGTTCAAGAAAAAGGGACGATCTACACACCGTGATTGAAAGCTTGTCCAAGAAATGCATGCATTGTTAAGAGTTCCAAAAGTAGCTTGGCTCGACAAAAAACGGTGAGCCATCCGAACTTTAAAACTCTTAATAAGATAGCTAGGATGTCTCTAAAGTGTTCTCAAAGGATCGTGATGTAATTGGATTATCTCAAAGCCATTCAAAAATTTCGGACCAAAGATCCAAAGCAGAGTATCTTTGCCTCATATGGATCTGTTTGGACCATTACCCGAAACGGACGAAATACACTCGGTAATCGTGGATGACTATTCCAAGTTTACAGGTTATATTCTTACATAAGAAGAATGAGACGACAACCAAGATACCCGAACTACTAAGAAGATTACAAAATGAGAAGGGTCAAAAAAATCGATAAAGGTAAATTTGAATGATTTTTGCTCTAAGTTTGGTATCTGAATCAAAAAACAAATGGAAAGTTTTATAATCAACACTTTGCATGCCATACGGCAAACGGATGTCTCTGACTAAGGCTCACTACAAAACACCCTTTATGAATCTGTGGAAGGGCGAAAAACCTCGTGTTTCTTACTTCCATGTTTTTGGAGGTGAAGTGTTTCATACACAACAATGGGAAAAGTCGGTTGAAGACCTTTGAGGCTAAGTCCGATGAGGGTATATTTCTAGGGTATTCCTCATCTAGCAAAAAAATTCGTGGTCTACAACAAACGAACTCTTGTTGTGGAAGAAACACCCATGTAACCTTTGAAAGCATCTTATTTGCTAAAAATACTTATTCTAAAATGGATCGGTAACTATCAAGGATAAAGGATCGAAATCTTATCAATTTTCATTCCGGATCTAATTGAATCGATCCTAAGGTACGAACAACTTTAAAAAAGAAAGATATGAAATCCGGTTCTAACTTCGAAGTTCTCACGAACGCACATGTGATTCCAACATCACCGAGACTTGTTCTTATCAAGTGGACCATAACCTCGCACCACTCCCAATCACTAGTAATAAGATTTTATCGAAACGGACGATGTTCTCAAAAGCGACCATCGAAATGAAGGACACGGATAACCCGATCCAACCGATCATAATTGGAGACCCGTCTAAAATTAAAACTAGACATCGACAGATTGGTGAAAGTGCCAAGTATTCTTTATGAAGGAACCTAAGAACAATCGAGGAAGATTACAAGACGCAAACGGATTCTAAATATGCGAGGAGAACTTTGAAGTATGGGAACTAGTAGACATGAGAAAAATGTTATCACCATAAGGCAAGACTTGTCTTAAAGGTATTCACAATCGTAAAATTGATTACGATGAGACCTTTGCAACTTGCCATTCGGGTATTCTTCCCACGAGGGTTCATGAATCGATGGACGAAAGAGTGCTTTCTTAAACGACTAGCGGAGGAAGTTTATAAACAACCTCCGACTTTGAAAAAAGGCAACCAAAGTGTATCGTTTAAGAAAAGCTCTTTATGGTTCAAACAGTTCATTATGATACACTCTCTTCTTGATCGAAAGTGGGTTCACTAAAGGAACAAAGGACACGAACCTTATTCAATAGAAGATGGAGAAGATATTCTCGATGGTTCGAATTTATTGCGATCTACATCATCTTGGGATCTCCTAACAAGAACCTATGTGAAAGATTCAAAGAACCGATGCAAGGAAATTGAGATGTCCATGATGGGTCGATGAATTACTTTCTAGGTCTCCAAGTTAAACAAAGTTCTATTCATCTGCTAAAAAGTACAAAGGAATATTTTGGCTAAGTTTGGAATTCAAAATAGCAAGGAAGCCAAAATTCCTATGATGACCGGATTCAAGATGGATCCGATGAGGAAAAAACAAATCGGAAGGAATATAGGGCTCTCATTGGATCTTTATTATACACCCGGATATCACTTTCGCGAGGTGTATTGCGAAAATAACCGGATTCTTAAGTATCTGAAGGAACAATAAACCTTGGTTTATTCTACCCATCGAGATGATAATCTAGAACTTAGTGGGTATTCTCATTACGATTATGGAGGTTGCAAGATCGATTAAAATCAACCTTGAACATGTCAGGTTCTTAGGAAGTAAAAAAGCCCGATCTCGTGGTTTTCAAAGAAGCGGAGACATCGGGTTCATCAACAAGCAAGGTGATTGAACATTGTAGCAACATATTCGTGGCGAAAATATTGAATCACTGTCCGTTCTACATACAAGATGCAAGCATGTAGATGTCGAGGCACCACTTCATAAGAGATCACGTTGAAAAGAAGAATATCGAAATGGAAAAGATTCATACCGATATAGTATATCATTCTAACCAAGAAATCTAAAATGAGCTAGACTTCTAATCTTGGAGAAATGGCATTCAAAATGTTTGATGGAATGCTCTCCGAACTAAACAGTTAAGAGACTAACCAGATTCAGTTGAGTTTGGTATCTTAATCGATCTCAAGAGATCGATAAGCAAAAATCGATCGACATATACAATCGATCCAAAGGAACCGACGGATTTAGTTTATCGATTTAAAAGTCTATCGAAAAGGAATCGATTTTCAAGGTTTATCGATTCAAGGAAAATGCGGTTTAAAGGATTATCCATTAAATCAATTTGGTTCTAGTATTTCTTTTGTGATTCGTTTTAAAATATTCAACAAGCAAGATTCAAGAGATTAAGAAGATCAATCAAAGAAAGAAGAATTTACACAACAAAATGAAATAATGAAACTTTTCATTGATAAAAACCCGGGGTGAGGTTACATTACGAAGTTACAAGTACAAGAAGACCCGGAGGTCAAAATAAATGTTAACCAAAATCCTAAACCTAGACCCTAAACCCGATCCAAACCCAAACCCGAACTCATTAGTTATATGTTAATGAGGGGAAGAGAGAGAGATTTTATGATTTTTCCCCCATTAAAGGCTTGAAAGGTAATCCCATGCCGAACCCGATGGACTCTCCAAGTGAAGTGAGCGGCATTGACAGATTACTAAGCCGAGCCCTAAAAGGAGGAGTAGTAGGGCTCTCCAATTTTGTTAAATGGAGCACGTGTGCCAAAGAGTTGGTCATCGATCTCATGGGCACATGTGTTTGATATTTTATACCGATTAAGTCCGATGGTTCTTATCCGGATAGACACACAAGGTGCATACGGTTAGGAGAAGTGTCTTCTCGGGGCTACAACAAAAGATCCGAAAATCGATGTGAAATCGAAGATGATGAAGAAAACAAAGAATAAGGGATGCAAAGGGTTGATTTGAGAAGATGAAACCATATGAAAGGGTGTAAAAGTGTTTTCAGGAAGTCTCACCGAAACAAGGGTTCACCAAGATACATGATTCTTACAAAGAAGATAAGTATGGTGAATGGGTGATGTTGTGTAAAACATTGGTCCAATTTATAGAGGCCAAAGCAAGGATGCAAATGCAATTCTCATTTCAAGAAGCCTATCCGAGAAATTTGCATCAAAAGGAAAATGTAGAAATCCGATCGATAATTGATAAATTTACGGTTGATTGACATATCGAGAGATTCGATTTAATTTACGCGATGTCAATCACGCCTACTTAGGGAATAGAAGCTACTACTCTAGACTAAGTTTTGGCCACTTATCCCAAGAAATTGGCTTAATCAAAAAGAATCGATGAGGTCAACCAAAAAATCGACATTTACAAGCATGATCGGATGAATTTGAAACTCCAATAAATCGGATATATCATCGGTCTATGTCTATCGGTTGAAGGGGAACTTCAACCGATCAAGGAGAATCAAAAGGAAATCGAACTCAAGGAAAGATCGGCTAAGCCCGAAGTTTCAACAAATCGATGCTGTTGGAGAAAGATCAAGTAAAAGGATCGGTTGGGAAATTTCTTAAGGCTTAACAGAAATGATTAAGATCAACAAGTGGAATCAACATTGACAAGTAATATTGACCGATAACAACATCGATCAAATTTCTCTCTTCTCTTGTTCTTTACTTATTTATCGGATCGATCGATTATTATTTTTCATGCATCCCTAATCCTTGTGGACGTGTACTCTGCAAATCATTTAATGCGACGTGGGGTACATGTATTAACCGCTACTTGATCGTGCTTTTTAAATCCAAAAGTTTTGTGTCGTCGTTTTCCCAACCCTACGATCAAAACCGCTAAAGCGTATAATCTTTTCAAAACGATTGATCTTCAAAATCTTGTCTTATTGTACCCTCCGCTTCTATAAGATTCATCAAACCTTACCGAGTTTTTTCTCGCTCACAAACTTGCATTACTCTCATTGAAAAACTTCAAATTTTACTCTACGTTTCAAAATCTTCTTCAAAAATTTGAATCGTAATATTTTCTTTTAAGCAATGATGAATCTTTCTTTCCGTTAAAAACATTGTTTTCAAAAAGTTGTTTTTGAATTTATGCTTCATTGCCTTTTGTTTTCAAGCGGAATGATATTGATATTGATTATGCACAAATTTAATGAGTCTATCTCACCTAGATGGCCACTCATGGACTTGGAAAGATCATGTGCAATTATGCGAAACTGCAACGAAGATTTTTGAGGATAAGTTCGTTCGGTTTGGAACCAATTTGAGATTCTGAAAAGGTGGAACAAATTCTCAAGAAGGCCGGATCGAAACATATTGCTTTTTAAAAATGCAAGATGAAAAATTTGAGTGTGATACAAAAAACCGCACGATGTCATCAAAGAAATCAGATCGACAAATGCGTACATCACTCATCTGAAAAAGGGCAATCTCACTTTAGAATGAGGATGAAGAAATCTTTCTTAGAACCAAACATCGAAATCGGCCAATGCTCAAAAGAAAGTACAGATCTTTGTTTGACATTCTTTCAAGAACGATCATGGGAATCTCATTTTAGCCAGATGCTCTCACATCACCAAAATGTATTTGATGGGGCTCGAGAACATCAATTGGCACGGCTTCGAAAGAACACGGAAAAATTTGAGTCAATGAATCCACTTTTTACGAAAGAGAGTCGAAGAATCTCAACAAGGTTGCGCTTATATTGAAAGACAAAGCCGAATCGAATGGACCAAGTCCTACAATGCCTTCCTCTCATCAACTTCGCTTATATATGGGCCACCGACGATGACAAGGAGCCCATCAAACAAAAACAAGAAAGGAAAAGCAAAGAAGCCGCCTCATCCACACCCGCTCCTGTTCCACGTCCGCGAGAAACGAAAACTGGTAAAGGCCGGAGAAGAGGCCAAAGAAAGCAAAAGAACCTCGACTCTAGACTAGAAGATGAGTCGAAGAAAAAAAAAGCGCCCGAAACGATCATTGCGCAACAAAAAGAATCGTTTAAGCTTCAACCGTTCGCCGTAACGATCTCGAAGAAGCACAAGCCGAACTTCTCCTCAACCTCAAAGATTCACCGACTAAAGGCCGCAAAGCTAGAACTCAAAAATACAGCAGAACCACTGCACTTCTCGAACCAATCGGACAACTTCCGCCGACTCAAGACAAAACCGAAGCTTCCACATCTCATCCAACCCCACATTCCTCAGATCCGATCAACAAAGACCATCACCGGAAAAATGGTCGATCTAAGAATTGAAGAGAGATTGATGAGATGTATCCTCAACCTAAAGCTATCGAGAAGAAGTTGGAGATCCTCACCGAGAGATCTCGTTATTAAAAAGCTTCTCGGATCTTATCTTACTTGTTGAACAGATGGGTGAGTGCGGATGAGTTCATTTTGACTTCGAAGAAGTCCGCCAAAGTGGGATCACCAAATGAGCTCATATCAAAGTTGGAATTGCGGAAGAGAAGCCGAGATCGCCAAGAAGCTCGAAACAAAATGGTGAATGCCGAAATGGTCTCTGCAGTTCGGAACCAAAATTCACAAACAAACAACTCTCGATCAAGTGATGGATCCACCTACATCTCAAATCACCATCGATCAACTTCGAGAGATCGATCTTGTCTCAAAGATCTCTGAAAAAAGAAGATTGAGTGATAAAAATCGAACAAATCGATCTCAAACAAATCGAAACAATCGAGATCGGTTCTCCCAATCTATGACCACCATATTCGCTAAAGCTTAAGATGACAAAAGGAAAGCAGTGGATCAAAATCAATCTTCTTTTCGACGCCACCGAGAAAAGGCTAAGTTATCGTTTGACAAAATGATTTGGACACTCTTACAATGGAAAGATCCAAGAAAGAATCGACATAAATCTGAACTTCTAATGATCTAAATCGATTGTCGAACTTTGGTCTCGACTTCCCACAAAGAGATCAAACCAAAAAGGGGAAGGATCTCGAGAAACCAAAGAACATCAAGACAAGGCCCATGGACAAAGCTCAATTGCAAGAAAGGTCAGCTTGTAGACATCAAAATCTGACCGTTATCGGACCAGGAAAGTCACCTAAGAATTTAAGTCGGATCTGAGTGATAAGGAGCTAGCCATAAAATTGTCCAAAGAGCGATGACCGAAGAAGAAAAGAAGGACGTAAAAACGGGCACAAGCGTAAGGGTTGAAATCCGGTTCAAATCAAGGGCTAAGAAAGGATTAATGGAAAATCGCACAACCTCCTCTTGTTGCAAAGAAGAGTCGATTTGATAATACCAAAAAAATCTTTGGAAGAGGTTTGAGGAATGGAATAAGATCGAATGAATGGCTTCTAGATGCCTTTGTCCTTGATCTTGTTCCAAAAAAGAAGAATCACCGGATGATGATTCCTCAAGCGTTCTGAGAATAAATATCCGGACTTTTCAAGTATCAAAAATGAGGCCAAGCTTTATAAATGTAAAGATATCTCGCCAAGAGTATGATCATTAATATACTCAAAGAAGGCGGATGGCTCATTTGAAGATGGCATTTGAGAGATTCTACTTTGACATCTTGAGCAAATCGCAGATAACATCAAGTGCATAAAGTCATGTCAAATGGAAACTCTATCGATTTTCAACATTCCACAAGACCAAAGAGAAATGCCGGAAGGATACAAGCCCAAGGAAGAGTGAAGATTCGTAAGACGCCTAGGATCGTGAAATTTTTAAATTCAAAAACTTTTCGATGTAACATGTAATCATCATATCTAATGAAAAGTTTATTTTTTCTCGATCCCAAGACAAAATCTCTTTTTCTTCGATTACTTGCTCTTTAATCTGTTCTATACTTATCAACTGTTTGGTTTCTCAAGTGTTTTGGTTTCATCAAAAAGGGGAAATTGTTGGGAAATTTATAGTTTTGATGAAAGTTCCAAAAACACATGTAATAGGACCAATCGAGACACATTAACGATTGATGTTTACATTCTTCTAAGACCAAACTGATTGTATAGAAAAAACTGATGTAATAGATAGGTCACATATTGAGGGGAACTCAATATGTAAAGGTCGATCAAGAATCGGAAGAAAGGCGATATCCCTAAAGCGTAACGCTAAACCGAAAAATAAGATCGGATCGAATCGATCTAGTCGATAACTTTCATGAAGCTCAAACCTCAATACTAGAAGATCGGATGACTTCGGAAGATAAGACCGTTAGACCTACATCGTAAGTCAACAGCGTTGAAACTAAGACTCCATCGGGATCGGATCGATTCCGACGATCGGATCGGCTCATAAGATGGCGATGTTTCATCTTATCATACGTCTGCGATCCCGAACAAGATGAATACAAACCTTAGTTGGAGGAACAACACCGCAAAAGCAAGGCTTTCATCCAATAAGGAAGAAACACGTATGAACAGAAGCCGATACTGCGATTCGATGTTGCTAAACGGCTATAAACTTTCATTAGTTCTCAAGCACGTCACATCAAGCACGCAACTCTACCTAAAATAGCCGAGATTCAAATTGCTCTCCAACGGCTCTTTGATCTCAAGGTCTATAAATATGGGATCACACTTCGAAAGTGATATATAAATGCTTGGACAAACAACATAATCAAGAAGCTCAAACTATAGTCGATTTCCACCGAAGAACACAACTAAAGCTTATTTTATATTGTGTTCATCCCATAAGTTCTTAGCAAGAAATCTTTTCATCTAGCTATCGATTATTTTCTACAAGAAAAGATTTCATAGTTGGAACCTCAACAATCTTACCCAAACCCCCAAATAAGTTGTTTAGCAAGAATTCGATCTAGGGTTTCTAAATCGGTTGAGTGAGAACTCTTAAAACATCTGTTGGTGTCTTTGTGTTGGACTAACACACTAATCTAAGTCCAAAATCGGTTAAGTTGGTGCCCCTTGAAAGGGAAAGAGTGGAAAGAACCACTATAAATCTTGTGTGCCTTTATTGCTTTGATTAATCGCTCTCATCGCACAATCTTAAAGCGCATACATTCTAAGTTAAGATCGATGACACCAAGATTTATTTCATATCGATTAAAAAGATAAAACTTGGAATCGATTTATACAAAAGATTTTCACGGGTAAAACTTAAGAAATCGATAGTTCTGCGAATCGACCGGGCTTTTCCGGCGTTCGATAAGTTGGTTATCGAACAAAATTTCGCATCTGATCAAAGCTAATCGCTTCACACCGATCTGCTGCATAAAAAGTTTTTTAAGTCTATTCACCCCTCCCCTCTAGACTTACGCCCTCACTTAACCTGCTAAGGATCTACAAAATCTAAAAAGGCTTAATAGCAAAGATGATTCATCATCTATAAAACTGTAAAACTAGAGAGTTTGAGAACTCCTTGCTAAGAATCGGGGATGAGCTTGAGGATAAGCTAAAGACCGATGGCAAGGAGGTTTGAAAAGACTTAATAGTCGATATGGAAAATATAAAAACTATTACAGGAATCACGGTACGGAAGAAAAGTGAGGACAAATCAAATGAGAAGAAGAAGGACTTTGAAGGATCTTCATCCAAAAAGGAAGGACTCAAAGTCTAAAAGAAGAAAGTGATCGGGATGATGATACCAATGAGATGCTATAACTGCCAAAAAGAAAGGTCACTTCCAAAGATGATTGTCGGACAAAAGTCTTTGAGAGAAGAGAAAGACAAGCTAAAAGAGACAAAGAAGTTCTCTAGCAAGAAAGTCATGGTTGCGGAAAGAAGAACAAGGAAGGATCTAGCTCTTGAGATGAAATGTTCTCGACAAATTGTGAAGACCTCTGCTAATGGGTCATTGTGAGAGGTAAACTCTTCTTTCTCTGTTGGTCGTAACAAAGAGTTATCAAGTTCCAACTGATGAATTCTTTTGAGAGTCGATGAAGGACTATGCTTTTTACAAGAACTTAAATGAAACTCAATAGTAGAACAAAAAGAACAAAAATTTGAAAATCTTAAGTGGAAAGACTCTAGCAATCTTAAATCACTTCTCAATTAATGGGATTCTTGATGAACTGGATGTTAAAAGAACAATTCTCGAAGAAAGAGAAGTTGATAATGACCCTAACGAAAAGCTAAATTGAAGAGATTCAACTTTCAATGACCTCTCGAGAAGCATGAAACTCAAAAATGTGAGGATAGTGCGAAAAGAAGCTAACTCTATTGAATCTTTTGCACTAAAGTAATAGATGAAATTGAGTTATCGAGACCCGCCATTATAAAATCTGGATTGAGATACATTGCGAACCTCACAAGGTCATCCGAATCTTTGCATCAAGTAGCAAGAAGACAATCTTTGTTAAACCAAATGGCACCTACACTTCGAAAGAAATGCCCAAGGTTTTAGACAAGGAAAAGGACCTATGGTTCGAAAAAAATAATGATCGGTAAAAAGCCCAAACCTCGGTGAAGGCCAAAAACCCTGAGCTCGATAGGAAAATTTCGAACAAGTGCTTGAAGCCTCGGGCTAAGAATGCAAACTGAAAAGGATCTGCCTTCAACAAAAGAGAATCTTCAAAAACACTCAAAATCTCAATCAAGAGACCAAGTCCTCGACATTGAAAGACCCCAATTTCAAAGACTGAAAACCTAAGTCCCACTTGCCTAAGGGTAAAGGTTACTGAAACCCGAGTCGTGAAAGATTCAGATCGGAACTTAAAAAAGCAAATGAACAAAAGGCACGTACCAAAAGAAAAATTCTAAGGCTCAAGTTCATGCCAAGGCTAGCACTCATACATAAACACCTCAAACTGCCCAGTAGTAAATGTGTATGTAGATGTTTATGGAAGACAGATCGACCACTCTAAAGTGATTAGAGTTGTCGATGGTACAACTAACCTTGTAGGACCCTACACAAATTGGGTACCTAAGAATTGATCTATTTTTCGGGAGAAAAACAAGGGGCACCGAAATGATTGAAGATCACATAAAGAACGATGAGTGGAGATGAAATGGCCCTCTTTGTATGGTATCTTGACAAAGGATGCTCAAGACATATGCGAGATTCAAGCAAATACTCGACTATGTTGAACAAAGAGGCCCTCGGATCACATTTGGAGATAACTCCAAGGGGAGGTGAAGGATATGGAACTTTGGAAATCGACTTCGATTCATATCCATGGTGTTTCATATGTATCACGGATTGAAGCATAATCTGCTTTCAATAAGCCAATTACGTGATAAAGGATTTAATGTTGAGTTCTCTAAAAACTTATGTTATGTGAAAGATGATATCTCACGATATTGCTAAGCTCAAGAAAAGAAATGTGTATCTTGCTTATTGGAGTTCAACTCCTAAAGATACATGTTTGGTTGCTAAAAAGTTCCACGAATACCCGATTGGTTATGGCATAAAAGAATGAATCACCAATTTCAAAACCCTGAATAAACTTGCAAGATTAGCTCTTGTGAGAGGGTTGCCAAATGAAGTGTTCATGAAGAACATGTTTGTGATGCGTGCAAAAAAATGAAAACAAGTTAAAGCATCATTTAAAAAGCAAAGTAGATGTTTCTCTTGAGAGAATACTTCGGTTGTTGCATATGGATCTTTTTGGTCCAAGAACACCAAAGAACACTAATGGCGAAAATATGCACTCGTGGTAGTTGATGACTACTCAAGATATACTTGGGTCATATTCTTACTTCGATGAAGGAGACTCGAGATAAAGTCTGCTTGAATTCTTGAAAAGGCTCGATTATTAAAAAGAACCTTGTGGTCAAAATCGGATCGACAAAAAGGAACCCAATTTATAAACCATATTATATCGATTGTTGTGCATCAAATGGAATTACTCATGAAACATCACCGCAAGGACCCTCAACAAAATGGTGTTCTTTGAAAGAAGAGCAGGACTTTAAAAAGAAGTTGCAAGGACAATGATAAATTTGAAATTTGAGATTCCTAAAAGATTTTGAAATTTGAAGTCAATCTTGCATGCTATTCTCAAAACAGATCCATCTTGACCAAGAGTCAAGGCAAAACACCATCTGAGCTTTGGAATGAAAGGAAGCCTCTTGTTTCTTTCTTTTCGTGTGTTTTTGGTTGCAAGTGTTTCATACACAATAATGGTAAAGATCGATTGAAAACATTTGATAGCAAAGTTGATGAAGGAATATTCTTAGGATATTCGAAGTCGATAAAAACTTTCGAGTTTACAAATCAGGGACTCTTATTGTGGAGGAAATACCTCATGTTGTTTTTGATGAATCTACTTGTGTTCAAAAGAAACATGAACATGATCGAAGAACTGACCAAGAGAATCACCAGATTAAGCCTGAAAAGGAATGACAAATCATCCACTGAACCTGAAAAGAAGAAGTCAGTCACCTTTTATGAATGGAGTGACTCAGACTCGAGACAAGGAAGTTCGGGATGGAACTCGGGATGGTGAGACTCGGGAAAGCCAACACACCAAAAGTGACCAATCTGAATGACACCGTTGGACTCGTATGTGATGCCAATGAAGATGTGGTCACAACTGAGGCAAATTCTGAATCTATCAACCAAAGGGGAACAAATGTCACTGACAATGTTCTGAATGGAATTTCCCCTGAGGAAGATGATTCCCTTTCTCCTTTTCATTGTTCCCTGAGTTTATTGAACTAACCAACCTAACATTTCAAATGTTGAGGATACTTATTGAAGGGGGAACATCTAGAAGAAGTTGGTTAGATAGTCATCCCCAAAGTCGATTGTGGGTGATCTAACCGATGGTGTTAAAACAAGAAGGTTCCATGGAGAGAGTGCACTATTCTCACGCTTCCTATCGAGAAAAAGAGCCTCATCGAGATTGAAGAAGCTCTACAAGATTCTCATTGGATTCTTTTATCTTGCAAGAGGAGTTTGAATCAATTCTCAAGGAATGAAGTATGGGAGCTAGTGGATAGACCTAAAAGGCACAATGTTATTGGAACCAAGTGGGTATTCAAGAATAAAAGAGATGAGAACAATAATATTGTAAGAAACAAGGCAAGACTACTTGCACAAGGTTATTCTCAAGAAGAAGGCTTGGATTATGATGAAACCTTTGCACCTGTTGCAAGACTAGAAGCCATAAGATTGATTCTTGCATATGCTGCCCACATGAAGTTCACAGTCTATCAAATGGATGTGAAGAGTGCATTTCTGAACGGTGTGCTTAAAGAAGAGGTTTATGTGGAACAACCTCCTGGTTTCAGACAGAATGACCAAGTTTACAGGCTCAGAAAAGCCTTGTATGGTCTTAAGCAAGCACCCAGAGCATGGTATGATACCCTTTCTCAGTTTCTTACTGACCATGGTTTTGTCAAATGAACTGTTGATAGAACTTTGTTCAGGATAGAAGATGGGGAAGATATCTTACTAGTTCAGATATATGTTGATGACATCATTTTTGGATCTCCAAATCATCAGTTGTGTGAAAAGTTTTCTACACTGATGAAAGACAAATTTGAGATGTCTATGATGGGGGAGATGAATTTCTTTCTAGGTCTTCAAGTGAAACAATCAAAGGAAGGAATCTTCATCAACCAAGCAAAGTACACTAGAGATCTGATTGCCAAATATGATGTACAGAATTGCAATGCAGTTAGAATTCCCATGAATACTAACTACAAGGTGGATCCTGATCCTGAAGGCAAATCAGTAAGTCACACTGATTATAGAGAGATCATTGGATCATTACTCTATCTCACAGCAAGTATGCCGGATATAACATTTGTTGTTGGGATATGTGCAAGATACCAAGCTAATCCTAAGACTAGTCACATGGAGGCTGCCAAAAAGATACTGAAGTATCTTAAGGGCACAGTGAATAGAGGATTGTGGTATCCAGCTGATGATAACCTTGAATTAACTGGTTATTCAGATGCTGATTATGGAGGCTGTAGAATTGACAGGAAGTCCACTACAGGAACTTGTCAATTTCTTGGAAGTAAGCTGATATCTTGGTTTTCGAAGAAACAGACCTCAGTAGCAACCAGTACTACTGAAGCTGAATACATGGCTGCAGGAAGCTGTTGTGCTCAAATTATTTGGCTCAGACAACAATTAAGAGATTATAAAGTTGTAGCCAATGAAGTACCCATATTTTGTGATAATAATAGTGTTATTGCTATCTCACAAAATCCGGTATTGCACACCATATGCAAGCATGTGGATATCAGACATCACTTCATCAGAGATCATGTCGAGAAAAAGGACATCAGAATGGAGAAAATTCACACTGATAAGCAGAGAGCTGATATCTTGACTAAACCTTTGGTTGAATCAAGATTTCAAGAACTATCAGTTGAATTAGGGATGTTGGATCCAGGTGTATAGAGTAATTCTGAAAAATTGAAGGTTTTCAGATGCATGAAGTTTTCTCAGGATTCTACTGAGAAACTCAGGATAAAATGGAAATACTGAACTGAGTCTTGAAGAAACTCAGATGTACTGAAAGTCAGTACTCAGTATCATACTGACATTTTATCAAGGTCAATACTCAGTAAGACTGATAGAGGGAAATTTGTCTGAAGAGGTAATGACCATGAAACTCATTTATTGCCTAAGTGAAACTCAGTAATCATTTGCAATAAATACAAAACACCTGAAGAATGTCTTTGGGCGGGATCTTTGCAATTCCAAGGAAGGTCAACAGTCATTAAATGCTCTGTTGCTTTTAATCACCAATGAGGTTAAATTGGCGGCTTACTTTTCGTGAGAGTCCTTTCGCATACCCGATTAGTCGATGGATTAATCTTAACCGTTGATTTTAATTAATCACACGACTTCCCACGAATCGGTCTATATATTCTTTTGGAAGCCATTCAAGCCATTTTTTATAAACCCTCGTTCCCAAAATCACTCTGAAAATAAAATCCCCTTTTGCCCAGAAAATCTTCATCACTCGAAACCCTAAATCTTCAAAATGACTCTATCCATATTCGACAGATTGGCTGAAACCAATAAGCCATGGTATGAGTACGTTGTATCTCTGGAGAGTACCTCAAATGAAAAACATGAAGAAGAGGCGCTCCATTTGATTCGTTTGGCGAAACTGACAAACCACGTCGCAAGCCGACCGGAGGCGGAATACTTGCGAGAGGTAATATAGTTTGTCTCTAATATGGAAATAGATGAGGATGATTATATTGAGTCCAAGATTTCTGTTTCGCATTTAGAGCATACATCGAAGTATGTAGATTTTGTTCGGGAGCTGTACATAGTCCCTCAAAATTTAAACGATGTTTTTGAGTTGTGCGATAGGGGAGATGATCCCACTTTGTATATGTTAGGTCGGGAGCAAGAGTATCTTGATAGGATTACTGAGAATCCTGTTAAGTTTGAGGCGACCTTACATAAGCGGCATTTGAGGCTAAAATACAGAGTGTTGATGGATATTGTGAGCAAGTGTATTATGAGTCGATCGGGGAGTTTTGAGCAGATTAGCACTCCAAAACTCCGATTGATGGCGGCGATTGAGGACTCACCCACCAAGGATTTCAACTGGCTGAAGTATCTGATCAAGGTGGTGAGTGAGCAAGCCAAGGTCATAAAAAGGGAGGATGGCTCAATATCGATCAAAGGCAAGATCCTCCATACCACCAAAATAGCCTTTATTTTGGAGATGTGTCGAGATGAGGAGGACATCTTTGCCAACACTACTCCGTTCCCTAAGTCCAAGGTGATGATCAAGCCTGTTGCCACCAAGAAGACCATCAAAGGAAAGAAGGAGAAGAAGGTGGAATCACCGGTTGCTGCTGCTACTGAAGAAACCCAACAAGCCAGGGGGAAGGCTTTGTTGGAGGCCAAGAAGGAGCAGGGTGAAAAATTGAAGAAGCAAAAGACCCTTGCTCCAAAGCGCAAAAGGATGGTGGTTCTCACTGATGATGACAAAGAGAGTGAGGCTGAGGAGATTCAACCTGAGGGCCAACAAGCTCAGAAATCGTCTTTACATGTATTGGCTCAGGTTATCTCAACGGCACAAACACAGGAGCAAACTGAGGAGCAAGTCTTCTCTGAGGTTCTTGAGACGTCATTAAGCTCTGACAATTTCTCTCAAGAAATATTCCAAGGACCTCAGACCTCAGAGCAAGTACAGATTCCTGCTGAGGAAGCACCTGCTCAGACCTCAGAAACTGCTCAGGATCCTACTGAGAAAGTGCCTGCTCAGACCTCGGTGCAAACTCAGATTCCTGCTGAGGAGGCGCCAGCTCAGACGTCAGAACCAAGTCAGTTTCAGACTGAGGAGTTGCCTGCCCAAACCTCAGATTTTGCTGAGCCTCAGAAGCAGATGAACATTGATGAGCTCCTGAGTGATCTATTGCTTGATCCTTCAGTAGACTTTTCTACTGAACCTGAGAGCCCGATGCTCAAGAAAGGTGAAGCTGAAGAGACCGAATGGCGAAGCAAGGGGAACAGTTCATTCTAGACCGCTACCCTGAGCTTAGCTCATTCCCTCGACCTCCAAGACATCTTCTTCGTTATTGAGGTCAATCTGCCTACATCCTCAACCGCACTCTTCCGTAAATGCTCAACATAGCTTCATTTAGAGGCTAAGACCGTGGAACGAGGAAACAACTCTCGCTCATCAATTCTCGATTCGAAAACCAAGCTCGTAATGAAAACGTCTGACTTTGATGAGTTGGTTAAGAAGAAGGTTGCTGAGAGGAAGGATGCTGAAGTTGGTGCCCCGAGCTCCAAAGATAAATCTCAGGATGGGGACCAACAAGGGGATGATGAGAGTCAATCTCAGAAGGAGAAAGACTTAATCGATCTTTGAAGAGGTCATTTTCGTCGAACATCCTCGATCGAAGTTAGCCTTCGGGTAACTTTTGGCACTATTAACAATTATGCCAGGATTACTGAAGTACCTATCTTTAAATCTGTAATGTCTGATATGCAACCGAGGCTCAGGTGGACACCCAAGCTCAGGGTGAATCCCACACCAGACCGAGTCCGATGCTCGTGTTCAGATCGAGACTCAGTCGAATGCCCATTTCGAGACATAGCAGATCAGATATGCTCCTGAGATTGATCTCACCCCTGTGATGGAGAAGTTGGAAAAGGTTGAGCCAATCCTGATCAAAGTTGCTCAGATGGAGGAGGTATTGGCCAACCAAAGTTAGAAGATGGAAAGCTTGAGTTCTTCTTCGACCAATTGCTTCCCGAGCTCTCTGACTGAAAAGCTGACCTCCATGGAAGGAAAGTTAGAAGAGAAGATGGAGGGGGTCAAAGCAGAGCTGAAGCAGAAGCATCAGGAGCAGACTAAAATTCTTGAAGCTAAATTGGCAGAGAAGAATGACATGCTGGTGAAGAATGTTGTTGAGGAGATGAGCTCAATGCTCATGGCCAAGATGATAGACATGTTCAAGGAAGCTCTCTCTAGCCAATTTTCTCATTTATCTGAAGAATTCTCAGTGGCGAAGAACCACCTTAGAAGGCTCGAGGAGGAGCAAGATCAGTTGGCAGGGGAGGTGAGTAGTGTCAGTAAAGAGCAGTATCATATGGACACAGCACTCTCCAGGCTTCTGCCTAAGTATGGTTCCAAGAAGGGGGAAAGACCCGGAGCTGATCTCGGAGAATTATTGGAACATACTTTGAAAGGCAAAACTGTCAAGGAAGCTGAAAAGAAAATCATTGCTAAAGCCATGAAGGAGATCGAGGCCACTGAGAAGCTTAAGTTCAAAAAGGTGGAGAAGCCAGTCTACACTCGGGTTTCAGAGGAAACTATGCAAGAAGTTGCTGCAGAGAAACTGAGTGGTAGAAGAGTTGGAACAAGCCAAGCTGAAGCTGAATTGCCCATCAAAAGAAAGGTTGTGGCATTTGAAGAGCCCGAGGGCAAAAGAGCTAAGACTTCTAAGTCAATTCAGAGAAAGTTGATTCAGGATATTGAAGAATCTGAGGAAGTGCCCCAGAAGAAGGTCTTCAACACTAGAAGTGCTCTGAAAACACTCCAAATTGAGCAAGCTAAGAAAACTGCTGCTTCTGTTTCTGGTGTGCCCGTGATCAGAAAGAAGATGGAAGAAGAGCAGAAGAGAAGGAGTGGTTTCAAGAGGTTCGCGAGCAAGAGGAGAGGGAACACTAAAGCACATAAATGGCCGCATGTTGACAAGTGGATGTCAATCCAGTTCAACGATGCATGGGAAGAGATTAAACGAACCTTTTGGTTTTACTATGATGTGCTCAAAGAATGGAGAGGGGAGAGCTCAGATCCCAATGAGGCTTTCATTGACTATCTCCTGACCTTTTATCCGAAGTATCTTCAAAGCTGGATCAATCTTGCGGATGAAGGAAAGGTTCGAATAAATGCCCCCGTCCATACTCTGCATTCTCCTCCTAGGTCGGAGAATGGCTTGGTGAATGAAAAAGTCATTTCTCGGAGATTGCTCAAGACGCCATTCGGGTGGATCGACAGGAACAATCCCGATATCATCAAAGAAAGAGATCTTGTTGAGAGAAGATATTATGGAATGTTCAACCTTGAAGTGCTCAATATGAGGTGGAAGATCGAATCAAGAGCCCGAAAGCGAAGAGCAAAAAGAAGATCAAGATGAAGACTCAGAAGATTCATGTAATCCTTTATCTTTTTGTCTTTTTGATTTTGTTTTTCAGATAAGATTCATTGTAACTTGTAACTGTCTACCATTCATCAATGAAACTTTATCATTTATGCTCAAAAGATAATATCTCATTATCTTAATTTACATGTCTTTACTTTTGATATGCCTGAATGTTGTCTCTGAGAAAATTGTTGGGAGATTTATTGTTTGGTGATGAAATTGTTGGGAAATTCATTACTGAAGAAATTATTGGGAGATAAATCAATCTTGTAATAGGAAAAACTGAAACCTGAGTATAGGTTAAGTGTTTTGTAACAAGATAGGTTTTGGCATCATAAAAAATGGGGAAATTGTTGGGAGATGAATTTAATAAAGAGAGATTTTGATTAGATCCCAAAACCCCTGAGTATGACATGTTCAGGATAATCTTGATAGTTGAGTCAGGATTCAGTTTTAGAGTATTCAGGATGTTATCTCGCAAAATGTATAGTCGTGAGATATAGATCGGTAGGTTCAAGACTCAAGAAGTTTTCAAGAAACAAAGTTTCAAGATGAAACCGAAGTTTCAAGTTTCAAGATGAAATCGAGATATCAAGACTTCGCAGAAATCGAGAATCAAGACTCAAAGGAGAAATCGAGATCTCAAGACTTCAAGGAGAAATCAAGACTCAAAGATGAAGACTCAAGATATCGGTCCAAGATATCTGTGAAGATTCAGAAGACACTGAAGATTCAGAAGACACTGAAGACTCAGAAGACATTGAAGACTCAAGACCCCAAAGACACGTAAGATAAGATCGAAGATGAGGATATCGAAGGCACAAGAATTATCAAGTCTCAAAGAATCTCTCTCAATGCTCAAGATAAACCTGAAGTTCCGAGGCACTGAAAATATCTATCTGAAGGATTCAATACTGAGAAGAACACGATTCCTTAGAAAAATAGATATTGCCCAAGACATTTTCATGCAGACAAAAGGAACTAAGACAAAGTGTTGTTAAGGTTATATCACTCAGAGATGTAACCGAAAAGAGTCGTTGTGGTTGTCTACCTTTAACTGGAGACAAAAGTCAAAAAGAAGAAGACAACATCAGACATTATCGACATCGACAATGACAAAGTCAACAAAACATGTCAGTAGTACTATGTTCCAGACTGCAAAAAGTGATGACCAGCTACATGAAAAATAGTTTACCTAAAACGTGCTAGGGAGTCTCAAACCCTAAATATAGCCATTCATCACACACCATAAGAGGAAACTCATGGAACTATCTCTTCCAACGGATAGTTTTTCAAGATTGACCTTGGTGTATGCCTATAAATACTTGTGACCCTCTACATTGAAGCTTACGGGAAATTTGTAAGCAACTCAAGAGCTCAAACTTATTATTGCAAGTTGAAGCACTCGAAAACCCAAGAATTTCCCAAGTGCTTTATTTTGAAGAGAGCTCATTCCACTAAGCCTAGTTTGATAAGATATATCCAAAGCTTAGTCGAGATATCCTAGCCTTTGCATTGTTCTTAATTGTAAAGGATATCTCATCCTAGTTGGAAACCAACCAAGAAAACCCAAACCCTTTGTAAGGTATTTTGAGTGTGATTGTTGGTGAGTTGGAGTTGTAAAGAGTTAGTAAACTACAAGGAGGTAGTCAGAAAGCTCTAGAGAAGAAGTGAGTAAACTATCTTGGATAGTCAGAAAGCTTGTGTGTGTTTTGAGTTAGTAAACTACAGAGGTAGTCAGAAAGCTCAAAATAGAAAGGTTAGTAAACTACAGAGGTAGTCAGAAAACCTTAGGAAGTGATTAGTGAATTTCTCTGAAGAGATCAGAGAGAGTGGACGTAGGAGCTTGAGTCTCTGAACCACTATAACTTGTCGTGTTCTTTTCTTTGCTTCGCTTTTGCTTTGATTAACTGTTGCATATCTTTAAGCTGAAAGCATATTTTCACTGATATTCAGTTGGAACCAATTCACTGAAGTTGCATCTGAACTGAATCACAGTCTAATCACTATTCCATTAAAATGAAGGTTTTCAGCAAAAGCATTAAAACGAGTATAAACTTAGGGCCAACCATTCCGAACATCTGAGTAGCTAGAACAGATAGTTACCAAACTGAACTTACTCTTCTGAGGGTTCAGTAAGTTAGTTATCTGATCCAAGCACCTCAGGATCTCTGAAAACTCGGGATCAGTTGGGATTATCTGAGGTATCTGAAAGCAGCTCAGGATCACTGTCTCAGATAAACTTTGACTCAGGGCGGTTTGTGCTTCTCAGGACCAAATCATCAGGACAACCTGACCCAAGCTGACCTCAGTAAAGAAAAGTTTTAAAATCACTGAACACGTGTATTCCCCCCCATACACGTGTAAAACTCGTTTGCACCGGGACCAACAGGAATTGTTAATTAGGCATATAAATAAATCGTTAACAATACTACCATAAATTATCAAAACGCATAAATTATTATTATGTTAAAAAGGGATAACAATAATAATGAAATATATATATATATATATATATATAATATTATATTAAAAGATCGAGAATGATATAAAGCCCACCGGTGGGCACTATGAGTGACACTCAGAAACCCGGGTTCACTGTGTGAACCCTAATTCAATATGACCCATATCAAGTAATTGGGTTAACCCGAATTTTACCATGTTTCAAGGTTTTCTTCACGTATTTAGTCTTTCGCCATCTTTCTTTCACGTTTTTCGTCGCCTTTTGTCGTCCTTTTTTGCCGTCTTATTATTTTCGCTCGACCGTCCCTCTCACACCGCAATTCACAAGCTCAATCATCTCATCTCTCTCGTGTCGCGTGCGCTTCATGCGCTCAATCATCTATCTTGCTATGTAAAACTCTCACTTTTGTTCACAAAAACTCTCACTGTTGTTATATAAAACTCTCATTGTTATTAAGTAAAACTCTCACTGTTGCTAAGTAAAACTATCACTTTTGTTCACCAAAACTCTCACTGTTGTTATGTAAAACTTTTACTGTTATTAAGTAAAACTCTCATTGTTACTAAGTAAAACTCTCACTTTTGTTCACAAAAACTCTCACTGTTGCTATGTACAACTCTCACTTGTGTTCACAAACTCTCACTGTTGATATGTAAAACTCTCACTGTTATTAAATAAAACTCTCACTGTTACTAAGTAGAACTCTCACTTTTATGCAAAACAATTATCATTGTTACTAAGTAAAACTCTCATTGTTATTCAATAAAACTCTCACTGCTATTCAGTAAAACTCTCACTGTTACTAAGTAAAACTCTCACTTTTGTTCACAAAAACTCTCATTGTTATTAAGTAAAACTATCACTGTTATTCTATAAAACTCTCAATGTTACTAAGTAAAACTCTCACTTTTATTCAGAAAAACTTTCACTCTTATTCAGTAATACTCCCACTGTTATTCAGGAAAAATTCTCACTTTTATTCATCAAAATTCTCACCGTTATTATTTATTGAGCACGACATCATTATTGACTAGCTCACCTTGACCAATGACCATAAGTACCACATCCAAACGGCTTCCTCATCGCAACCGACACCGCCATCTTCTACACTAGCCACAGCAGCTCCGCTGCCACCTTATCAGTCGAGCACCCAACCTGGCCAATATCGCTCCTAGACATGGCGTCGGCGTACCGCCAAGCCACACTGCCATAGTACTTAACCCTTAATCAAACGACTCACCTTGTAAATATAATCGTTCTTAGAAGCCCCAGCCGCAGCGCCTCCGCCATCACCACCACCACCACCACCACACACCCGCCCATCATCCACCATTGCGACCTCAAGTTTGGACAACAATCTTGGAAAAGTCGTCGATAGCACGGTGCTATTAACTTCCCTCAATGCCACATTTCCCTCAAAACGGGGAGGGGGAAGGAGGAGATGTGCGAAAGAAAGAATGACCCAAACAATTTATATCTGACCCGCTTTGTAGTGTTGGGTCAGGTTTGACCCGGGTTCATAGCATGAAACAGGTCTACACAAGTTTTTGTCCTGTATTCGTGCCCACCGCCTATGTGGCTGCTTACGTGGCATTGCCACATAAGAATTGTACTTTTTTCCTTTTATCATAATATATATATTTTTAGATTTTAAATATATCTTTGAATTTTATATCATAATTTTTTTATTTTTTTTTTCAAATTAGATCCTGAAATCATCCCACATATCTTCTCTCTCGTCAAGACTCATTCCCCTTCACCATTTTCGATGCTAATTTATTGAAGTTTATCCTTAGATTCCTTGGGAGATTTTAAATTCACTAATTATGTATAGTATCACTATCGTACAGAGTTTTAGGCTAACTTGTCATCACGAATCTTAAATTTATCCATGGGAAGTTTCAAATGCAATAATGAAGCTATGACGAGATATTTGAATACATTCAAGAAAATGTTTATACTGGAACTACCAGCACCCATTTACACCCTATAACTATAAGCTATAACAAAACAAAAGCAATTCTAATTTGCAGAGGAACTCTATATGCAGTATTGGTGGGCATAAAATTTTATATAGATTTGTCTCTTATTTTATATAGATTAATCTAGTTTCCACTCTTATGTTTCTCTTCCTCTGATTTAATTTACACCTTTTTCATGGCGGTTTTCTCTTCCTCTGTTTTATTTCTTATGTCAGTAGTTGATAGGGGTGAAAACGGATCGGATACGGACGGATAGTGCTTATACCGTATCATAAATTATATTTTTTTCTCGAATTCGGAGTCGGATACGGAAAAGTCGGATTCGGATACGAATTCGGAATATACGGATTACGGATACGAGACGGATATCGGACGAATTCGGGCCAGATTCGAATAACTATAATCGGATAATATATTTCAAACGAAAATTATCAAAATGTGATTAAAACACATAAAAAAAACTACCTATGCAATATTTCATAGAAGTTTTAATGCAAATTATAAAAATTATATGTACTGCTAATAATATGAAACTAAAAGCTATATCATTCGTAACCATCACCACTCCAGCACAACAGAACGCTTAAGAAGACATATATAATATTATACTGAACTTTCAAGTTGAGACTACAACACCACACTTTTCAACAAGCCATTAACTATGAATCTATAATTAGAATTTAACTAAGTATAAGCACGACTTAAGCCTACTGCAGCTAACTGAGATGTTAGAATAAAGAAGGGAGAAGAGCAAGGTAAATTCTCGATCTTATGGTTCCGACTATTTTCTTAATAAAATTACATAAGTATTAAGCTATGTTTTAAAAGCGGAAGCGGCAATCGGTTCGGACATCCGGATTTATTATCCGGATAATATCCGATAAAATATGGGAAAACTCGAATACGGTCGGATATTATGTATTCCGAATCCGAAGTCAACTATCCGTATCCGAATCTGTATCTGCCCGGATACTAATTTTTTATACTGAATTCGATACCGACCGGATACGGCTCCGGATCGGTCGAAAAATATCCGATCCGTTTTTACCCCTAGTAGTTGAAACTAGGCGAGAGAGGAAAAAAAAAGACGCAGATTATGTTGAAAGAGATGAAGATTTTTGTAAATTTAGAAAATAAAATATTATAATTGTGATATAAAATCTAAAGATTAAATCAAATCTAAAATATATATATGGCAATAAAAAAAAATCAGGATTATTATGTGGCATTGCCACGTAGGCGATGGGCACAAGTATAGTATCCACCGATGGGCTCTATATAATTCCCGATTAAAAGATATATAAAATTAAATCTACATGAAGATATATACACTTTGTAGATATTTACTAGTATTTATTTTTATATATTTTCGATAGAGTTAGTCTTTTGTGAAAATTTTCACATTTGAAATTAAAAAAAAAAGAGTCTGCTGATCATAAAAATAAAGAAAAGACAAAAATTCGTATGAGACGGAGTACAACTTAGCACAACTCACATTCACTCCTCCCCAAAGTGTTAAAGCGTCAATGCTCAAATTACACTCCGATGAGACGGCCTCAAGCAAGAGTGTCTCTAAAGAAAAAGGGTAGTGAATGAAATGAGAATTGAAAGCCTTTGCAGCCTAACAATAGTCAATAGGTAGTTGCTTCTTACGGCCGCATGATGCAGTTTGATCCCCTCTTGTTATATATATATTTTTTTTATGTTTTTAATTTGTAATAAAAAAAAGAAAAGCAAATCAGTTGTTCTTTAGCATCGCTCACAAGAGACATTTGAAAGTAGACATACCACTATGACACATTTACTATCTATTAAGTAAATTTCTCATTAATTTATTTAGCTTTAAAAAAAATCATGTCTTTAATTTGTAAATAATAAAAGATAAATGCAAATAGTTGCTCTTTAGAATCGCTCGCAATTAGAGATGACAACATGAGTCTGGCCTGATGGCCTACCCCGTACAGCCCGAAAATATGTTGGGCTAGCCCTAATTTTTTTATGTCCCAAAAAGAACCGGGTCAATTTGGCTCGGGCCGTGCCGGGCCAAGCCTTCACTCTGGCCCTTCAATTAGTCAACATGTACACGCTTGTTGAATGCCATATAAACCAATTCATTCTTAATACTTCACTATATGTATTAATAAGGAGGCCTAAACCCTAATATTTCAAATGGATGCATTAATCAATGTATCTATTTTTAAGCGATACTTATATTGATTGTTTATTGAATATTGTTAATATGATAATAACTTGTGTAATATGTTATTCGTTATTTTTGTTTGCTACAGAATGTAATTTGAATTCACTATAGTTTGTTATTTGAACTTATCATGGATTTTTAAATTGTTATTTGATCTTATATCATATAATGACATCACAACACTTTTGTTTTATGATAGTGAAGATTTTGGTTGATAATTATAAATAATTTTAGAGTAGTTTCACTTGGCATGTGTTGTTTATGAGATATTGACGGTAGATGCTTCATTTTAAAAGACATCATGCTTTTTATTTTTTAAATTAAATCTTTTTTAGGCAATATGAGGTCTTTTCAATATATAAAAAATTGGAAGGGAAACCATATTTTTTAAAAAAAATATACAATTAATAGTTAAAAATATTATTAAAAAATGATCATTTCGACCTGGTGGCCCGCCTAGGGCCGGTCTGAGCTTCAAAAGTAAAGACCCCAAAGAACTGGGCCCCGCCATGCCCGGCCCAAAACTTGCAGTTGGCTCGGCCCCAACTGGTCATTTTGCTACCTCTAAACATAACGCAGATAAAATCATGGGATCCTTTGAAAGCAAACTTGTACGCCAAAGTAAACACTGCATCGAGAAATTAAAAAACAAAAAAAAATACTACAAAAAGTCCAACTTCAACAAATTACAACGAGCAATTCAGTTAACTTTTCATCAAACAAGATATATGCACTCCAATAGTAACACAAATTGAATGATCTTCTTTGGCCTTACAATGCCTTATTCTAGTCAACTACCAACAAAAATAATATTTATATAAGATACAAACACAACAAGTTCCAGCAAATGCTTTTCACCAAAGAAGCTATACCATAAAAGCAGCAACAATTGAGAAGCTATACATTAAGTCAGGGGCGGACTTGCTTGGGTAGCTGTACCCCCAAATTAAATTAGGGGATATCAATTAGGTACAAAATGTAAGAATTTATATCAATTAACTACAATTCCTACACTTCATTTCAATTAACTACAATCTACTAAGTGTTAAGACAATAGTACCCTTATGCATAAAAAAAATCTGTGTATTTTTATTTTTTTGCACAGAAAAATAATTTTTTGCACAATTTTAAATTTTACATTATTTTAAAAAATATATTTTACTAAAATTCAAATTTCATTAGTAAAATTCAAAAAATTTCACTCCATTTTAAATTTTTTTTCATTTTGCAAAGTCTGGAATTGTAAAAAAATATTAATACAATTTTTATTCGTCTTCTTTATTTATATTTTGCACGAACACAAAATAAATTCGACCCCGGTGCAAAAAATATTTGCACAAACCTCTGAATAGTTACTAACTTCAGAATGAGGGGAAAAAAAGAATGGTTCATCAAATTTATAGTAAATGGGGAAGATAAAAATATTACAAATCATCATCATTTATGAACAAGTATCAATACTAAAAATATTTTACACCCAAAATGGAGGAAGAAGAAAATTTGCACAAATGAAGAAAATATATTTGCACAAACGCAAAAAATATTTGCACAAATTCATAATTCATGGAATACGAGAACAAAAAGCAGATCTTATAGTTACAATGTTACATTGTTCAATTATCACTTGCATATTCCCAATTGTAGTGTTACTTCCAGAAACACAACAAAATCTGAAACAAACAAAAACAACAAAATCATTCAAAAATCAAAATCAACAAAATCTGAAACAAAAATCATAAACATTCCCAATTCAGAAAATTCCCAATCTAGAAATCTACACGCCATGGAAAAAAACCCAAAATCTACACGCCACAGAATAAACATTCCCAAATCTACACGCCACGGAAAAAACCCAGAAAATCCCCAATCCAGAAAATTCCCAATTCTCAATCTTGCAAGAAATTTGGTAAAAAAAACATCAAAACCTTTGGCACTCTGTTTCGCGCATCCCGCAGCGTAGATCCACCGCCACCAGACCATGGCGGCGGCGTCTCCTTCACAGATGCAGCGGCGACGGAGGTAAGACCATCCAGGTGCAACGCGCGACCACGACGGATCCTCCGACTTCGCTGCGGTGCCGATTCAGCAGCGACGGAGGCGAGACCATCCAGGCGCAGCAAGCGAACACAACGGATCCACCGACTTCGCTCTACTGCTACTTGTCACAGAGCAGCGGCGACGGCGGCGACTTCATCGATGTCGTCGCCGCTTTCACGTCGGCACACTCGCCGAATCTGTATTTTGAACTGGAGGGGAGAGAGAGAGAGAGGGGACGTGGGTTTGGAACTTTGAATTTGTATTTTGAAATCGGGGGTGGGAGAGAGAGAGGGGGGGCGTGGGTTTTGAAGGGAGAAGGAAAGAGTAGTAAGGGTATTTTGAGGTTTGATTGTATCTAATTGATATATAGGGTTTTGATTGTATTGGAGTGTAATTTAGTTGATTATTTTGTATCTCCTTGATATTTTCCCATTAAATTATGTTCAGCTATATATATATGTGTTTTATATAGAGCAGCCTGGCTTAGTGGTCTCAAACACTGGTTTCTGTTGAATTTACCCGTGTTCAAATCCCATTAGCTACATATGTTATTTTATTTTAGCTCCAAGAAATCATCAATACACTTTTAACTTTTGAATCCTCCCGTTGAAGTCTTGTCTTCCTTTTTTATCTTTGCATTTTAACTTTTTAACTCCAAATATTCATAAAATATTTTTCTATTTTCTTTATTAATTTAAAGTGTTTAAATTGAATTTACCTCTTTCTTCTCCATTTATTAACTTAAACTGAATCCAAGAAAAAGAAAAAGCTTTTGCAACTTTTTATTTTATATAGAAGATTATTTTCCTTTAAAAAAAACAATTAGTAGCTTAAATACTTTAATTGATGTTCATTATTTGTTTGGTTGTTGGGTTAATTTATTAAAGTATTTGATATGAACTTGTTTATTATAAGTACGTTAGGATAAAAATTCATATGAGACGGTCTCATACATAAGACGGAATACAAACTAGTCTAAATTAACATTCACCCCTTCCAAAGTGTTAAAACGTCATTGCCCAAATTATAATTCGTCTCACCATGAGACCATCTCATGCAAGTGTGCCTCATAAATTAGAGCTTGTGTTATTTCCCGACATGTCAGCTTCAAAGAAGATTCAATAGACTCAATTGTAATTGTACTTTAATTTTTGAATGTTATATAACATATTTTAATTAGTTTGCATCGAATTGTATGATTATTTGTAGGGGAATAATATTTTTTTAGGACGATAATTTGGGGGTTGTTTTAAGGGCAATAATTTTACGGGCTTGAAAATGTAGGACAATATGTTTTAAAATTTGTAAATATAGGATAATATGTTTAAAATTTATAAATATAGGACAATATGTTTTAAAATTCTCTAAATGTAGGACAATCGAGCTCGAACAAGCTCAAATCTCACGTGACATTTCAACCCGATTGAGCTTATTTGGGTTCAATCGTCCTACATTTGCAGATTTTAAAACATATTGTCCTATATTTACATATTTTTAAAAACATATTGTCCAAATTTTCAACTCGTATAATTATTGTCCTTAAACATAACCCTCTAAATTATTGTACTAAAAATATATTTTCCCCTTTTTTTTAATATTAAATGTAGTAATATTTTATTAATTATCTTTCGTACCCCCACATCTGAAATCCTGGGTCCGCTGATTAAGTTCACCAGCAAATGCCTTGTGTATAAATATGACCAATGCCTTCCTTTCTTATCTTTCACATTTAGTCACTCTCATAACAGAGACCAACGTGTCAATCGTTGGAAAACAGGCAAATCCTGTAACTTGAAACGACACTAAAACATCTGAGCAAAGACTCTACAACAATAAATTCATATGATGCCGTATTTGCAAAGGGCATATATGTATGCACAACTGAGAACAGAGATATCATATGATATTTAAATTTCATAATGGGGTCCAAAACTATTAAAAGGGAGTGTATCACAGCCATATACTAAACTGTGAAAAATAGCAAGCCATTAACTCTTTGTATAGACGAAAATCAATAGACTAAATTACAAATTCTGGCACATAGCATAACCTAGCCTTACTTGGAGAAAAAAAATAATGGATCATTCATGTTTCAATAGGGGCAGCTTTCTCAATTGTTTCAACTAAGTTATCACATGTACCTTTTCCTTGCAGTTTATCAAGTAAAATGGACACGAGCTGAATTGGCTGGAAATCCTTCTTATGCCTTTCATCTGAGAATCACATATCCTTGTAAAGTTGTGCAGTGTGCACCTTATATCTCTATAGCAAACTCCACAAGATTACATCTGATGCCATTTTTTCCATTTAGGGAGAGCAACCATTTACAAAATTGTGTTCTATATATTGACATAGGGTGGCAAACCTTTGGACGGAAAGTTCGTCTGAATGATAACTGCAGCATTAACTTTCCAGCTTTAAAAATGAACTTTTCTTCAAAAACCAGAATAGAATAGATCATTCATTTTTTCAGAAAAGGCACAACTTTCTTAATCATTTCCATCAAGCTACCATCTCTACCTTCTTTATGCAGTTTATCAAGTAACATGGATAATGTAGTTGAATCAGCTGAGAATCCCCTGCTTTACATTTCCTTCAAGACAGGCTTTGCTAAGTACAACTCATTTTTCCTTAACAAATTCTGGATAATAACATTGTATGTCACACCTTTAGGAGCACTCCCACATCTTTCCATTTCAACCAGCAAACGTTTTGCCTCCTCATCTAACCCTTGTAAGGAAAGTGAGCCAAGAATCATGGCGTATATCTCCGCATTGGGTTGCAAATCTTTGGAAGGAAGTTTGTCCAAAAGATCACTAGCAATGTCGATTTTACCAGCTTTGCACAAGCCATCAATTAAAATACGGTATGTGACTATATCAGGATTAATACCCCTTTCTTCCATCAAGCTCAGGAAATAGAATGCTTCAGTAATCTGCTGATTACGACATAAGCATTCCATCAAGATACTGTAAGTATGTAGATCGGGATTTACTTTTCTAGATTCCATATCCTTGAAAAGCTTCCACCCATCACCAAATCTACCTTCTTGAAAAAGTCCATGAATCACGATATTATAAGAAATCGTTGTATGTTTCAAACCTGATTGAGGGATCTCATCAAAAAGGCGCCACGCTTCATCCACATTACCATTCTTACTATATCCTTCAATTAAAGTGTTGTAGCTAATAATAGAATGCTTAAACCCCCTTTCCCCTATGTAATCAAATACTCCTTTCGCTCTATCCATTTCCCCTTGCTTACAGTATCCATCAATTAGAGAAGTGTACGTAAAAATATCGGGATAAACATTTTTCCGCACCATAAATTCTAAAAAATACTCAGCATCTTCCATCATTCCTTCCTTGCAAAAGGCGTCCACCAATATATTAAAAGTACATAGATCTAGAGACACCTTGTGATCAACCATTCCAATCAACAGGACATATTTCACTTCATTCCATCTACGGAAACTACACAAACCCTGAATGATCGAATTATAAGTGAAAACATTGGGCGTAATACCCTTCTCAGACATTCTAAACAACAGCTGCAAAGCATCATCAACCATTCCATTTTTGCACAAACCATCAATTACAGAACTATAAGAATACACATTGGGCTTGTATTTAGAATTCTCAAGTACCTGAAGCAAATGAAGGGCAGCAACAGTCTGTCCTCCTTTGCAGAGCCCATTTATCATCGTTAGCATCATAACACCATCGGGCTCGCATATTTTCAAACTCAAAACCTTTTTGAACAAAACCCCTGCCTCTGAGGCTTTACCAACGGAACAGAGTCCTTTGATGAGCGAGGTGAAAATCCTCACACATGGTTTGTAACCCTTCTTCACTAAGCTCCCCAAAACAGCGAAAGACAAGTCCACTCGATCCAGAACGCAGTAGCAATTGATTACAATCGTCATCGTGTACTCATTCACCGCGATGCCCAGTTTACGCATTTCGTCGAACACGGAGAGTGCAACGTGGTATTCCTCCATCTTGGCGATTATGTTCAGCAATTTGGTGTAGGCGAGGACGGAAGGCTGTGGCGACATTGTCGTCATATGCCGAAACACACGGACCGCGTCTTTTGGTTCGTGGATTGAGGTGAAATCGATCGTGGGTGTGATTGTAAAGCGCTTGATTTTGCGAATATGGGCGTGGGGGGTTGAAGGTTGGGCCGCGTATCCCCTGCGAATCAGGTGAATTGCAGAATCGGTGGCCTTTCGATTCATCTTTTTTTGCAGAGATTATGTGAAAGAGAAATGGGGAATTTGCTAATTTTGACGAACATTCAAACCCTATAAGGGGGGATATTGAACACCCCACTCCTTCACAGTACACACAAAGTCACCAAAAACATTAAGAGTAAATATTCTTAAATGAAAACATTTAAAAAAGAAGAAGAATTTTAATTAGAAAAAAGAAAAGGAAATCATCTATGGCCAAGAATGTAATTTTATTTTATTTTAGACTTCTATAAAAAAAAAAAATACTCCATCCATCCCAAAGTTAATGGTAAAGTACCCATTATTTTTGTCTCAAAGTTAATGGTAAAGTTATTTTATCACTTTATCACATAAAATATTAATAAACAACTCTTTCTACCCCAAATTACTCATCACTTTATTATATAAAATACTAATAAACAATTATTTATACCCCACAACTTTATCACTATTCAACTAAATCCTTATGAACAATCAAAATCTCATTAACTATGGGACGGAGGAAGTATAATTTTTCTTTCATAGTTCGGCATATTACTCAGAATTTTAAAGAGACATATTATTTTAATTTTTCAATTACCTTATATTTTATTAAATTAAAATATGCAGAATAGGGTTTCAATTAAAATTTTGGGTATTCTAAATAAGATTAGAGTTGAAAATTTTAGATTAAAAATACAAAAAGAGAAAAAAAACAATATAGAAATGTGACGGTGATTTTTTTTGGGATGGTTAAGAGATTGTTTTCAATCTCTACTCATTAAAATAGAAGTGTTTTTTTTAAGTTTGTGTGACTCAATTTGTAAAAAAAATAAGCATTTTTACCCTCTCATTTTTGTTATAAAACACACCCTAAATAACATGAGATCTAGAAAATGTAACTGAAAATTAGCAAAATAATGAGAAAATTAGAAATTAGGGGTGGTTAAAGTAAATTACATTTAATTAGATATAAACATGTAAAATAAGGAGAAATGTAGAAATATGAATTGTAGGAATTGAGGAGTTTTAAATAGGAGAGAGAAGTTTAGAAATAGATATAAAGAATTTAATTTAATTAAAATATAAAATATTGAGAAAATTAGAAATTTGAATGGTAGGAATTGAGAAATGTCACATACTATATTTATTAAAAATCTCAATTCAACCCAACTTTCTAATATAATATTCATTTCTCTCTCATCCACCTATCCAATTACCATCCAACCAAATTTTAATATTTTTATACTTTATCACACCGCACCCCCACCGCCGAACCCCCGCCGCCGCCCTATGTCACACCGCAACTTGCCGTTTTGAGCGTCACTTAGAGGTCATGGTTGGTTCGTCGGACCGATCTCCCCCACCGGAGCCAGGACAACCGGTGGGCGGTTTTCGGTCCGTCGGATTTTTATTTTGTGTTTTCTTTTTTTACTTTTTGTTCTTTTAGTGCTTATGGGTTTAGATCTATTTTCTCTTCTCTGCTTTCTCCTTGTTAGGGGTTTGTTGTGAGTTTTCTTCCCTGTTTGGGTTTGTTGTTTGTTTATTTTGTTGTTTTATTCCGGTTCTGGGTCTTGGTGGTTGGTTGGTAGTGTTTTGTTTGATGCAAGCCTTGGTGGTTTGTTGACGGTGCTTTGTTTGATGCAATCCTGGTTATCTTTTCGGACATGGTTTAAGCCTTAGTGTGGGGCTTACCTTTGTCTGTGTGCTTTTGTCTGGATTGTGGTTATCCCCTCCTCTGTTCCTCAAGATTGGTTCGAGGTAGGTGCTATTCCATTCGGTGTATCGATTGTTCGGCTGTAGGACTTGTGCTTCGTTTGTAGAATTTGTACTTTGTACTACTCTTCGTCTGTAGGATTGTACTTTGTACTTCTCTCTACCTTCTTTGTACGTCCTTTTCTCAAAAAAAAATAATATTTTTATACTTTATCAATGACATCAACCCAACTTAAAATAATTATTTTTTCTTATTATTTTTTAAATACGTATTATGTATAATCAATTTTTATTATATTTAAATGTGTAATAAAGAATATAAAAAATTATTTTATATTCTAAATTTGGATAATTTTGAGAGTTTGAAAAATAATTGAAATTATTTGGATTCATAAATATGTGAAGAGAAAAGAGAGAAAATTTGTTTGTGTTTCAAAATATTTCAATATTGGGCTCTATTCGTAGAGGATTTTTTTTTTTTTTTACAAATTTTGATTTTTTATTTTTAATACACATTATCTTCAATATCTACACATCTAATTATATCTAAAAAAAATTACAAGGACCAATAGAATTTTAATACATAAGCATTAAAAGATTGAGAAAATAGGCGTGACAATGGGGTGGTCAACCGCCCAATGCCAGCCAAAGTTGATTCACATTATTGAATTTTTCCTTTTCCTTTTTTTTTGTTAGTGGGTGACCCTTGGTAGAATACTAGAAGGACACCGAGAAGTTTTAAAAATAGATGTAAAGGGAATATAAGGGGGATGTATAAGTATAACACATTTTAATTACATTTAATACAAAATGTAATTATTATTTTTTAAAGTTCACAAAAACAAGTGATAAAATTAAAAAAACAAATTAATTTCACCGATAATAAGTTCATAGGATACTTTATCATATTTGAGAGATGAGAAAGAATAACTGACGTAGAAAATTATCAAAAACAAAAAATAAAAAATTATAAGACCAGATGTCGTTAGTAAAAAAATTGCAGCAATATCTCAATCTCAAACGGTAATATGTAGAAATAATTATCAAGTAGAGGGCCTAACAATCTGATATACAATGCAAAATATAATTGTCAAACAATTTTGCTCAAAAGACTCATCTTTGGATATACAATTACTCCAATGAAAGAAGCTATCTTGGTGATTTTCACCCAGACTGACAATTTTGAAGAGTATAATTGTTTTGAGAGTGAACGGTTGAGATCAAGGTATGATTAATCCAATTTTTCATTCTCATATAAAACCCTAATCAATCTCACCAAATACTATCCTATCCACCCTACCAAAACAAAGTGAACGGTTGAGATCAAAATTACACCAAAAAATGCATGATCGACATCAATGAGAAGGTCATATATATAATGTGGTTCTTATAATGTAATGTAGTTCATATAATGTAGTTCCAAACTTTTGGCAACAATAATAATTTAGAGCAAGCCAAACTCCAAATTCAGCTTATCTTTGTTTTTTCATTTTTTCCCCATGCAAAAGAATGGAGCTTTTTAGCTTAAGAATGAGTTTCAGAAGCATTTGCGATGAACAATGGAAGGACCTGCTTCGTCGTAGTCAGCTTTGGTGACATGTTGATTTTGAGGAAACAGGAATTTCGCTAGAATCGCGCCTCCTGCCCATGCCGACCAATCTTTCAACTTCTCAGGCATATAATCTGGACGCTGTAATCAAACATAAGATTTTCATACTAAACTTTGTCTTTCATATAAATCAGATATAGTTGTATGAATTTAGTACATATGAACATTTGATTTGAGCCTCCAATTAAACAACAAATTAAATAACATGCACATTTGATTTGCATGGTATTGCTTTTCAAGACCTGATAGATGGTAATGTACTCCCCCCCGTTTCAATGCAACAGTAATTTAGAGAAAAATATTGGAGTTGGTTTGTAAACAACTAATACTGTTTAAGGAAAGAACTAATACTATCAAACTAGTACCTTTTAATGAAACAACTAATATTGTTGAAAATGCACACAAAATGCAAACCAATTGCATGATAAAACTAGTTTACATAAGATACTGCAAAAAAAATTATTCCAAAATATAGATTGCTTTATTTCAACAAGAAATTAAATATTTTTCCCATTTTACCCTTTTAAGAATGTATGTCTCATTTATTGAGATAAAATAATCTGTGGAACACCTCTTATATTAGTCATTTTTGTTTAAGAATATGCAAGAAAAGTAAAGAGAAAAGAGAACACAAGAAGTAGATGTGTTTTATTATATCACCAAAGTCCCCTTTATATAGGCTACATGGAGTACATAAAACACCTAATCAATTCCTCCATCAATTACACTTGATGAAGGCCCTAACTCATGCCTCAATCATCTACACATGATGAAGGCACATAATGTGTTTTCCTTCAACAATTTTATACAAATAATTATTCGTCTTAAATGACAATCCGTGTGAAACACCCAAAAATGACACTTAAATTGGAACAGAGGGAGGGAGTATTTAAGATGCCAATCCTACTCAATTACAAAATGCAGGAGAAAGTAGCCACCTTTGATTAGCTTATAGCCAATTTTCTCTGAATTAAGTATAAATTTGCAAAATATTTTCAAAGAAATAATGGTCTTCCCAAGGTCTATAAATTCATTATTATGTTGCTGAACGGGGATACGCTTTCACCTAGAAATCAAATTTTCCAACTTGTCAAATCCAATTTCTAAATTATCTTATTACTTTGAATAAATGGTTTCAGCATGCTGAGTTACTTCCGAATGCCAGCCATATAATATAAGGAGGTCATAAAGTAAAGCTAACCGTACAAAGCAACTATATAAATTACCTTCACCAGAGTAGGCCAGTTAATTGGGGAGAAAGTTTTAGCTTCCTTTTCAAACCTATCTTCAAACCCTGAAACGGCAAACAAGTGTCACGCCCCAATTTTTACTATAATAGATTTTCCAAAAAAACACTTAAAACACAGGCGTGAACTACCAACATGGTCAAACATAATCAACATTAATTTGCATAGATTTTATGTACGAGAAAACCGTATTTATAGTGGGAGAAAGACCTACGGTTACAACCAGAATAAGGAAAGAATAATAACGATCAACCAACGGAACATAGAATGACTAAACTAGAAACATAATAATGATAGAATCATAACATAATCTTCAACAAGTACTATAGAATTATGTAACGGGTCTTTGTTGGGAACAGATAGCAGTATCCAACTGAAGGAAATATCAATTCAGTAATTCAAATATTGCAATTGTTGATTGAAATTAAAAGTTTGCATATCAACAGCTTCCACTGATACTAGCCAATTATAAGATTCTATTCCAAACAAGTGTGATTAAAGTCGTAGAGGAAATGATAACCCCAATTGTTCTGTCAAAAAGATCCAACAGTTGAATTCAATGCAATTTTAAATAACTGATACTCTCTTTTCTTAAGTGAGTAGTCTATTCCCAACATGGTCAACAAACGGGAAGAGGTAGGCATATATGATACATATAATCTCTTTTGATCTGCAGAACCTTATAAAATAGTTATAATAATGACCATTTTTGCAAGTATAGAGATTATAGTTATAGCATATAATAATTATATAATGAAGAAATCATTCATATGAGAGAAAAAAAATCATCAAATCTTACCAGCCATAGATACGGTTCCACCACAGAGTATAGTATTTTCCAGTAGCTGGCGTTGATTCTCATATGGCACAGTTGAAATACACCGAAAGAGCTGCTCCACCATTCCATGTGTCTCTAACCCCAAAATTGAGGGTTGAAATAAGGCCTCACCAATAGTATACCTTTCTTTTGCAATTGTTATCACCTGAAATTCATAAGATAAACACGTCGATACAATACCACTTCATAATGTGTGTCTTGGGTTTTAAAAGGCAGGATTTGGGTTTTGAAATTTAAATCAGGGTCTAGTTCGGGATTTTGAAATCTGGTTTTAAAAAACCACCAATACAACACCTTTCAACCTTCTATCAACTATCCAATGCAATTACACTTTAAATATTTAAAACATGATTCACATCACCCAATCATTAGAATCACACTCAATAATAATATAATAATACAACTCCATCCACTCTTACACATTGATTTGACATAAAGTTAAATCTTACCCTTCTTTTCTTAAAAACCCAAAACAAACACATATTTACTATTTATGATTTATTAAGATTTCAAAATCCCCTAAATTTCAAACCCGTTTTTAAAAAAGTCACTTAAAACCCAAAACAAACATCACGTAAGAGTCTAGAAAGAGATGTGAATTTTTTTCTGGGGAGCCCCATAGATATCAAAAATCAATCAAGATATAACACTGCAAAATGTATGAATCCGCCTTCTAGACACAATGTTAAAGCGACGAAAAATACCTGAGCATTTCCTAGAATTTGAGATCACAATATACCAAAACCGAATAGATTACCTGGCCATCAGGCAGAGTATGCAGCTCCTCAGGGCATGCCTGCAGGACTTTTTCATAAGCAGCATCATCCTCAGCACAGCATGCATACAGCTTCTTCAACTTTTCAACGTCGGAGAGATTAAAGTTCACAAATGGATTAGATTTACGGAGTTCTTGAGCATATAAGTTCGTCAAATCCAAACCCCCTATCTCAAATCTTTTAGAAGATATATGCTGAACAGCACCTTCAATAACTGAAGCAATATCTGAGAATATGGGGAGAAGTTAATTCATTACCAATCCTTGTACCAAGGAGGCAAATTATATCAGTCGAAAGAAATTTATGCAGCTCCTCTAAACCATCAAAGAAGAGAAAACTCCAATGAAATGAGAGGGTGACTGAATGAATTTAGTTAACATCCAACTTAGCCAACTAAATATTACTCCCTCCGTTCCAATTTAACTGTTGCCTTTGGGTGTTTCACATAGATTAAGAAAGCCATTTAATACCCATAATATTCGTATAAAATGACTAATATATCCTTTTGGGTGTTGCACATAGGCTGATGTATCTCAATAAATGAGACATATCACAAAAATTAAGAAAAGGCAAAGTTGGAAAACAATATTTAATTCCTCTAGGAAAACCAAAAGCAACAGATATTTTGGAACAAATTTTTTTCTCTAAAGTGAATTAAATTGGAACGGAGGGAGTAATTATTACATTGATCATCCAGAAAACATACTTAACTAACACTGCTAATAAAATATAATAATTGTCAATTTGCTCAATAATATTCCTATTCTATAAGAGATTTTTGAAATCTCGATAGAAGAAGATTTGAATATGCCAAGGAGGACCCATATAGGGCAAACATGAAAGACCAAAATTCCACACAACATGTCAATCCAGCAAACCCCAGCAATTTGGATGTCATCAAGAAAATCAAAAAGAAAAAGATTATAGGGGGGAAACAGGAAGTAAAGAGATCCTGTTATGTTGGAAAGAAATGTCCCATTCTACGTCCTATAGATGGAAAACTATGGCGGTTTTGCAAAAAGTAAAATAAAAAAAGTAGACTCATAATCACTTTTAAAATTTTGAGAAGCACTTTTAGGAGTTTTCTTTCTCTTCCAATTGCTTAAATAATCAGACAAAAGCTAGAATTTAAAAGCAGGCCATTGGGTGCTTTTGATAGATTATGTTATTTATGTAGTATTGAGTGGCTCTACTTCTACTAGCATTTCAAATGTTTATGCAAACACTATCAACTTTTACCGTTAAGCATCTCCACAATCACTAATTTTTATCACTGCTTCTAAAGTATAATGTGTTACAAACAAATGGTATTAGCTTCTGAAAATTTAGCCATCTCCTTTAGCTCACTTATATCAGTTGGCTTGAGAACTTTCAAGTTAACATGTGTTTGTAGCTAATAGTACATTCTTATCAATATGAAAGCTAGAACTTTGCTCCACGAGAAAAACAGAATAAGACGATCCAGCGAGACTTAACTATAGCAGGCCCAGTATATGATTGAGTTCAAGTATAAAATTCCCTAACAAATAACTAATGGTGTTAAGACCAAAATTTGTAGCATAATTATGCCAACCAAAATTTACATTCTATTTCAACATAAATTCAATGATGCATACCAATCTTTCCATGCCCGATGTCAACACTGCACCCCGAGACACGCCCTGCTGCATAAAGTGATAGTACTGCTTGCTCAGATGCATAAAAGCCAGAGACATTGAATGTTTCAAACATCAGTTGCACCAATTTCTCTCTATCTGCCTGTTCCATAATAATTTAGATTAGTGTTGAAATTTTAGAAAAAAAATCAGAGAAGAGTTTGAACAATAATTAGTCCAAGGGCGCATCGTCTAAGTGGCAAATGATACTTCTGTGGAATATAACGCAATAATGGATGGACTGCCTATTAAAAAGTGGAACCAATTAGCTGCACTAGTAATAGTATAAGCTCCGTGGAAATACTATAATTTATCATTTTGTCTTCGCATCTCTCATCATCAAGCAACATTCAGTACTTTCCAACTGCACTGAGAACATATAAATATACTAGAAATGGGAGTTTTTCACTAACCCTGGGTGTTGCCAGTGGATCTGCAAATAAGATTTGTCCTTCACTGCCAATCTTCCAACCAAGACGATCATATAGTACATTGCTCAATAGATCTTCCATGGCATCCCAATCTCTGATAAAGCCTCTAACAACTGGATCGACAATCACATTTTCGAGAGAGGAAGACTCTATCGAGAACTCATTCTCAGGAACTTGTTTCATTTGAGTTGGAATTACCTAATTGAGGCATGACATGGTAAGTATTATATGAGAGTAAGAAAAAGAAAATAAGAGATTACATAAATAAAATCTAAAAGATAGATGGTATAGTAAAAAGAATCTAGAATAAATACACCAATAATCAAGAACTGCACGAGTAACTTTCAGACAAAGTCATTGATAATAGCCTTGTAGCCATAAAAAATCACTCCTACTTGAAATGTAATTGTTGAATGACCACCACATCTAAAAAAATATTAGTTGTTACAGGAAGTATCATTTTCTAAAATTTATCTCAATATCTTCAACACACTCCGATTCCGTGTGCGGTTACTTAAAGCCTTTGGACATGGTTTTGATAAATGGACACCTCATCTAAACGCTTAAGGTGTTGCCTATTAGAGAGGAGTGTCATTTTTAACATTCACCTCGATATCTTCAATAGTATTTCTGAAACACCCATGGAAACAAGTTTCAATTATGGTAATTACACACAATGCAATTGACAAATAACGAATATCGATAACTCCTCATCTATGAGGTTTTATCGACCTTCCCTTTCCATTTCAGCCAACCATAAGAGTTCCCCTTTGGTCAAGATAGAGCAATTCAAGTTATTCATTCTTGTGGGGCATCACCATTATTACATATAACTTATATTTGAAAATCCACAAGTTCAAGCCCATCCCAAAACCATAATCATGTGTAGAACTTGGGAACCATTAATTACAGCACATCTAATAGCAGATTTTATAATCAAGAGTAACAAAGTTTTTGCCAAATTGATCATAACCCTTTTACTCTAGTAGATATCAATCAAACATTAACTCCCCTACTTCAGAAAAACAACACATATCAATAAAACATTAGGCTCCATGCTGCAACTTGAGTCTAAGGCGGCCATGATGGAGACCCGGTTTGATGAATGGGAATGGGAGTTTGTTGTAGGAAAATAAAATGTAGGCAACCCAACCCTTTTATAAGACAGAGGCAAAGTGGAAGAAACATTAATGTATTCAAAGGTATTTTTGAAAGCTCAAACGCGAGTGAAAAGGACAATTATAGCCCTAGAAAACAATTTGGGAAGATTCGCGTATAGAAATTATCATTTTAGACAAAACCACAAATCTACTAATTAAATGTAATTGCTTCTAAATATAACACAAATTATAGCAGTCGTTATAATTGAATTGTTAAAGCTGCCATGACATTCGTTTTCCTTTTTAGGGAAATTGTTATCCGTTAGGGATTGCACATACCTATTTCTTCTTTCATACATTGAACCTCTGGACGTAGACCACCAAACTAACTATAACGTAACACTTGCCTATAAAACTGAATCCAATAGCAAGAGTGAAAGGCTCAAACTGAAGGTGATCTGGCCTAACTCCTTTAATGTGCGTCTAATCTATGTCATATGGATAATATATTTAGGCTGAAAGCTTGTCCGCAACAAGATGCTCTGTTGCTCGAAAAATTATTAAACTCGGAGTTCTTCGTTTTATTCAACGTTCAAACTAAAGGTGATAAGACCTTCTGCCTAGAAGTTTTTCCAATCTATTTAGGTTGAAGGCACGTGTCAGCAACTCAATGCACTCAAAATGTTATTGCATATAAACATCATTTTTTGCATAATGTAACACATGCATGCAGCCTGGAACTCATGCCTTCACTGGCATTACATATGGTAGAAACACTTTACATAAATATCTAGTGCATGAAGTGGAAGTCTGACAGGAAATAGATAGTTTCAGAGTGAACATAAATTTTCTTAAGCCCCTACTACAATACACATATTATGTTAGTTACTTTGAATTTAAGTAAATGTAATGCATAATTATCAAGATTGTCTACATTCATTATATAAAACTTCCATCTACTCATGCTAAAATAACCGAGTAAGAAAATAAATATAGTGTTAAAGTCACAAAGCCGCCATAAATATCATACTTTTTTCTTTTGATCAGGCAAATAAGATATATTATTGATAAACTTGGCTATAAGAGGTAGCCAGGTCAGAATATAGTACATAAAGTATATATTACAAGTTCAAAACCCTTCAGCCTTACTTTATAAAATACAGTCATAGGTATCAGGTTATACACGTTTGTAGTCATGATAACCAACTGCATTATTATCATGCATCCATGTGCTTGAGGATTCAAGGGAGTTTCAATCTTATGACTGTAACTAGAGATGAAGGACCTACCATTTGCTTCCCAAAATGAAGTGCACTAGTTAGATGAACGGAAAACGTTCATATTAAAAAGCATTTTCCAGTTTTCTTATTTAGCACCTCTTGCACTCTTCGTCAATTTTTTCAGTAGAAGTCACACATATCCCACCAAAACATCTATAATTCTATCATTTATTATGACTGAAAATTCATAAAAATTCAAAATCTCCCAGCCCTTTTATACAATCAATTTGGCTCATTTGATGGAATATGGCATCCCAAATAAAATTTTAACATTGCCTCAACTGAGAAAATAGATTTGCCTGTTAACTATTCTTTTCATAGATTTGTCTGTTAACTATTCTTTTCAAGGAAAATGGGATAGATATATAAACCAGAAACCTCTCCTCTTTACTTTGATGAATACTTTATATCGACAGTACAAGGCCCTTGTAGCAGATCTCACCTCAACCAAACTTGGACAATTTCAAAATGAACAAGAAAAAAATAAAAAACACTCTCCTTACCCACATAGAAAATGTTTGAAAACTAACCAACTTATAAAAATTACACAAAATAAAAAAATGTAATGTGATTACATAATTATTGCTTACGCAGAGTAATTAAACAGAGCGTCTAGAAATCTAACTCCATTTCACGTGCTTCATGTATCCTCAATTTCTCATACTCATATAACAGAACGGTACAACTTGACAACAACTAACACTACCATGTAAATAAAAACAATTCAGCGAAACAGCAGAACAATGAATAAAGTTTTAAGCATCTAAATTAGGGTTAAACAGTTACTACTTCACTCGATCATAAACAACAAACAGCAGCAAAATAAATAAATAAAAAAATCAGAAAAGGAGATCACCATTGACGGAGGCTTCTCCGGAACAGCGAAACCAGCTTTAAGCAGGTTGGAACCAGCATCAACCACCACAGGGTCCATATCGAAAAACAACAAATTTGATGGATTTTCAGCGCAAATGTATGAATGTCTGCGAAACTGTAACAACAATCGGCGGTGATTTTATAGCTAGGTTTCGGCATTTCGTTGAAGAATTTAACGAGTGAACGTTCACATCTGTCAGCCATGGAGGTCGCTAGTTTTGGAGAGCGGGATGAATTGACATTAAATGTTTATGCCTATCTTTAAAAATAACTTGCCATAATATATCCAAATAATAAATATACTTTTGGAACATATATTTCAATGATTTAAACAGGAAAATTGATTTAACTCGATTGAACAGGTTAGGCATTCAAGTATTTTTGGAGCGTTCAACCTAGGTCAACGAGTAGTGGAGCACCGATTCTTTAATAATTAACATACTCCCTCTATTGTCTCGCTTTTTTTTTTTATGGATGTTAATATAAAAAGAAAAAGTAATTTTACTTTCATAATTTTTATCCTTACTTTTAACACAATATTACAAAAAATGTCACTCATTACTCAACTATTTACTCCACATACATTTTCTCTCTCTCTCAATACTCAAAACTACCCTTCATTTTTATTATTTTATTATTATTCTTTAAACAAAATAACAAAAAAGAAACGGGACATTTACACCGGGACGGAGGGAGTATATAAGAAAGAGTAACACGAACCAGATTTATACATGAACTCTGTCACTATTACACTTTTATGCACAAAGATTATCATTGTTTGATAGATAAAGTATTTTTTAAACAACGATAGTTTTTATGCATAACAGTAATAATTTTCATGAATAATGATGATAATTTTTGTACGTAACAGTGATACTAAAAAAATCGAGTTCATGCAATTTTTTTTAATATAAAAAATGTATTAAATTGAAAATATTAGTTATTTGGGTTTTACTTAAGTGCTTAGCATTTTTGGAAGCATAAAAAAGAAAGCTTTTTTTTTCACTTTACATCTAATACTTCCTCTTATCTCATAAAATTTTGTCACTAATTTGGACACAAAAAATTAAAAAGTAAAGTAATGAGTAGAAATTTTGAGGGGTAATTTCATAAATTTTTATGTATAAAATAAATAAATAAATTGAATTGGGCATACACATGAGGCCAAAAGTAATGATATTCGTGCAAAATTATGAATATCATGACAGTGTGGTTTATTAAGGACTTTCTAATTTTTGTGTATGCAAATTATTTTGGGAAGTATAGATAAGACAATTGTGTAAATTCTTGTGCAAGTTCTTTTGGGACAAATAGATAAGGCAATTGTGTAAATTCATTTTTTAAAAAATTATTTGACTAAATGGTTAAATAGAAAAATGGCCTAGGATCAATTTTAAAACTCGCATATATTGAGGCGCAACTAGACTAGTTTCTTCAAAAGGCTAAAAGAAAATTAGATATATCCAGTGATTTCAAAATTGGACGGGACCGGTCGGTTCGATCGATTGAATCGGGTCCTGAATCGGTCCGATCACTCCCTAAAAATCACTTTATAGGTTAAACCGGTGAAAACCAACAAAAACCGGTCAAAACCGGTTCGACCTTTTTTTAAAAAAATTTAAACTTTTTTTTAAATTTTAAACTATTAATTCTTTAGGTAAAAAAAATATTATTTCTAATGGTTAATTACAAATTGCAACATGTATTATTGTGTTTTTTATAAATTGCAATCCTTACTATTTTTTCTAACAAAATGCAACCCATACTATTAAAAAGTGCTTGATTACAACCTGAAACTCGTTTTTTGTGAAACTTTCCGGCTAAATACAGTTACAAATGATATATTGTGTATACCACAATGCCAAAAAGTATTTTACCAAACATTAAAATGAAGAAATTCAATAAAAAGATTTAAAAAAAAACATGAGTCGGGGTTGGAATTTGTCAAATTTGTTAGTACAGGTTGCATTTTGTTAAGAAAAATAGTACATGTTGCAATTTGTAAAAAAACACAATAGTATAGGTTGCAAGTTGTTATTAACCCTATTTCTAATACTGATCAATTTTTCACTAATCTTTCTTGTGAGTAAGAATCTAGACCCCCACCCCTTTTATATTACTCAATCTCACATTTTTTTAGTACTTATTCGGGATAGGAGGTTTAGGATTTAGATCCATCTCACACCTTTTTTAATATTTATTCAATGTGGGATGAGAGATTTATAAAGTCCACCTCATCTCTCTTTTATAATACTTCATCTCACATCTTTTTTAATATTTATTCAATATTGAATAGGAGATCCATAAAGTCCACCTCCTCTCCCTTTTATATAACTTCATTTTACATTTCTTCTAATACTTATTCGATGTGGGACAAATCTCTTCCCTTTTTTATATTACTTTCTTTCATACTTCATCTAATACTTATTCAATGTGTGATAAAATCCCTTTCTCAATAAAACCAACACGTTTATATTATTTTTAGGGAAAAGAACCAAAATGCCCTGTCTTGTAATCAGTTGAAGTTTTTTGCCCTGTTTCTGTGAAAAGAACATATTTGGCCTCTTTAATGCCCTTCCTAAATGAATGGGTGGTGAATTGACTCTTTACCCCTCAATCCCAATTTTATCAAATCCCAATCACCAAACGGTTATTACCAATCCCATACCATCCAGTAAACTATTTAATAGTAGATGTGAATATATTTTTTTTTTACTTTTACTCTAGAGAATTTCCGTCGAATAACTCCCGTTCCTGGCAAAAATCATCTTCTTTACCCATCTCCCCCATCTCCTGCGGCCGAATCTGTCATTAGTTAGTTCGTATCGCAAGGGTTTCCATACCAGTCGCTTGTAGTCGGCGTCCATACCAGTCGATTGTAGTCGGCATCTCCTTCTCATAACCCAGGAAAGCTATTGAAGGTAAGTATTTCTTACTTATCTGCTATTGAAGGCTTTTAATTTTGTTGGGCATTTATGGAATTTGAAAATTTGACCGAAATATTCTTTGATGTTTTGGGTAAAATTCATAATGAATATGGAATTTGATGTTTTGTGTTAAATTTACCTATGAAGATGGAATTTGATGTTTTGGGGAAATTAGATAATGAGTATTTATTTTGATGGATTTTACCCTCTTCGATGCTTATTATAATGTGGTGTGTTCATTGTAATGTTGCATGATTGTTGTAATAAGTAAATTTTGACATTGTCTATATGCTTCATTTAGTGTTTGAGTAAGATGCTTATTTAGTATCATATCCACTCCCTATAGAATTGAGTTATCCTTTTTGCAAACAATTTGTTAATGTGCAGGACATTGTACATTGTTTAGATATGACAATTATTTCAGAATTTGAAGAGTATGATGTCGACATCAATGTTGTACCTCCAGCAGACCTGAATGTAATACAATTAATAAGGGAACATCTAAAGGGTGATAACATAAATAAGTTTAAAGTATCATGCTTCGGACAATTTATGAAATTGAGAAATATGTTATTTCAATCCCAACTATACCTGCATCTGTTGTGCAATCAAGATTTGTTCGTGTCAATGAAAGAGATTATATTCGATGTGTTTAAACTAGAGGCGGAATTAGGTCCTAGAGAGTTTTCCCTCATCACTGGTTTGAAATTTGGAGGGATGCCAGGCTTACCTTCTCGTTCTGAGCTCTACAATAAATATTTCAAACAATGTAAAAAAGGCGTTGAATGGAATGATATAAAGGATGCCTTTGTCAAATCTGATGGAGAGTCGGAAGATAGTTTGAATTGGCATTGTTGTTGACCGTGTACGGGTTCCTTGTTGTAAAACAGAAGAATAATGTTAAGATTGATCTCTAATACTTCCATATTGTAGATGATCTTGAACAATTCAACCAATTTCCATGGGGTAGAATTGCTTTTGAAGTGTTGATAGATGATTTGTGTGACAATTCATATTGTCACAATTCAAATAGAAGAATAATGTTAAGATTGATCTCTAATACTTCCATATTGTAGATGATCTTGAACAATTCAACCAATTTTCATGGGGTAGAATTACTTTTGAAGTGTTGATAGATGATTTGTGTGACAATGTGGTAAAGTTGAAAAGTCATTGCGAGTCATTTGTTGTTAATAGAAGTAAAACGAAGCGAAAAAAAAAAGGTCGACCCTTAACCAAAGGAAGGACACATCCGTTTTATTTAAATGGTTTTGTATACGCTCTACAGTGTTGGGAATTTGAAGCATTTCCCTTAGTTGGGAGTGTTTGTGGGTTGCGTATTCAAATTTCGGAGAGCCACTTTCATCCCAGAATGGTGTATTGGGATTCAACCGTGTTATCAGCGGCGAGTTTCAAGAATTTAAAGGAGAACGTGTTGTCCGACCCCAGTAAAGCTGAGATTTTCGTTGAAAATGTAAGCATAAGCCTTTCTCATATTTAGCACAATTTAATATAATAGTTGTTTTGCTAGTAGTTATTATATGTTTAATTATTTTGAACAGAATATCGTTTTTGGAAGATTGATACCCAATGAGTGTGAGAAGAATTCCTTGTCATTTTTAAGTGATGTTGATTGGGAAGAAAAGATATGCCTTCATTCAAAGGCAACCGAAAGACAGCAAAACTCGAAGATTTTTGCTGATGAAAATACTTCTAAAGATCAAGATGAAGAGTGTAAAGATGCTTCTAAAGATCAAGATGAAGAGTGTAAAGATGCTCATAATCCCGATACTTCTAAAGATCAAGATGAAGAGTGTAAAGATTCTCATAATCCCGGTTGCAGCAACAAGGCAGAAGAAACAGACACGTTTATGGATTTTGTCAAACAACAGTTTTGCAGTGTTATGTCGGCATTAAAAAAATTGAGGATTCATGAAATGATTTTAAAATCGTTGATGAAGAGAATGTTAGTGGATGTGAAATATCACCTAACAGAGTGGTTGTTGATGATGTTTCATTTAAATAATTAAATCTATATAATCTATATATAAGTGTTTTTATAGTATTCAATTAAGAAGAATTTGAATTGATTACGATTTTGTTTATATTTCAGTGTCCTCCATGTACTGGTGATGGTTCAGAAAAAAATGGCAGTAGAACTGCTGAATGCGCTGAAGATGTGATAAATGGGGTAAGTCAAATTATCTTCTGAATACAACACTTATTACTTGGTTAATTATTATTTTTCTTCTAAATAAGCAGGGTAATAAATTGCATGAAGAGTGTGGTGTTTGTGTCGAACAAATGAAATGTGCAAAACCAAGAGAAGGATTGGAGGTATGTAATTTTTGTTGATATGACGGTGTTGTGGTGGTGAAAAATATATAATCGGAGGAAAAAAAATCTGCCAACATAAAATTTGTAGGTTGTAGTCGAGCAGGATGTTGTAAAAGGTGTGAAATGTAGAGAGCATGAACAATTGGAGAACGAAGAGAAGGTAAGAAAAAGCATTCCAGTTGCAGTGTCGGTTGATGTCCCCAAAAGAAGGATAAAGCTGAGTCGTGTTGTACAAAATGGGAAGCGGTTAAAAGTTTCAGTGCCCAAGCCTTTTGTAAATGAAATAGAGAGTTACGGTGACCCATTCAGTCCATACTCGAAAGACATACTAGAGTAATTTAACAAGTGGTTTCGTCAATCAAGTAAAAGCAATACCAAAATCGAAACGATTCTTTGTCTTCCATTGAAACAAAACGATTATGTTGATGCTGCATTTTTTACTAGTCTAAAAAGTGCCAGAGGATGGCTTACTGGAGAGGTAATAAAATATTGTATAGATCAAGTTAATTTCCTTGAGAATATACTTCATTGTGTGCTTATACTGTATATTGTTGTACGTTAATCAGAATATTGAAGTTCTTATGAATATGAGACTTTGGAAGGCCAAGATATGTCCTGATCTATTTGAACGTCGTTGGACCTCTGTTGGTTTACAGTTCTGGGTAAGTTTTGAGTTGTGAACTTTTGTCCATTTGCTTGTGTCATCTTTGGTGTAAGTAATTTGCTTGTGTCATCTTTGGTGTAAGTAATATGTGTTATCTTTTTTTATAGAATATGGTGACAAGGATATATCCCGAGTGGTTAAAGGCTACAGAGAAACAGATGGATTGGGATTGGAATGTGAAAGGAAAAACAATTATGAAATATGTCGATGGTCATTTACCGTCTGAAGGACCGTCGTTGGCATGGTGGAAAGCTAAGAGTGTTTATGGTATTGGCCATGTAAATGATGATCATTGGGTCTTTTATGAGATTAATCCATTAGAGAATCATGTGACCGTTTATGATCCACTTCCTGAACATGGTGGTTGGCCAATTGAGAAGTTTGAGAAAATGTTGAAAATGTTACCTTCGTTGTGGGATCAAGTAAGAAGATCTGTTGGATTTGGTGTTGAGTCTGAAAATAGTTGTGAGTGGACCATTGATAGAGTAATTGATGCCCCTTGTCAGCACAACTCTTTCGATTGTGGTGTTATGTGCATCAAGTACTTTGAGTACTCAATAACCGATCGCAATGTCACTGAAATTGATCCTACTAAAGGGTCAAGTTTTCGATTGGATATGTGTTGTGACATATATAAACACTCAAAGGTGATGGAGAAAGCCTTGTTTAAACATTGAAAGTTGGACCAGAAAGTCGTGTGTAGGTTTTAGATCATGTGTCGGATATTTGATATATTGACGGGTTAGGGGGTGTTCACATGGTTATAGGTTTTGTACTATAATGTAGGCAATATGTTATGAAACATTACATTTTATTGTGTTCTGTCATGTAATCAAGTTTTTCTGTTATGTTAATCGTCAAAGTGTTGGCTAATGAACGACACATATCTGTTGGAGTTGGTAACTGTTGGGAAATTTATAGTTTTGATAAAAGTTCCAAACACACATGTAATAGGACCAAGAAGACCTCATTAGGTTTGTCGATGTTTATATTACCGTTTATAGAATACCGCTTGATAATTACCGAATAGAACAACCGATGTAATAGATAGGTCACATATTGAGGGGAACCTCAATATGTATAGGTCGATCCAAGATATGAAGAACAACCGATATCCGAAACGAGCCGAAATGCAAGAGAAGAACAAAGATCGATCGATCCGATCTAGTCGATATCTCACCAAGTCATAAAGCTCAAACACGTAATCACGTGAAGATCGGATGACTTCCATAAGATCGCACCAGGAAGACCTACATCACCGAAGTCCGCTAGTTGAAGCTAAGTCAACCGCAAGATCGAAGACTTCATCAGTAGACCGACGGCCTTGACTCGATCGTCACCACCAGTGAAAATTGATGTTTCACTTAGTCATACGTCGATGATCTCAACAAGAAGAATGTCAACCTTAGTTGGAAGAACAACACCGAAAAAGTCGTCTCGTTAACCAATAAGGACGAGACACGATGATCGGAGCCGATAATTACGGGATTTGGTCTTTGCTTCTTTCCAACGGCTATAAAATACAAATTCACGCTTTTCACCATGCCGCCGCTTTTAAGACGCGTCACATCAATCCTGCAAGTCTACCAAATATAGCCGAAATTAATTGCTCTCCAACGGCTCTTTTGATTTCAAGGTCTATAAATATGGGATCACACTTCGAGTGAAAAAATACTAAACACCGAACAATCAAGAAGCTCAAACAATTATCGATTTCCGCATCGAAGAACACGAACAAGAAGATTATTTTTATTAAGTGTTCATCCCATAAGTTCTTAGCATAGAAATCTTTTCATCTTCATTGATAAGCTATCTTAAACACTAGAAAAGATTTCATAGTTGGAACCAAAACAATCTTATCCAAACCCAAAGTTAGGTTAAGTTGTTTAGCAAGATTTCGCATCAGGGTTTCTAGTTCCGATTGGGATCGGTTGAGTGAGAACTCCTTAAATATCTGTCGGTTATCTTGGTTGGACTAACACAAAAATCTAAGTCCAAATTGGTTAAGTTGGTGCCCTTGTGATAGGGAAGAGTGGACGTAGGACCGGTTTGTCCGAACCACTATAAATCTTGTGTGCCTTTCTTTGCTTTGATTAATCTGCTTACACAATCGCACACAACTTTTAAAAGCAAAGATACATATTCTAAGTTGAGATCACCTAGCACCAAGCTTCGATCGATCAAGCTTCGACACTTCACCAACCGTTAAAAGACTAACTTTGGAATCGATTTATCAAAACGGTTTTTAACACGGTAAAACTTAGCTTCCGCACACATCGCTTAAACCGATAGTTACCGAATCGATCCGCCTTTCAGCGATTAGTAAGTTGGTTATCGCCTAAACCGATTCACTTCGCACTCGATCAAAGCATCGCCATCACACCTCGACCAAGACAAAAAAGTTTTCAAGTCTATTCACCCCTCCCTCTAGACTTACGCCTCACAAAACCCGCTCGACCTACAAGTGGTATCGTGAGTCGTTGGTTCTACTGCACCAATCGACTTTGTGTATCATCGATTCTTGAGGAAGAATCTTTGTGGTCAACTCGAATCGATCTTGAAAAACCTTCTTAAAACTCATTCATTTTCCAAAATCACTCAAAGATGGATAACACCTCGTATGTATCATGATCTGCCGAAGTTCTCAATCGATGAGTATGCAGATTGGGCCATATATATGTCCAACCATCTAGGTTCGATAAGCTTCGCGAATGATGGAAGTCATCGAAAGAGGACCCATCATCATTTATTACGACAACCCCGCAGCTTGGAGGAGATCCGAGACTTTTGCCCCGGAAGTCTTGTGCGAAAAAAGCCCAAATTTTTGATGGATGCAAGAGGAAAGAAAGTCAACACACTCTAGATACTATCGCAAGGCATATTATCATGAAAACAATGGATAAGGTCACCAAGGAAAAGATTAAGTATCTCAAAATCTGCGAAAGCAATGTGGGATACTCTAAATTTGAGATATCTTGGAAATGACCAGATAAAAGACAAATAGCCTACAAGTTTAACCGGTGAAATTCAAAAAAAGAAGATGTCTTTGCAACGAAACCATCAACGAACTTGATGGAAGGATTACAATGTCAATAAACAAGCTTCGAGAACTTGGTAGAGAGATGTCTGATAAAGATATCAACTACAAGATATTAAGATCTCTTACCAAGAAATGGGATATGAAAGTCACTAGAATCAAGGATTGCCAAGACATTTAAAAAATGAAGCCAAGTAGCTCGTTCTTGAGCCTTAAAGCTCACGAAGTTTGATTTAATTGAGAGAGGACAAGCAGATGAAGATGAGGTGCCCAATAAGCCTCAAACTTCTAAATCAGTTGCTTTTAAGGCAACCAGCAGCAGATCAAAGACCAATGAACCCATTGGAAACATCATAAGTCAGGCAGAACAGATCGCTCTGCTTACCAGGAAACTAGAAAAATCAAATATTCAACTTGGTAAGTATCAAGATTTTATAAAGATTATCAACATAAGCGAGGAAGAGATAGGAGATCAGCCCAACGATCTCCGTAGAAGAACCGTGATCCGATGATCGGAGAGATCACAGAGATGAAAGGAAAAGAGATAATCTAAATGATGAAAGAAGAGATAACCAATCGGGACGGTAAGAAGCTCGACTACTATCGAAAAGGGAAGTCACCGATAGATCATACAGACGGAGTGATTCACCCGAAGGAAAGGTTCAATGGATCAAGGAAGCGTGCTTCAACCGTGAGAAGCTGAGGTCACTACAAATAAGCAGACGCCTGCACTGACGCCAAGAGAAAGGGAAGAAAAGAGGAACAGAAGAGAGCAACGATGACAGGGGACAAAAAAGCCATGGTTTGTCGACACACATCGAGAATCGACGATTCCTATCCGCCTCCGAGGATTCTCGGATACTCTCTCTGAAGAAGATTTTTGTCTCGACGGCCAAGTCTTTGGACTTCTATGAAAATGAAGATCCGATATTCTCTTCGATGATGATGAGATCTGCCTCGATGGCCGGAGGACCAATCTGAGGTAACCTCCAAACCCCGCTTTGTTCGCTTTACACCGCTATCATTAGCACACCTCCGGGGAGATTGACCAAGAAATTTACTCGAGCAATTGCTTGAGGATCTCTCCAATGCAAAGAGACACTTATGCTATAGTGGAAGTTTAAAATGACAAGTCGAGGATCGTAAATAATCACCTTAAAAGAGAATGATCTCAAGAAAAGCCTCCCGAACTTAAATTCAAAACCGCCGTATGCAACCGGGGAATTTAACATTCGAAGTTAAAGCTTCGATCAGAGAAGCAGATCAAAGATCACCGACTATTAACAAATAGCAAGTCGAACACTTCAAAAATCCTCGCAAGCGAAATTTGATGAGTTGTTCCTAATGCATAAGAGTCTAAAATCATCCGAGGATAATCTGCAAGAAGAAAATAGAAGTTTTACAAAATCATCTAAAACCGCTCAAGACATGAACACCTATTTTCTAACAACGACAAACAAGAAGGGACTTGGGTATGAGAACCCTTCCACATCCTCACAAGCCCCGACTGATTCATCTCAAAAGGGTGTAATCAGACGAGTTTCTGACAAAGATACACCAAAAGCCAAACTTGTATCTAATAAGGGAAAAAGACCGGTTGAGCAGGTAAGGCGGTGTGCCTAAACCGTATGAAATGTAAATGGACCCCAAACGGTAAAAGCATCAGCCGAGGAATCAACAGAAGAACCCAGTTCTTCTGAAGAGACCTCAACCTGATCAACATATCAGGTATCAGAAAAGACAACCTGTAAAAGGGAAGTCTAATCTGAGACCCAATCAAGGTCAGCTGCCTAATAAGCATGCTTTAGGTAAACTGCAAAAACCACCTATGCCAAAAAGATATGAATCTTTTGATGGTAGCAAATGTATTACCCCCTATAATCGAAATCTAGGTTTGTCAAGACTGAACCACAATTGGATGAAAAGAAGACAAATAGAAAAGATAAATCCCAAGTCTTCTAAGTCATCCAAGGTTCACACTAATAATCATACTAATTAGAAAGCATATAAAGAGACATATGATTATGTTGATAGGTATGGGAGACAAATCAGGCCTTCTGATCTAACTGATCTCAATAGAAGTGCTCGCTTTGTATGGATCCCCAAAACTAATCCTAACCCCTCGTGACCCAATCCAAAAAGGGTACCTAAAGCCCCGATTTGGGCTGCAGGATCGTGTGGTCTGGCCAACAAATGAGGTGAGCAAGCAACTATCTGGTACATCGATAGTGGATGCTCAAGGCACATGACTGGAAGCAAACACCTCCTCAGCTCTTACATAGAACAGAAAGGCCCGCGTGTACTCTTCGGTGATGATAACTTTGGTTACACCAAGGATTCGGAACCTTAGAGAATGATGATGTACAAGTAACTGGAGTCTCGTAATGTCGAAGGTCTGAAGCACAACCTATTATCGGTTTCACAATTCTGCGACAACGGATTCAAATTGAGTTCTCGACTGATCAATGCACTATCAAGAATCGAGCCACTCAACAGATTTTGCTAACAAAGTTCAAGGAAAGGGACGATCTACACAAATTGATTGAAATCAGTTGCCCAAGAAATGCATGCCCGATTGTCAAGAGTTCCAAAAGTAGCGATTGGCTCGCACAAAAGAATGAGCCATCCGAACTTTAAAACTCTTAATAAGATAGCAAGGATGTCTCTAGTGGAAGGACTTCCGAATGAAGTATTTTCAAAGGATCGGATATGTCTTTGCATGTTAGAAGGAAAAATAGGTCAAAGCTTCATTCAAAGGAATTCGGACCGCAAGATCCAAATCTAATCGCAGCTTGCTTCATATGGATCTATTCGGACCCGCCACACCACGATCTCGTGGACGAAATATACTCGTAATCGTGGATGACTATTCCAAGTTTACAGGTAATATTCTTACATAAGAAGAATGAGACGACAAATCGAAGATACCCGAGCCGCTAAAAAGATTACAAAATGAGAAGGGTGTCAATGTAGTAAAAATCAGATCAGATAAAGGTACAAAATTTTACGAACTCTTTTATAACTGATTTTTGCTCTAAGTTTGGTATACAGCATGAGACATCAGCTGCAAGAACGCCACAACAGAATGGAGTAAGCGAATCGGAGGAACAGGACTCTCAAAGAAGTTTCGCCGCACGATGTTAATGAACATCGCGATACCAAGCCGTTTAAAAGCGTAAGCAATCAACACCGCATGTCATACTCGTAATGATGTCTTCCCACTAAGGCTCACTACAAAACACCATATGAACTGTGGAAGGGCAGAAAACCTCGTGTTTCTTACTTCCATATTTTTGGGTGTAAGTGTTTCATACACAACAATGGGAAGAGTCAGTTGAAGACTTTTGAGGCCAAGTCGATGAGGGTATATTCTTAGGATATTCCTCATCTAGCAAAGGCTTTCGGGGGTTTACAAATGCATTTAACCCTAGTTGTGGAAGAAAAACACCCCATGTAGTCTTTTGATGAAGCATCCTCCGAACAAGAGAAATCGCTTCGAACAAGATGTACTGATCAATCTGCACTGATGCTCGGAAAATGGATCATCTAACGATCAAGGAAAAAGGATCGTAAATCGTAATAAAGATACATTCCGGATCTAGTCGATTCACCGATCATTCGAGATCCTAAGGTACGAAAAATTGTCGATGAAGAAGTTCGGTATACCGAGAGGCAAGATCAATCGAACCATCCGGTTTCGGGGAACACCAGGTCCCATTTAACAACATCGTAACATGATGAGTCCAACATCACCGAGACATGTTCTTATCAAGTGGATCATAAATCGGACCACTTCCAAATACTAGTAATGAACCTTTATCGAAAATGGATGATGTTCTCCAAACTAACGCAAAATCAAAATAGAAGGACTCGGATAACCACCATCCAACCGATCGATCATCGGAGACCCATCCGATAAAGTTAAAACTAGACATCGATTGGTGAAAGTGCCATGTATTGTCATTATTTGTCTATGAAGGAACCAACAACAATAGAGGAAGTTTCTACAAGACGCTAAGTCGGATTCTAGCCATGCAGAGGAGAGCCGAACAGTTCGAAAGAAACCAAGTTTGGGGAACCGGTGGACGTACCAAATCATCAAGACGTAATTGGCACGGTGGGTTTTCAAGAACAAGAGAGATGAGAAAAATGTCATCACCGTAAATAAGGCAAGACTTGTTGCTAAGGGGTATTCACAATCGTAAGGAATTGATTATGATGAGACCTTTGCACCATCGCCGCCTAAAGCCATTCGGGTCAAGCTACGCATATGCTTCCCCACGAGGGTTCATCAGATATCGATGGACGTAAAGATTGCATTCTTAAACGGGGTACTAGCGAGAGGAAGTTTATGTCGAACAATCTCCGTGCTTCGAAAAGAGCAACCAAGTGTACCGCTTTAAGAAAAAAGCTCTTTATGGCTCAAAAACAAGCTCCTCGAGCCCGGTATGATACACTTTCTCGGTTCTTGATCGACAAAGGGTTCACTAAAGGAACATGGGGACAGAACCTTATTCGTAATAGAAGATGGAGAAGATATTCGATGGTTCGGATCACGTGGGATCGACATCATCTTCGGATCTCCCAACAAGAGTCTATGTGAAAGATTCAAAGAACCGATGCAAGGGAAGTTCGAGATGTCCATGATGGGACGGATGAATTATTTTCGGGTCTACAAGTGAAGCAAAGTACGTAGGATATTCATATGTCAAGCAAAGTACACTATGAATTTATTGGCTAAGTTTGGAGTTCAAAACCGTAAGGAAGCCAAAATTCCTATGATGACCGGATTCAAGATGGATCCGCATTTAGGATGGTCGAAAACAAATCGAAAAGAATATAGGGCTCTCATTGGATCTCTATTATACCCGACCGGCCAGACCGGATATCACCTTTGCAAAGAGGTGTATGTGCGATTTCGCAAATCCAATGCAAAGCCACCTAGAAGCGACTAAGCGGATTCTTAAGTATCCGAAGGACAAGAAACCTTGGTTTATTTTACCCATCAAATGATAATCTAGAGCTTAGTGGGTATTCTGATTCTGATTATGGAGGTTGCAAGATTGACAGAAAATCAACCTCAAGAACATGTCAGTTTTTAGGAAGTAAACTGATCTCGTGGTTTTCAAAGAAGCGGACATCGATTCGCGACATCTACTACCGGGCGCGTAATATATGGTTGCGCGGTTCGCTTGCTCCCAACCGCTCGCTTAGTCGGCGGTGGGGATTATAACATTGTAGCTAAGAATGTACCTATATTCTATGATAGTAATAGTGTTATTGCAATCACTCAGAATCCTGTTCTACATACAAGATGCAAGCATGTGGATGTCAGACATCATTTTATAAGAGATCATGTTGAAAAGAAGAATATCGAATGGAAAAGATTCACACCGATTTACGTAAAGTCGATATTCTAACCAAGCCACTAGTGAGATCGATTCGTAGAATTGTGCAACGAGCTGGGCTTTTGGATCTTGGAGAAAAATGCACCTAAAATGCTTGATGGATTGTTCTCCAGAACCAGCTGGTTAAGAGACTAACCAGGTTGAGAGGAATTAGTTGAATTTGATATCTCAACTGATAAGAAGATCAGTCAAGGAACTAATATGAGAAATCGATCGATTTACAAGTTAATGATTAAAGGAATCGATCGATTTAAGGTTTATCGATTAAAGGAAACGCCGGTTTAAAAGGATTATCCGATTAAATCGGTTTGGTTATTTTACATCTCTCAGAAGTCGATTAAGCCGATATTCAACAAGCAAGATTCACAGATTAAAGCCTACAATCGCATAAGAAAGCGTAAAATTTACACAACAATGGAATAATAGAAATTTTCATTGATAAAAACCCAAGGTCGTTACATTACAAGTTACAAGTACAAAGGACCCGGGAGGTCAAGACATAAGTCATAACCGAAAACCCTAAACCTATAACCCTAAACCCTCATCCTAACCCAAGAAGAGCAGGGGAGAGAGATTTTAAATCGATGCTCTCATTTTCCCCACTTAACAAGGGTGAGAGAGGCTTTGAAATAATCCTAAAAGCCGCTAAATTGAAGCTAAAACCAAAGGAGCGAGAGCGGCATTGATAGATTTCTAAGCCGAGAGCCCTTAGACCAAGTCAATGGGCTCTCCAACAGAAATGGAGCACATGTGCCAAGAAAGTGGTTCAAAGACCTTATGGGCACATGTGTTGCATGTAAAATTGAGTTGATATACGAAGATCACCGTTGTCCGATCCGCATCGTATATCAAACTCATGTTTTATATCGATCGAGTCCGTTGATGCTAGTTCCGTCATCTCGATAGACACACAAGGTGCATACTGCTAGGAGAAGTGTCTTCTCGATTCATGCAACAGAGCCAGAGCCAGCGGTGGTAGAGAAGCTTAGCAACAATTGTATGTGAAATCTTTGATGACGACGAAAATAAAATGATAAAGGGATACACAGGTTGATTTGAGAAGTCAAAATCATTGAAAAAAAGGGGTAAAGGTGTTTTTTTAAAGTCTCACCGGAAATAAGGGTTCACCAGATACATGATTCTACAAAGAAGATAAGTATGGTGAATGAGTTATGTTGTGTAAAACATTGGTCCAATTTATAGAGGCCAAGCAAGGGTACAAATGCAAATTTGACTTCAAAAAGCCTTTTAGAGAAATTTGCATCACAAGGACAACGTGTAGAAATCACGTGATCGATAATTGATAAATTTACTATGGATTGACATATCGAAATATTCGCACTATAATTACGATGTCAAATCGTGCCAACTTAGGAATAGAGACTACTATTCTGACTAAGTTTTCAAGCAGAACACTTATCCCAAGAATTGGCTTGATCCGAGAAGATTTCAGATTAGGTCAACATAAAATCGATTACATACTGGCCGATCGATGAGGAAGATCATTGAGCTTGAATATCTCAACAAATCGATATATATCACCAAGGAAAGATCTCGGAATATCGCTTGAAGGGGGAACTTCAACCCATCGAGGAGGATCGAAAAAAGGGAAAAATCGCATACGATTCGTTGGAAAAATCATTTGGGAAATTATAAGGTTTAGGTAAAAACTAAGATCAACAAGTGAAATCAACTACAAGGACCTACAAGTGGTATTGATCGATTGCAATATCACCAACCGTGACACGCTTTTTCTTTTCCCTTGTTATTTGCTTACTTATTTGATCTTATCTCGATATTATTTGTCTTCTTCTTTGATTACTGTGTGACATATTCCCGTCATTTAATGCGGACGGGGTATTCCTGGGAAATTTATAGTTTTGATGAAAGTTCCAAAAACACATGTAATAGGACCCGGCCGGACATGTTAATCGATTGATGTTTATATTAAAGACCGGTTGATAATGATTGTTAACAACCATGAAATAAATAGGTTATTCTCAATATGTATAGGTCGACCAAGACTCAAAGGACAAATTGATATCCCACCAATGCAAGATCAAGAAGATCGACGCTTAATCCGATATCTCACCGTCATAAGATCAAACTTTCAAGATCGGACGGAATCCTTCCAAATCTTAGTTGAAGCTTTTCAACCGACCAAGACTTATCGTAGATCGATTCATCGAAAAAACCGTGAAATCGATTTTCCCTAATCATACGCCTATGATCCGAACAAGAAGAATGTCAATTGGAATCTTCTGCCCTGAATCATTTTATGTGCCTACATTTTATTTTTTAATTTCAAAGTTACCATCAATTGGTATCAAAGCGGGTTTTCTTTTCAATGTGGATTTTTCTTAACCGATACCATCAAGATGGTATCATCTCGTAAATCCACATTGAAAAACAAAGGACCTTTTGAACAACCCGCTTTTGATACCAATTGATGGTCCCGATTTGAAAACCCAAGAACGCTAAAAAATACCATTTAATGCATATAAAATAAAGGGCGATCCATCCAATTTTTTTTTGCTTTTAAGAACGATTTTTTTTGCTTATAATCGAATGCATAAGGCAAGTAATAACATAAAGCAAAGAAAGAACACACAATTTTATAGTGGTTCTTTCGCCCTACATCCACTCTTCCCTTCATGGGCACCGTTTAACTAATGGACTTAGTTTACCGTGTTAGTCCAACACCCAACAGATGTTTACCGAGTTCACACTCAAACGGGACTTATCACCCTCACGGATCGCTTATAGATGTTTACCGAAGTTCTCACTCAAACGGGACTTATCACCCTCACGGGATTGCCTATAGATGTTTATGAAATTCACATCACCTACAAACTTAACCTATCAAACCGATTTTGGTAAGGTTTGTTTGGTTTCAACTAGGGTGAGATTTTCCCTTACATTTGTTTAGCCTCAATGCTAAGGATGGGAAAATCTCTCTAAGCTTAGGATATGGCATTTTTGCTTAGATACAAATGAAGAACACTCTTGGGTAAATTTGGATATGTAATGCTCGTGTTCTTGAATGGAGTTGCTTGAATATTTGGCTTTTAATTTCACTTTCGGATCCTCCATCATCTTCTTTTGAAGATAGTGCAATGTATTTATAAATTTGAATATTACCGCTGGAGAGTAATATTCAAATCCATACTAATAATCTTCCAAATTTTTCTTTCATTTTTTTTGCACCGTTGTTTGCGGCTTTATGTCACATCAATATATGTTGTTATCTTCTTATTGATCACCGCTTTTTTTGTGTGTCTAATGATCCGATCACGATTCTTCATTCATAATCGCTTCGATTCGTCACCGATCCGTCCAAATTATATAGATTTATGTCTTTGAAAATCATTTGTTTCATTTTATTTGATCTCTTACTTCCGATCTGCCGATCGATCTTTACCTGTTGATCGATCTGATCAGAAATCTGATCTGCCTTCGATATCGATCTTCCCGCAAAGCCGATCGTCTGCAATGTTTAATGAAATGATTCGAGGAGACAATACACCCTATGGGCCGATTCGAAAATATTCTTGCACCGGCTACCGTTGATCGACAAGATTTCTTCTTCAAAAATCAGTATGTTTCTTCTTGTTCAAATTTGATCGACTCGAACTCATCCTAACATCTAATCTTGATCGGCCTCGTCTCTGTGACCTCGTCGATCTCGAATCCGATTTAATGAGTTCCCCCTCAATTTGTTCTCTCGCCCCTCAACTTGTTATCTCAGAGATTATCTTAAATAACACAAGTTGATAATATTTTGCATAATTAATCAAAACTAAAATATCCCAACAAGACTGTATTAATTGCTACAAAAATGCGCTTTTAAATCCAAAAGGTTTTCAGACGTGCTTTTCGACCATACGATCAAAAACCGCTTAATCTGGATCGTTTAATCTTTTCAAACGGTTGATCTTCCAAATCTTGTCTCTTTTCCTCCTCATCTTTATAAGGTTCATCAAAAACCCTACCGAGTTTTCCCATTCACAAACTTACGATTTATTTTCCTAAAACTCTCCAGATTATTCTCACATTCAAAGTGTTTTTCTTAAGCTTCAAAATTATCTTCCCGAAAAATAGAATAAATGTAATTTCCATTTGATGAATCTTTTTCCTTAAAATCCATTGATCTTAAAGATTTTATCAATCGATGGTATCCTCGTGTTATGCTTTTATTGTTTCTTGGTTTTCGCATGTGTTTATTTGCTACCAAATCTATGTATATAGGTCTCGATAATCAATATATGATATCTCTATGTTTATGCACAATCTTAATCGAGTCTATCTTATTTGTAGATGGCCACTCACCAGTATGGGTAAAATAATGTGCAATTATGCTGAATCGGCATTAAAGATTGTCGACGACAAGTTCGCATGCTTTGATATCACTCGATCCTAATCAATGGAAGTGGAGCAAATTTCAAGAAAGGAGGCCTTGAGAAATATTATTTGCTGCTCAACGTAATCCAAAGGATGCAAGATGAGGCACTTGAATTCCTAAGGAATTTAAGGGTGGATACGGATGTTCCGGAGAAGAACTACTTTCGTCTACCAACGGAGAAGAAATCGATCGATTTAACGCGACATAACACGCCCTCGCTCTACCACTAAAAGGATTTAATCTCGCCACTACAGAGAAATGAAGATGAAACCGATCGTAAACGAATCTTCAGAGAGGGCGATAAACATCGACCGCAGTGTTTTGTCGGACCAATGCTCAAGAGGAAATACCGATCGTTGTTTGACATATTGTCAAAAACAATCATGGGTATTTCGTTTCACCCCGATGCTCTTACATCCGCCAAACCGCATAAATATGGCTGCAATAATGGATGAAGCCAAGAACATCAATTGGCATGGGTTCCTAAAAGCCATTCTACTCCAAGAACATGAGAAATTTGGAGTTAATGAATGGAGGCGTGTCTATCTCAAGAAGAGGATCAAAGAATCTCAACAAGGTTGCAGCTTATCTTGAAAGACAAACCGCCAAACGCCGAATGGGACGAGAATGGATCAAGTCCTACAAGGCTTTCTCTCCACCACTTCAAATATTTTGGACCACAGCATTTATGATATCGACCCACCCCCCAAAGGCGAAGAAGGGGAAAAAGAAAGAAAGCGCCTCGTCTACACCAGATGCCCCCCCGAAAAAAAAAAAGAAAACCGGTGAAGGCCGCCAGAGAAGAGGGTCAAGAAGGCAGCCCCCCATGACTCTGTTTCTAGAAGATGAGTCGATAAAGAAGGAGCGCCAGATCACCGATGCACCACAAAAATCGTGAAAAATCGACAGGGCTTCCGATTCGAGAGCCGCTGCCATTCCCCGTCGAGACCACGATCTTCTCCTCCTACTTCTCGATTCACCGCCGGACTCACAAAGCATGTTTCCCCATTCTACACGCTCCCCCGAAACTACATCGGAACGAAAAGCCGCAGGAACCAGCGCACACGCCTCCACTAGTAACCCTCGCAGTCGAGCCAATCACCAACTTCCGCACTCAAGACCACCACAACTCTCCACATCTCATCAACTTGAATTGACAGATAATACCTCGAGCCGAGATCATCAAAGACCATCACAGGAAACCGGGTCGAATGCAAATCGAACGAGAAATTAATGAGATGATCCGAAATCGGGTCGCCCATCTTGCTATTGTAGAGAGGAAGTTATGGAGATCCTCACCGAGAGATCTTCGATTAAAAAGCTTCTCGCATTTTATTATGATTATTGAACGTATGGGCTACTTGATGAGTTTGCGATTTTGATTTCGATATGAGGAAATCATGCTAAAGTAGATCACCACCGAGCCGATAATCGCCAATCTATCAAAGCTCGATCCACGCGAAGTTCGGGTTGCTCAACAAGGAGAATCGAGATCGCCAAGAAGCTCTCGGCGGATGCTACAATGAAGGATGCAGAGCCGCCGATGATAAGGAACTGTGCCGCAGCTTCATGACCAACCACCGGAGGCAAACAATCGAAAAGAGATCCGTGGACGCAAAACATTCCAACATCTCACATCACCACGATCAACTTCAGAGATCGATCTTGTCTCAAAGATCTCCCGAAAAGAAGAAGTTGAGGGAGTGATAGCCGATCGAGGCAGATTGGCCTCAAAGAAATAAAGCGTATCAAAGGGAATTGACTATTTCCCAGTTGAGGCAATCAAAGATCGGTTCCCAAATCGTGACCACCGTGTTCCATTAACTTATAAAATCGCTTGATGACAAGTCGATTCAAAGGATCAACAACAAGTTTCTTTTCGATGCTCACCGAAAAGCTAGAATTGACAGAAGAGAAACTTGACAAACCGATTATTACACTCTCTCATCGCCATGGAATCTATCAAGATCGAAATATCTCGAAGGTTCAAAATCTAATCGCTCAAGCTCAAGGTTTATCTCACAGATCTCAACAGGCGATATCGGTCGATTTTGGATCTCGACTTCCCACCTCACTACTTTTTTGATCAAACCAAAAAGGAGAAGGACAGTGAAAAAACAACTCGACATGATCGTAACAATGAAGACCCGATTCGATAAGTTGTTTATGGACAAAGACTAGACCATCTGGATCTCTTTGCTAATGAAGTCTCCGAAAAGATGGAAAAGTCAAAGGCAAGAAAGTTAATCTGCCATGCTTTGGGACATCACAATCATACCCGACCACTCGGACTAAGATAGTCACAAGAAGCACAACAGCCAGACATGAGCCGATAAGGAATCGGGCCGAGAAATCGCCCAAAGAGCAGATTGTCAAGAGGCCCGAAAAAGCGAAGAAGAAAGAAGGGCGATAAATTGACAGAGGCGTAAAATTTGAAGAAGAGATTCGGATCAAGAGAGCGAAGAAAGGAAAGGCCGGAAAATCAGTGCAAAACCTCACCGCCAAAAAGAATTGATGAGATCATTCCAAAAAACTATTTGCACATGCTAAGAGGTTTGAGGAATGGAATAAGATCGAATTGAATGGCTTCGGATGATTTTGTTCTTGATCTTGTTCCACAAGAAGAATCTCCGGATGATGAATTCCTCAACCGGTTAGAAAATAAATATCCAGATTTTCAAGTATCCGAAAATGAGGCCAAAATTATCAATGCAAAAATATCTCGCCAAGAGTATGATCCGTTGATTACTCGAAGGCAGATGGCTCATTTGACAGACCGGCATTTCAGAGATTCTATTTTGACATCCCGAGCAAAACGCATATAATCGATCCTCAATGCACTAATGATGTCAAATGGAAACTTTATCGATTTTCAACGTACCTCAAGATCAAAAGAGAGATGCGGTAAGGATACAAGCCTAAAGAGTGAAAAAAATCGAAAGACTTCTCGATCACCGTTCTTAAATTCAAACTTTTCCGATGTAACATGTAATCGATATATCTAATGAGAAAAGTTTATTTCGATCCTAAGACAAAATCTCATTGTCTTTCGATTATGTGCTCTTTACTATTCCATATTTATCAACGTGTTTTGGTTTCTCGTGTGTTTTGGTTTTATCAAAAAAGGAAATTGTTGGGAAATTTATAGTTTTGATAAAAGTTCCAAAAACACATGTAATAGGACAAGTCGGACACATTGGGATCGATGTTTATATTACCGCTTTATAGAATACCGGTTGATAATTCTTGAATAGAACAACCGATGTAATAGATAGGTCACATATTGAGGGGAACCTCAATATGTATAGGTCGATCCAAGATATGAAGAACAACCGATATCCGACGGGCCGAATCAAGAGAAGAACGTAAGATCGGATCGATCCGATCTAGTCGATATCTCACCGGTCATAAAGCTCAAACACGTAATACATGAAGATCGGATGACTTCCGGAAGATCGGACGACGGAAGACCTACATCGGCCGAAATCCGCTAGTTGAAGCTAAGTCAACCGGCATCGAAGACTCCATCGTAGATCGACGTCGACCGACAACTCACCAGTGAAAACTGATGTTTCACTTAGTTATACGTCGATGATCTGAACAAGAAGAATGTCAACCATAGTTGGAAGAACAACACCGAAAAGTCGCGTCTCAAACCAATAAGGACGAGACACGATGATCGGAGCCGGCAATTCACGGATTTGTCTTCTTTTTCTAACGGCTATAAAATACAAATTCACGCTTTCGGCCATGCCATTTAAAAGACGCCACATCAATCCCCCAAAGTCTACCAAATATAGCTTGAAATTCGAATTGCTCTCCAACGACTCTTTGATTTCAAGGTCTATAAATATGGGATCACACTTCAGAGTGAAAACACGGAAACACTGAACAATCAAGAAGCTCAAACAATTATCAGATTTTTGCACGAAGAACACAAACAAGAAGATTATTTTTATTAAGTGTTCATCCCATAAGTTCTTAGCATAGAAATCTTTTCATCTAGCTGATAGGCTATCTTAAACACTAGAAAATATTTCATAGTTGGAACCAAAACAATCTTATCCAAACCCAAAGTTAGGTTAAGTTGTTTAGCAAGATTTCAGACTAGGGTTTCTAGTTCTGATTTCTGGGATCGGTTAAGTGAGAACTCCTTAAATATCTGTCGGTGTACTGTGTTGGACTAACACAAAAATCTAAGTCCAAATGGTTAAGTTGGTGCCCTTGTGATAGGGAAGAGTGGATTTAGGATCGGTTTGTCCAACCACTATAAATCTTGTGTGCCTTTACTACTTTGATTAACTCACTTACACAATCGCACACAACTTTTAAAGCAAAGATACATATTCTAAGTTGAGATCACCTAGCACCAAGCTTCGATCCGATCAAGCTTCGACACTTCAAATAACCGTTAAAAGACTAACTTTGGAATCTGATTTATCAAAACTGGTTTTTAACACGGGTAAAACTTAGCTTCCGCACACATCAGTTAAACTGATAGTTACCGAACTGATCTGCCTTCAGGCGATTAGTAAGTTGGTTATCAGTCCAAATTGATTCACTCGCACTCTGATCAGGCTATCTGCCATCACACCTGATCTGCACAAAAAGTTTTCAGAAGTCTATTCACCCCTCCCCTCTAGACTTCTGCCCTCACAAAACCCGTTCGGGACCTACAGTAACCAAGTCGGTCGATAGTTAGCAAAAATTTTAAAATTAGTTGGCAATGATATTTTAAGAACTAGTATTATGCAAAACAAGTATTAAAGAAAACTATTTTTTTTTATTTAGATGTCCCTGAATGATATTCTATGTTTAAGTTGGTTAAAAGTCGGCCGAGAGTTGGCATATTTTCTAAATTAGTTGGCTTTGTATTTTAAGGACTTATGTGAACTGAATAAATATAGTCCATTACATATACTATATGTTCTAGTTGGCAGTGTAAATTGGCATAGAAATCGGCATATAGTTGCCTACTATATGTTAAAGTTTGCAGTGTATAGTTCGAGTTGGCAGTGTACTCGACATATAGTTGGCTACTAATTGTTCGAGTTGGCTTTGTATTATTCGAGTTGGCAGTGTACTCGACATATAGTTGGCTACTAATTCTTCGAGTAAAAAGTGTATTGTTCGAGTTGGCAGTGTACTCGCTATATAGTCAGCTACTATATGTTCGAGTTGGCAGTGTATTATTCCATAGGTAGAGGTAGAGTGTTTAAAAAAAAAACATTTAAGTAAAGAAACATTAAACATATATTGACATTGAACATAAAAAAAAGTTATCACCATTCATACTATTTTTTAAAAATAAAAATCCCAAGAAAAAAAAAAAAGATAAACAAAGCAAGGAAATGTTTTAATAACATCAAAAGTCGTCATCAAAATGTAATACGACCACATCCCAAATCATCACACCTCCCCTTTCCGTTTTGGATTCTCTGATGCATTCTCACTGGACAAAGCAACTTCTTTTCTTTTGGTGGCCTTATTCTCCAACTCCGGTTTCACCTTCTCCGGTGTCATTGGAAAAGAACAATCATATGAGCTAATTAGCATAATGTTGCATAAGTTTGTAAACCAAGTTTTTGGTTTTAAAATCTTAAAATCAGGATCTACTTCATTGACTAGGCATAAGGTTAAATTTCACCTCATAAACAAACCAAACACTCTAAAAACATTTATATATTGAATGAACTCAATCTAAAAACAAAAAACAAACAAAATCAGTATGGATATATTCGAACAAAATCACCACACGTAATTACATAATAATATTTAAAACTCATTTAGTAGGCATAAGGCTAAATTTCACCATCATAAACAAACCAAACATGTTAAAAACATTTATATATTGAATGAACTCATTTTAATAACAAAAAACAAGCAAAATCAGTATGGATATATTCGAACATCTGAAATCAGTCACACGGAATAAATAAGTAATATCTTAAAACTCATTTAGTAGGCATAATGCTAAATTTCACCATCATAAACAAACCAAACATGCTAAAAACATTTATATATTGAATGAACTCATTCTAATAACAAAAAACAAGCAAAATCAGTATGGATATATTCGAACGTCTGAAATCAGTCACACATAATAATTAAATAATATCTTAAAACTCATTTAGTAGGCATAAGACTAAATTTCACCATCATAAACAAACCAAACATGCTAAAAACATTTATATATTGAATGAATTCATTATAATAACAAAAAACAAGCAAAATCAGTATGGAAATATTGAACATGTCAAATCAGTTTCAAGTTAATTAATTTCAGATAACAAACCTTCTTCAGCAACCGCATTGAACACATCATCATAATCTGGTCCAGGAGAATGTTCTCTTTTTAGCGATTGCTCTGTCCAAAATCATCATCAAGGTACATTGCCAGAGCAAGGTGTTTGGTTTTTTCTTTTGGCTTTTTCTTGCTACCCATACTACCTGCTCCCCTAGCATGTTGTGCTAGATGATCGAATTGATAGTCTACCTTTTTTTTTCCTGGACAGAATGGGCATCTGAATTTACCGACCTTTCCATGTATACTGAATTTCCCGGAAGTGAAAAGATCATATGTTTTCCTTTTGTATTCAGTAATTTCGGAATCACTGATCTCAGAGTCGGAGTTGCTGCTTGACATCTTAAGAAAAGTAAGATCATAAGAAGAATACTAAGATCAGAAGAAGAATACGACAAAGATTGGCTATATAGTGTGGGATTTTCCAAGAGTAGTATCCATTCATCGGTAATCGTCACAATTCTTGGTATCTGAAGAGTTGTCTATTTAGGGTTTTGTGACTGTTTAAAATTAATTTGAATATTAATGATGAATTTTGAACGGAGGCAAACGAAGCGGTTCCACATTGAAAAAATAAATAATATCCCACATAGTGACCCGGCCCAAATCTAATTTTGGGATGTGTTTTGTTCTATTGGGCCTTTTGTGGTGTGTTGTTTTTTGTTTTTGTAAAAACTTGTTTATATGAATTCCTTAAGAAAAAAATCATTAATATATTCGTCACATAGTTGGCAATATATTTTAAACGACTTGGCATTATCTTTCAATACACTGTATGTTCTTTTATAAAAATATTGACATTTATATGGAGATAATTTTATTTAGAAAATATATATATATATATATATATATATAGTTTAATTTTTAAAGAAAAATACGTAATTGGTCTATTTACATATCACAATATTTATGGGTATGGATAAAATACATACTATATATAAAATGTTTCATATTGTTTTTAATGATTGTATAAGTATTATTTTTTGTAATTATAAATAGATTATCCTAATAGGGACCAAAATGTGCTTTTGGCTTTTTCTAATAAATCATATATGTATAATGAGTAGTCAATGTAACACTTGAGTTTTTTGTATTTTTGTGGCATTACGTCATTCAATGGTTTATTAGTTTTTGTAGCACTCATTAGTCACAGAATTTAATTTTTGTCATTTAGTACATTGTCTCGACTCTTGAGGAATCTTACATGAACCTATTATAAAATCTATAATTATATGTGAAATTTAACGACACTATTAGATGAATCCTAAATGGTGAGGAAGGAATTTGAACGGATGTAATTTATCATAAACGACGCGGTTGTACATCGATTATATCCAGAATACTGACCACTCGAGACCCAAATAAATTTTTAACCGGTTCTTAATTGGGCTGACTAATTTTACACTACGCCTCTTGGGATTTGTGTTCTTTTTTGGGGTTTCTAATAACATATTTATATGAATACATTATATTTAAAATTAAATTAGTTGTCATTAAATGGTTATTTTTGTTTTAGTTGGCAATGAAAAAATCCGAGAGTTGGCAATATCTTATAAACGAGTTGACAATATCTATGTTTTTATTTTCTTATATGACAATAGTTCATAATTGAATATATGGTACAATGTTTTATTTTCTTATATGACAATAATTAATATATATATATATATATATATATTACAATATTTATGGATAAAATGAATTTGTTTTCTTATATCACAATAAATATTTTATGTAATGACTTAAAGCTGCATCTTTTGTTAATTCGTTTTTAGTGTATTCTAATAGTTAGATTCTTCACTTTTGTATTTTTGTGTTGTTGACTGCACTATTTGTTTTTTGTAGAAGTGAGACAGTCAAATATATTTTTTTGGTTTTTTTTGTCATTTAATACATTGTCTCGACTATTGAAGAATTTTACGTATTATAAAAGTTGGGATTACATGTGTTCATTTATTTATTCGTTGATATTTGCCAAACGTAATAATATCCTGAAGATGTCCATCCCCAACCCAAACCCAAACCCTAGTTTCCAAGATACGTTGTTTTATGATCCAATATGGACAAAGAGCATAACAGTTCTTCTAATTGATTTTCTCATCAACGAGAAGAACTCGGGTCGGTGGATATGGAATGACGATAACGAGATTTCTATATTTTTAGCTTGCCATCGTTTAACTGCACTCTATGGTCAACATTTCACATCTTTCGGTGTTAAGGCGAGAATCGAGCGTTTGCGTAGACGTTGGAAGCTTTACGACAGCATACTAATAGTAAATGGTGTACGTCTAGACATAAATTCAAATTCGATCCACGCAACTCAGGAAATTTGGTCAGCCATGTTGAAGGTAATTATGAATTATTATTTTTAAATTGTTATGAGTTACAATTTATTTAATTTATAAAGTTTTTGTAATAAATTGAAGTAACCTTTTATCTGATAACGAAATTATAAAACGGAAGCATACATGATTGAAGGCGACCCACTATATGACAAATTGAATGCACTTTTTTTGGAACCCGTTGATGAAAATCTTCGGGATCACGATTTCTTGCCCTTATACAGTCCCATACAGGCAAAGGATATCTCTGAAGATGGTAGCGATGATGATTCTTTTAAAGAATATGTTGAAGAAACAAACAGTGATGAAGAGACCGGGAGTGATTGATTTATTAATTAGAAGTCTCATTGTATGTTAATGCAGTTTTATGTGCACCTAGAGCTTTATTATTATTATAAAGTTTTTTTTTCATTTGTTATTTTAATTTTTTTTATTGTTAATGTTTGTTGTTATTTCTTTCTAGTTGTTTTATGTTGTTTTTGTATGTGAAAACCTTCTTTCTTCAGTTTGTTCTTATATAATTAAAAAACATTCGGTTCTCATTTATCTTGTGTTGGTTTCATTTACACGAATTAGTACTTAGACCCGTGACCTTTGTCTATTTTACTGTAAAAGTACTTGTCATATTTATGACATTGGTAGAAGACAAAGGTCAATAATTTGAAAATTCAAGTTTAACCAACTATAAATACATATATGTCGTTTGCTTAAAACACATTGTTTATATTGAATCAACCAAATATGTCACTCCAACGTAAAAAATATTTTTTTTACAAACACGAAGATAATGACACGATGTGGACCGAGGAAGAAACGTTTGGTCTTATTTCTTCACTTGTGTATCAAAGGAACAATGGGATGTGGCACTATAATGCCCTAAATCATGTTGAAGGTATGGAACTAGGTCGTTCATATTTAAGAGATGTGTTTAATAAGATTTATGAATTGGATGAAGTTGTTGATCGTGTTAGACAGATTCGATATCGATACAATCTATTTGAATATATGATAAATACTCCTGATGTATATTGGGATAAACAAGCCAACAAGGTTCATGCGTCTGAATCTCAATGGAATTTATGGGTTTTGGTAAGAATTTCTAATTTTTTTTATTAATAAATGTTGGTCCCGGTGCAAACGAGTCTTACACGTGTATGGGGGGGAATACACGTGTTCAGTGTTTTTAAAACTTTTTTTCTTACTGAGGTCAGCTTGGGTCAGATAATCCTGAAGATTAGGTTCTGAGAAGCACAGATCGCTCTGAGTCAAAGTCTCTTCGAGACATGGTGATCCCGAAATGCTTTCGTAAACCTCGAGATAATCCCAACCGAGTCCTCGAGTGTCGAGATCCCGAGTTGCTTGGATCGGATAACTAACTTCTTGAACCCTCGGAAGAGTACGCGTTCAGTTTGGTAACTATCTCGTTCTAGCTACTCGATTTTATTGAAATGGTTTGGCCCTTAGTTTATACTGCTTTTAAGCTTTGCGAAAAACCTTCCCTTTATGAAATAGTGATTAGGCCGTGATTCACTTATGCAACTTCAAAGGATTGATTCCAAATCAATATCGATGAAAAGTATGCTTTCAAAATCAAGTCAATGCAATAGATAAGAAACGATAAGGAAAGCAATAAAGAACACAACAATTATAGTGGTTCGAGACTCAAGCTCCTACGTCCACTCTCTCCGACTCTTGAGAGAAATTCACTATCAACAATGAGCTTTTACGACTACCTCGTGGTTTACTTACTCAACTTCCCCGAGTTTTTTACGACTACTCCACGTAGTTTACTTACTCAACCCGACCTTGAGCTTTACGACTACCTCCGTAGTTTACTTACTCAATCACACACAAGCTTTCAGACGACCCCTGTAGCTTACTAACTTCTCCTCTAGAGTTTTCTGACTACTCCGCGTAGTTTACTAACTCTTTAAAACACTTCTCACCAACAAACACACTCCAACTACCTTCACAAGGGTTTGGGGTTTCTTGGTTGGTTTCAACTAGGATGAGATATCCTTTACAATGAAGCACAATGCATAGGGGTTAGGATATCTCGACTAAGCTTTGATAATTCTTATCAAGCTAGGCTTAGTATAGTGAGCTCTCTTCAATATTGAAGCACTTGGGAAATTCTAAGTTTTTCGAGTGCTTTTAACTTTTACAAGAATAGGCTTGAGCTCTTAAGTTGCGTATAAATTTCCCGTAACCTTACAATGTAGAGGGTCACTAGTATTTATAGGCATACACCAAGGTCACTCTTGAAAACTATCCGTTGGAGAGACAGCTTCGTGAGTTCCCTCTTGTGGTGTGTGAAACGGTTATATTTAGGGTTTGAAACTCCCTAACACTTTCTAGGCAATAGCCTTCCATGTAGCCGGTCTTCACTTTTTTGTCTGAACTTTTGTACATCGACATCTTTTTCGAGACCACATCACCGTCGATGTCGATGGGTACAAGGTTGTCTTTCTCTTTTTGACTTTTTGTCTCCAGCTAAAAGGTAGACACCTTCAACGGCTCTTTTTGGTTACAAACTCTGAGTTTGATATAACCTTAACAACACTTCTGACTTAGTTCCTTTTGTCTGCATTTGAATGTCTTGGCAGATATCTATCTTTCTAAGGAATCGCGATCTTCTCAGTATTGCATCCTTCAGATAGATATATTCAATTACCTCTAACATTCAGTTCATATTGAGCATTCAAGACTCATACCGATTCTTCAAGAATTATTCGCGGCCTTCAAGATTCTTGATCTTTAGTTTCTCGATCTTGATCTTTGTGTCTTCGTAGAGTCTTCGAAGTCTTCGTGGTCTTCCGAGTCTTGAGGTCTTCAAATCTTTGTAGTTTATAATGGACCGATGTCTTTGAGTCTTCTCATTGAAGTCTTCGATTTTCAAGATCCTCATCGAGTCTTTAGTAACTATCCTGAACTATATCTGCTGACTATACATTCTGCAGATAACATCCTGAATATTAAAAACTGAATCCTGACTCAACTTATCAAGATCATTCTGAACATGTCATACTCAGGGGTTTTGGGATCTAATCAAAATCATAAATCTTTATTAAAATTCATCTCCCAACAATTTCCCCCTTTTTGATGATGCCAAAACCTATCTTGTTACAAACAAATAACCTATACTCAGGTTTCAGTTTATCCTATTTCAAGATTGGTTGTCTCCTAACAATTTCTTAAAACAGAGAATCTCTCAACAATTTCAGAGTTTCTCAACAGTTTAATTATTCAGCAATTTCTTCAGTAATGAATCTCTTTAACTAGTTCATTACCAAATACTTAAACAATTTCTCCCTTATCAATCATACAATCAATTCAGAGACATTCATTCAGGCATATCAAAATAAAATACATGTAAATAAGATAATGAGATATTATCTTTTGAGCATAATGATAAATCTTCATTGATGATTGGTATCCCGTTACATATTACAATGAGTTTATCAACAAAATCAAAAAGACAAAATATAAAGATTACAAAATCTTCTGAGTCTTCGCCTTGATCTTTCCGATTTTGGCTCTTGATCTTCTGCTTTTTAGTTTGCTTCATTCTCAACTTCATCACGGGCACCTCCAGTCAAACATTCCAAAAAATCTCTTCTTGACTCATTTCTTTCCTTGATGATGTCCGGATCAAGTTTCTGTTAAACCCAACTGACCAAAGATATCGAGCAATCTCTTGAGTAATGGCCTTCTCATTTACCAAGTCATTATCAAGTTTTGGAGGTGGATAGGAATATGGACCGTGGGCTACTATCATACCTCTCCTTCATCCGCAGTTAATCCAAATATGTAGATACTTTGGATAGAAGATAAGAAGGTATTCAATGAAAGCTTCATTCGATCCGAGCTTTCCCCTCTCCATTCCCCGAGAACATCATAATTGAACCGTAAGGTCCTCTTGACTTCTTCCCACATATCGTTGAGTTTGATAGGCATCCATTTATCAACGTGGGGCCACTTTTAGTGCTTTTGATGTTCCTTTCCTCTTGCTCGCAAAACTTCCCGAAATCACTCCTTCGCTTCGCTTCTTCGCCTATCTTCTTTTCTCGATCACAGGTCGTTCTCGAGACCGGCGGCTGACTTTTCTTAGCTTGTTCTTCTTGGAGTGTCTTGAGCATTTCTCGTGTTGAAGACTTTCTTCCGAGGTTGAGACTTCGATTCCACTAGTTGTTCTGTTTCTTCATCATCCGTAATCGGTTTTCTCTGATTGGCTTAGAAGCCTTTGCACGCGTTTGCTTTTCGGGTTGAACAACGCCCAAGGATTTCCTCTTCATAGGCGATTCGGCGAAATGGCTTGTTCCAACCTTTGCTCTAGCACTTTCGGTTTCTCTCTTGCAACATCAAGCATAGCTTGCTCGAAACTCGAGTGTAGATAGGCTTTTTCTACCCGGCGAACTTCAACTTCTCGAAGAGTCAGACTTCTTTAAAAGGCTTTTGCTAGATTATACATTTCAAAGATCTTTCTCGAGCCTTCTTCTCCAAAGTCGTGCCATGAACTTTCTCGAGATCTTCAACTTCCTTTTTTCCCCTTCTTTTCGTAATTTGGAAGAAGCACGAGAGTGTCTTTGTGTCCATGTGATATTGCTCTTTGCTTACACAAAATAACTTCTCCTCGCTATCTGATCTTGTTCGTCTTCCAGCCTCCTTAGATGGTTCTTGGCCACAGAAAATTCTTCAGATAAGTGGGCAAACTGGCCAGAGAGTGCTTCTTTGAACATCTCTGTCATCTTGGTCATAAGCATTGAGCTCATTTCCTCAACAAAGAGACTTGATTAGCACCTCATTCTTTTCTCGCGGTTTCACCTCTAGGAAATCGAAACTTTCTGGTGTTTACCTTCGATTCATCACTTAACTCAAATTTGACTCCCTCCAGCTTCTCATTTAGCTTTCCTTCCATGGAGGTCATCTGGGTGGTTAGAGTGTTTTGAATTTGCACCAGTTCTGAAGAGTGACTAAGACCGTCCATCTTTTGAGCTTGATTGGCCAACGTTTCTTCCATCTGAGCAATCTTGATCATCATTGGCTCAACCTTCTCAAGTTTCTCTATCGGAGGAGGAGAGATCAATCTCGGGAATCTTATGTACCTCCCCGTGTTGTCGATTATCTTGAGCTCCACTTCATTCTCGAGCTCCAGTCTCCAAATTGCGCCTCGGTCAAGAAGAGTACTATCAACATTCGATGTTGACTAGATCCAAAGTTGATCGACAATGAAGTCTCCTTTTCAATCTGAGACTGCTTCTCAACATCTCCCTATTGGTCCCCATCTCCATCTTGAGATTTGTCTCCGCTGCTTGGGGCACCAACTTCAGTTTCTCTCCTCTCAGCCAACTTCCTCTGAACCAGCTCATCAAAATCGGAGTTTTTCATCCTGAGCTTTGTCCTTCTGAACCACGAGAAGTCGGTAGAAAAGGTCGTCTCCTCATTCCACCATCTTCCCCTCTAAAAGCAACAATATCAAGCATCTCAGGAAGAGTCTGATTGAGGATAAATACAGTTGTCCTTAATCTGAAGAAAATATCTTGCAGATCAGGATATGAGCTGAGCTCAGGGTATCGGTCAAGTATGAACCGTTCCCCCTTGCTCCTCCACTCGCCTTCTTCAGCCTCGCCTTTCTTCCATCTCGGGCTCTCTGGTTCATTTGAAGTTTCTGCTAAGGGATCAAGAAGTAGATCACTCAGGAGCTCATCAAGACTATTCTGCTCCTGAGTCTCAGCAGCATCTGAAGTTTGTGCGGTCAGGTTCTCAGTTTGTATCTGTGTGGGTTCTGAGGCCTGAACTGGTATATCCTCAGTTTGAGTCTGAGTTGGCTCGTCAGTCTGAGCTTGCACATCTTCAGATCGACTCTGAGCTGGCTCTTCTGTCTGAGCCTGCACACCTGAGGTAGGCATCTCTGAGGTCTGAGCTCCTTTGAAAATTTCCTGAGAAATTTTATCCAGATCTTGGCGATGTCTCGAGCACCTCGGAAAAGACACCGCTCCCGGTCGATCCTGTGTCCTGGAGATAACCTTGAGCCAACACTTGTAATGGTGAACTCGGGGGTTTGGCCCTCCGGTTGAATCTCTTCCAGAATCACTTCCATCTTCATCGGTGAGAACCACCAATCTTCTGCGTTTTGGAGCAAGATTCTTCTGTTTCATCATTTTTGCTCCCTGCTCCATCTTTGCCTCCAACAACATCTTCCCCCTAGTTTGTTGGGTCTCTTTTTCAGCAACTGCAGAAGGTGATTCTACCTTCTTTTCTCTCTTCCCCCTGATGACCTGCTTCCTTGCAGCAATGGGTTTAAGGAGAATTTTGGATTTAGGAAATGGGGTCGAATTGGCGAAGATATCCTCCTCCTCTCTGCACATCTCCAAAATGTAAGCAATTTTGGTGGCATGGTGGATCTTGCCTTTGATTGAGATCGCCTCATCAATCTTCCTCAAAACTTTGGTCTCCTTTCACTCACCGTCTGGATCGAGAATTTCACCCAGGTTGAAATCAGTGGTGGGTGAAGCTTATCGCCGCCATCAATCTGAGCTTCGGGGTACTTATCTGCTCAAAACTCCCCACAAGACTCATGATGCACTTGCTCACAATATCCATCAACACACGATATTGTGGCTTCAGGTGCCTTTTATGCAGTGTCGCCTCAAACTTAACAGATTCTCTCGCAATCCTATCTAAGTACTCCCGCTTCTTTTCCTCGACATATACATCGTAGGATCCTCTCCTCTATCACGAGCTCAAAAACATCATTCAGATTTTTTGGAACAATATACAGACCCCTCTCAAATTCGCCGTATTTGGATGACTGCTCTAAGTTGATTACGGTTAACTTAGAATGCATACAACCCTCTTCATCTATCTTCAAGTTACAGATGAATTCGATTACCTCTTTTGAAAACTCGTCCGGGTCGGGCCATGCGACTAGTTGGGTGAGTTTAGCCAAATCGAATCATATCGCGAGAACCTCCTCTTCGGCTTTGAGTTGGTTGTGCTTTCGAGTGAGACAACGAACTTCATTACCACGGCTTGTTGGTTTCGCTAATCTCTCGAACAGGTTGGAGCCATTTTAGAGTTTGATTGAAGAAGAAAAGCTTTAGGGTTTGGAGATTTTTTTCAAAAAGGGATTTTTAATTTCGGAGGATTTGAAAATGAAGGGTTTGATAAAAATTTTTGGCTTGAATGGTTGATTGGGGTTTATATAGCCTTGAGATCGTGGGGAATCGTGTTGGTTAGGTGAGTAACAATCGGTTGAGATTAATCTCCGATTAATCGGGTATACTGAACCGACGATCTCCGAAAAAGTAAGCCGCCAAAACATCCTCATTGGTCATTAATGTAGCGAGCATTAAATGATCTATTGACCTTCTTCGAATTTAAAACGATCCCGCCCCAAAAAAAAAACATTCCTCGTGTGTTTTTATATTTATTGCGAATGATTACTTGAATTTACTTGAGCAATAAATGGATCGCATGAGTCATTACATCTTCGCACCAATTTCCTCTATCGGTCTTTATCGAGTAATCGATCTTGATAAAATGTCGAAGATAATATCGAAAATTGAATTGGTTCAAGATGCTACTTGAAGTTTTCGAGATTCGATTCGATTTTTCCATTTTATCTGAGCTTCTCGTAAGATTCTCGAGAAAAACTTCATGCATCCGAAAACCTCAATTTTTCGATTTTATTCTATACACCGTTCTAAAGATCCCTAATTCAACTGAAAGTTCTTGAAATCTTGATTCCGCCAAAGGTTTAGTCAAGATATCAGCTCTCTCGCTTATCAAGATGAATTTTCTCCATCCTTATGTCCTTCTTCTCGACATGATCTCCGATGAAGTGATGTCCGATATCCACATGCTTGCATCCGTGTGTAATACCGGGTTTTGTGAAATAGCAATGGCACTATTATTGTCACAAAATATTGGTACTTCATTGGCTACAACTTTATAATCCTCAATTGTTGTCTCGAGCCAAAGAATTGCGGCACGCAGCCTTCCTTCAAGCACCCATATATTCAAAAATGAGTACTTGTTGCTATTGAGGTCCGAGGTCTTCTTCGAAACCAAGATATCAACTTGCTTCCTAGAAATTGACAAGTTCCCCAAGTAGACTTCATCAATTTCAGATCCTCCATAATCAACATCTCGAGTAACCACTTAACTCTAGGTTATCATCACCGGATACCATAATCCTCTATTCATTGTGCCCTTAAGATATTTCAAGATCTTTTTGGCAAAGATCCATGTGACTAGCCTTAGGATTAGCTTGGTATCTTGCACATATCCCAACAACAAATGTTATATCCGCCTACTTGTTGTGAGATAGAGCAATGATCCAATGATTCCTCTATAATCGGTATGACTTATCGATTTGCCTTCGTAATCGATCCATCTTGTAGTTAGTATTCATGGGAATCCTAATCAGATTGCAATCAGACACCATATTTGGCAATCGATCTCTCGTGGACTTTGCACCGTTGATGAATATTCCTTCCTTTGATTGTTTCACTTGAAGTCCTAGAAAGAAATTCATCTCTCCCATCATTGACATCTCAAACTTGCCTTTCATCGCTGTTGAAAACTTTTCACACAAATTGATGGTTTGGAGATCCAAAAATGATGTCATCAACATATATCCTAACTAGTAAGATATCTTCCCCATCCTCTATCCCCAACAGAGTTCTATCAACAGCCCTTTGACAAAACCATGGTCAAGAAGAAACCGAGAAAGAGTATCATACCATGCTCGGGTGCTTGTTTAAGACCATACAAAGCTTTTTCTTAGCCAGAAACTTGGTCATTCTGCTTTGAAACCGGGAGGTTGTTCCACATAAACCTCTTTTCTTTAAGCACGCCGCTCGTAAATGCACTTTTCACATCCATCCGATGAGACAAAGGAACTTCATGTGGGCAAAGATATGCAAAAAACAATCTAATGGCTTCTAGTCTTGCAACAGTAAAGGTTTCATCATAATCCAAGCCTTCTTCTTGGGAATAACCTTGTGCAACTAGCCTTGCCTTGTTTCTCACAATGTTGTTGTTTTCATCTCTTTTGTTCTTGAAAACCCACTTGGTTCCAATGACATTATGCCTTTTCTCGTCTATCTACTAGCTCCCATACTTCATTCCTCGAGAATTGATTCAAATTTCATCTTGCATGGCAAGAATCCAAAGGAGAATCTTGTAGAGCTTCACCAATCTCAAGAGTTCTTTCTCCGATAGGAAGCAGCAGGAATAGTGCACTCTCTCCATGGAACCTTCTAGTCTTAACACCTTCAGCTAGATCACCCACAAATGCTTGTAGGATGGCTATCTAACCATTTCCTTCTTGATGTTCCCCTTCAATGGTATCCTCAACATTTGAGATGTTAGGTTCATTCAAATCAAAGAAACTCGTGGAACAACAAAAAAAGAGAAAAAGGAATCATCTTCCTCGTGGAAATTCTATTCGAAACATTGTCGAGACATTTGTTCCCCTTTGGTTGATAGATTCGTAAATTGCCTCACCGTGACCACATCTTCATTGGCATCACGCACTGAGTCCGAATCGGTGTCTGCTCGATTGGTCACCTTTGAGTGTTGGTTTTCCGGGTCTCACCATCCCGATTTCCATCCCGAACTTCTTTATCTCGAGTCCGAGTCACCCAATCATAGATAGTGACCGACTTCTTCTTTTCGTATTCAATGGATGATTTATCTTTCGCTTTCAGGCTTAATCGGTGATCCTCTTTGTCGGGTTCATTTGATCATGTTCCCCGCTTTTTCCGAACACAAACAGATTCATCAAAAACAACATGAGGTGTTTCCTCCACAATAAGAGTCCTACAACTTGTAAACTCGAAGCTTTTATCGACTTCCGAATATCCTAAGAATATTCCTTCATCGCCTTTTACTATCAAATGTTTTCAACCCGATCTTTACCATTATTGTGTATGAAACACTTGCAACCAAACACACGAAAAAAAAAAAACAAGAGGCTTCCTTTCATTCCAAAGCTCATAAGGCGTTTTTTGCCTTGACTTTTTTGTCAAGATGGATCTATTCTCGAGAGTAGCATGCGTTGTTGATACTTTCAAATTTCAAAATCTTTTAGGAATATCGACCTTCAAATATCATTGTCCTTGCAGCTTTTTTTCGTAGTTCTGTTCCTTCTTTCAAAGAACACCATTTTGTTGAGGGGTCCTTGCAAATGATGTTTCATGTAGAATTCCATTTGTTTTTAATAATCGAAATGATATGATTTATAAACTCGGTTCCTTTGTCGATCCGATTTTGACCACACTCATTTTTCTCATTCGAGCCTTTTTTAGTAATTCCGCAAATTTTATCTCGAGTCTCTTTCTTCGAGTAAGAATATGACCCAAGTATATCTTGAGTAGTCATCAACTACTACCAATGTGTATTTCCTGCCATTAGTGCTCACAGGTGTTATAGGACCAAACAGATCCATATGCAAAAGCTGAAGTATTCTCTCAGTAGAAACTTCTACTTTGCTTTTAAATGATGCTTTGACTTGTTTTCCTTTCTGGCACGCATCACAAATGTGTTCCTTACTGAACACTTCATTAGGCAACCCTCTCACAAGAGCTAATCTTGCAAGCTTGTTCAGGGGTTTTGAAGTTTAGGTGATTCATTCTTTTTATGCCATAACCAACCGGGTATCTCGTGGAACTTTTAGCAATTAAACATGTATCTTTAGGAGTTGAACTCCAATCGAAGAAGATACACATTCCCTTTTCTTGTACCAAATCCAAGAATACTTTCGTGATGTATCATCTTTCACAAAGCATAAGTTCTTGGAGAACTCAACATTGAAACCCTTATCACGAAATGGATTATTGACAAAGTTATGCTTCAATCCAGATACATATGAAACACCATGGATATGAACTGAGTCGACTTCCAAAGTTCCATATCCTTCAGTCTGTCCCTTGGAGTTATCTCCAAAAGTGATCTGTGGGCCTCTTTGTTCAACATAGTCACTGAGCATCTTCTTGAATCTGTCATATATGTCTTGAGCATCCATGTCAAGATACCATACATCGAGAGTTTTTTCATCTCTCGCTCATCGCTTGCCATGTGATCTTTCATCGCCTTAGTGCTCGGTTTTCCTCCCGAAAAAATGATCAATTCTTAGGTACCCATTTTGTGTAGGGTCCTACGAGGTTAGTTGACCTTTCGGAATCCAAATCACCGACAACTCTAATCACTTTAGAGTGGCTAATTTGTCTTCCATAAACATCAACATATACATCCACTACTCAGGTGCCTTAGCGCTTTTACAGATATGTGTGTGCTAGCTTTAGCATGAACATGTGCCTTAGAGTTCTTCTTTGGTTCAGCCTTCGCTCGAGATGCTTAGGCTTTTGTGCGCAAATGGTCTAAATCTTTGATGACTCGGGTTCGAGATAACCTTTACCCTTAGGCAAGTGAGGTTCAGTTGTCTCATCTTCAAATCTGGTCTTTCAAAGATAATCGAGGACTTGGTCTCTTCAATTGAGAATGTCTCTCGCGAAAGTGTTTCTCATCCGAGGATTCCTCCGATGGTTCAATGTGGAGCCTTTCAGTTTGCATTCTTAGCCCGAGGCTTTGAAGTACTTGCTCGAATCTTTCCAATCGACGCCTGTGTTTTCTTGCCTTCACCGAGGTTTGGGCTTTCTAACCCGATCATTCGGTTTTTATCGAGACCATAGGTCCTTTTCCTTGTCTACAACCTTGGGCATTTCTTCATTTTGAAGTGTGTAGGTGCCAATCGGTTTTACAAAGATAGTCTTCTTGCTACTTGACGCAAAGATTTAGATGACCTTGTGAGGTTCCCCTCGAATATATCCCAATCCAGATTTTATAGTCACAGATCTCGTAACTCAATTTCATCTATTACATTAGATGCATTATTCAATAGAGTTAACTTCTTCTCGCACTATCCTCACAGCCTTGTAGAGTTTTATGCTTCTCGAGAGGTCATTGAACTCCGCCCGATTAAATTTGAATCTCTTCAAAGGATTTCTCTAGCTTTTTAAGTTAGGGACACTATCAACTTCTCTTTCTCTCGAGAGTTGTACTTTCGTAACATCCAGTTCATCAAGAGCTCCCATTAATTGAGAAGTGACTTCGATATTGCTAGAGTTTTTCCATTTTAGATTTTCAAATTTTCGATTCCTTATTCGCTCTTGAGTTTGATTTAGGAGTCCTTGCAAAACAAAGATAGTCCTTCATCGATTCTCGAAAGAATCCATCGTCAAAAATGACTGCTTTTTTAGAAATGAACTTGAAAACTCTTGTGCTAGTGTAGGAGCAACAACAGAGAAAGAAGAGTTTACCTCCTCAATGGCCATCGACAAATGTCATCACTTTCACCGTCTCGAGAATATCTCATCCAAGAGCTAGATCCTCCTCGTGAGTGTTCTTCTTCCGCAATCATGGCCTTTTTGCTTGAGAACTTCGGGTCTCTTATAGCTTGCCTTTCTTTTCTCTCCTTAGCACTCAAATCGACAATCGTCTTCGAAGTGACCTTTCTTCCGGCGCTTATAAGATCTGTTTGCATCATCATCCTCGATCATTTTCTTCTTTGGACTTGAAGTCCTTTCTTTTGATGAAGATCCTTCAAATTTTCGTGTCTTTCTTCTTCTCGCTTGATCTGTCCTCGGGTTTCTTCCGCACCGTGGTTCATGTAATAGTTTTTGTATTTTCCAAATCTACTATTGAGTCTATCAAACCTTCTTGCCATCGGTTAAGTAGCTTTTCCTCAAGCTCATCCCGATTTTTTGGCATAGGGGTTCTCGACTCTCTAGTTTTACGTGTTTTATCTTTTCGCTTTTTTAAGGCCACATTCTTACTCGATGAAGAATCATCTTTGTTGCCAAATTTTTGGATTTCTTATCAATTACAAATTCATAGGCTTTTAGCTCGAGAAGACTTCTTTGGTAAGGCATTGAGTTAATATTCTTGGTGTTTTCAATCACCACCGCATGAATATCCCATTTCTTAGATAGACCTCTAAGAATTTTCAATGCAACTTCTCTCTCGTGGGTATTTCTTTCCAAGTGCATTTAGATCATTCATGATGCTAGTGAATCGACTTCCAGTTTTGTCTATTGATTCACCATCATCCATTTCAAAACCACAAACTTTCCAATTGCCACTTTGAAAGTTTGTTTTCTTTTATATGATCTCGTGCCTTGGCACATAACAAATAGTGTATCCCAAATCTCTTTAGCAAAGATTACAGTTGAGAGATCATTCCCATCACACCATCATCAATTGGTCAGAGATAGTGTGTCTTTTGCAATGTAGTCTAGATTGACTAACTTTCTCTCCTCAGAGTCAGGTGGTCATCGACTTAGGAAATTCTCGCTCTAGGATCAATTCTCTCATCTTCTGCTCCTCCGATTCACTACAAGAACCGGAATGGTCCTTGAGAGACCACTCTCCACATACGCCATGTTTGAATACGATGAGCCTGCATTCTCGGCCTCCATAGGTCATAGTTCTCCAATCGAGAACATGGGAAGTTTTTAGAAGACATTTTTCCGATCTCTTGAAAAAAAAAGGTTTCAAAGAAATAAGATCGATTCAGATAGACCACAAGTATTTTTGAAAATAAAACTTTGGTCAACACAAAGAGATGGTCAAGTTGAACCACCGCCTCCGATACCACTTGTTGGTCCGTGCAACGAGTCTTACACGTGTATGGGGGAATACACGTGTTCAAAGGTGTTTTAAAACTTTTTTTTTCATCGAGGTCAACTTGGGTCGATAATCCTCAAGATTAGGTTCGAGAAGCACAGATCGCTTCCGAGTCAAAGTCTATCGAGACAAAGATCCCGAGTTGCTTTTCGAAACCTCCTCGATAATCCCAACCGAGTCCTCGAGTGTCGAGATCCCGAAGTTGCTTGGATCGATAACTAACTTATCAACCCTCGTAAGAGTATGTTCATTTTGGTAACTATCTCTTCTCTAGCTACTCGGTTGTGAGGAATGGTTTGGCCCTTAGTTTATACTGCTTTTAAGCTTTGCGTAAAACCTTCCTTTTATGAAATAGTGATTAGGCCGTGATTCACTTATGCAACTTCAAAGGATTGATTCCAACCTAATATCGATTGAAAAGTATGCTTTCAAAATCAAGTCAATGCAACAGATAAGCACATATAAGGAAAGCAATAAAGAACACAACAATTATAGTGGTTCAGAGACTCAAGCTCCTACGTCCACTCTCTCCGACTCTTCAGAGAAATTCACTATCAACAATGAGCTTTCTGACTACCTCGTAGTTTACTTACTCAATTCGGCCCTGAGTTTTCTGACTACTCCACGAGTTTACTTACTCAACCCGACCTTGAGCTTTCTGACTACCTCCGTAGTTTACTTACTCAATCACACACAAGCTTTCGAGACTACCCCTCAGAGCTTACTAACTTCTCCTCTAGAGTTTTCTGACTACTCCGTGTAGTTTACTAACTCTTTACAACACTTCTCACCAACAAACAAACTCCAACTACCTTCACAAGGGTTTGGGGTTTCTTGGTTGGTTTCCAACTAGGATGAGATATCCTTTACAATGAAGCACAATGCAAAGGGTTAGGATATCTCGACTAAGCTTTGGATAATTCTTATCAAGCTAGGCTTAGTATAGTGAGCTCTCTTCAATATTGAAGCACTTGGGAAATTCTAAGTTTTTTCGAGAGTGCTTTTAACTTTTACAAGAATAGGCTTGAGCTCTTAAGTTATGTATAAATTTCCCCGTAACCTTACAATGTAGAGGGTCACTAGTATTTATAGGCATACACCAAGGTCACTCTTGAAAACTATCCGCTGGAGACAGACTTTTCGTGAGTTCCCTCTTGTGGTGTGTGAAACGGCTATATTTAGGGTTTGAAACTCCCTAACACTTTCTAGGCAATAAATAGCCTTCCATGTAGCCGGTCTTCACTTTTTTTCGATCTGAACTTTTGTACATCCGATATCTTTTTTTCAGAGACCTCACAATTTGTCGATGTCGAGATGGTATAGTGTTGTCTTTCTCTTTTTGACTTTTGTCTCCAGCTAAAGGTAGACACCTTCAACGGCTCTTTTTTTGGTTACAAACTCGAGTTTGATATAACCTTAACAACACTTCGACTTAGTTCCTTTTTGTATGCATTTTGAATGTCTTGGCGATATCTATCTTTCTAAGGAATCGCGATCTTCTCAAAGATTGCATCCTTCGATAGATATATTCAAAGGCTCGGAACATTCGTGTTCATATCGAGCATTCAAGACCTTTATCGATTCTTCAAGAATTATCGTGCCTTCAAGATTCTTGATCTTTAGTTTCTCAGTCTTCAGTCTTTGTGTCTTCAGAGTCTTCTGAGTCTTCAGGGTCTTCTGAGTCTTCGTGGTCTTCTGAATCTTTGTAGTTTATACTAACTGATGTCTTTGAGTCTTCTCGCCGAAGTCTTGATTTACTCAAGATCCTCATCGAGTCTTTAGTAACTATCCTCGAACTATATCTGCACGACTATACATTCTGCAGATAACATCATGAATATTAAAAACTGAATCCTGACTCAACTTATCAAGATCATTCTGAACATGTCATACTCAGGGGTTTTGGGATCTAATCAAAATCATAAATCGTTATTAAAATTCATCTCCCAACAATAAAGTACAATATATCCAATAATGATATTGTATAACTAACAGTGTATTTTTTGTTTTTAGAATAATCCTATGTGTAGAGCTTATCGTGATGTGGGATAGCCATTGTACCGGGATCTTAAGTTATTGTTTGAAGGCACATAGGATGAAGATGGAGATTATCGAAAGGTTATATCAAATGAAGATTGTCTTGTGTTTTATGAGTCCTATGTGTTTTGTGACGAGGTAAGAATGACATTGGCTTATTACCTAGATTATTTAAAAAAAATGGAAAATGGAGTTTTGAAAATCAGTCCGAGGGTATCGAAATGGCTCGTGATTACATTAATCGTACGCAAAGCAAAAGGTACTCGGTGGAAGAAATATCGTATTGTGTATCGAATTTACGTGATCGTGTTATTGTGTTTGAAATAATGATTAACTGGCCTAGAGTGGAATGAATTAATGAAGAACATTATGTTGAAGCACCAGACAAGATTTGGAAGCAATGGAAGAGGGTAATGTTTAATAAATTATATTTATTACTTAGCAAATTAGTATTAATTATTTTATAATAAGTAAAACTAACTATAACCTTAATGCACTTTGATTTATGTTGTAGGAACTTCCCATGGCGATGAAGTACCGAAAACATGATGAGCCTATGTATTATGTGTTGAGGAGTTTGTTTGAAGGAACATACTAATTTTATTGTGTGTGTTTTTTATTATGTTTTTTATTAGTGCTAATTAAGGTTTTTAAAATTCCAATGTTGTATGTTTTATGTTTTTATGTCATTAATATATATATGACTTGGCGCAATGGTTTTTGATTTGACAATATCTGCAATGGTACATGACTACATGTATATCAAAGAAAGCAAGGCGAAAAAATATATGCATGAATCTAAGTTGGACAAATTATGTAATAGTTTTCCATTGACACGTCATATCAACTGATCTTCTACTGCTTCAGATGTACTTTTTGAAGTTAACTCCCAACCACAACAAAAAATCTGATGTAGTTGTATAAATTCATTAATGGGTATGCCAACCCAGACTGGGAATTTGCCAACGAATATTACGCCACATTTTAAACCCTTAAATACTTAACATTTCACTTAATCACATACTTATATGGTTATTAATGTTTAAAGATTACTGACTAAATTGTCAAAGGTTACTGCCAACTGCCAACTGCTTTAGAACATTTTAAAAAATCACTTAAATTTATTTTTAACGACAAGCTACATAACTTATCAGAATCCTCACAAATATTTAAATGAACCGTCTGCCAACTCTTTATAAGCATACACCAACTATATACCGCTGCTTCAGAACCTTTAAAAAAAGCACTTAAATTTATATTTAACACAAGCTACATAACTTATCAGAAAAATGCTCATTGGCAGGCAAATGTCATGTTATCAAAAATCATTCATGTAAAATGTATAACAAAAGCAAACAGAGCACATCAGGAAGTTAATGTAACAATTTTAAATTTGCACAACATTTTGTCATTGAAAGGTCTTGTCAAGTGAGAACAATACCTACTACCTTTTGTATATTTCTCCTCTCCCAACCAAATCCATCATGCTCAGGCTTTCACAATAAAATATTTAATATCTTTATACATATAGTCAAATAGCAAGTACGGTTTTATAAAATAACGAAATATATTGATAGAATCATAAGAAAACCCGGTATACTCAATAATTATTCAGCAACCAATAAACACACATTTACACCACCTAACCCCAACGACATTACATTAAATGGTAGCATACATGCTTTACATCTATAAAATGCAATGTATCACACCATGATTTAAAACTTGTAAATTGTTGTTGTTTCAAGAAAATATGGCATATCCTAATATAGATCAAGATTCATACTTTTACAATTTGGTATGGTCAAAAGAAGTCACGAAGGCTCTTGTAAGTGGTCTCGTTACATTAAAGAAAAAGGGAATGTGGAAGTGGAAGACGGCCATTCACATTGAAGGCATCATGTATTGTCAAGAGTACCTTAAAGATGTGCACGGGAGAAATTACTTGTTACATGAATTAGAGAGTCGTATTAAATCACTTCGACATCGTTTTAAGGTGTTTGAGTACATTACTACTTATCCGGGTGTAAAGTTCGATGATGAATATGGTTTTACTGATTTCGAACAATGAAAATCGTACGCGTGGACTAAGGTAACAACAATATATTGACGTTATTTATTACATTTTCAATTACTAACAAGGTGTACACATTTTAGGAATTTCCAATGACGGGAGCTTATTATTGGACAGGAAATGATCCATTGTATGATGAATTAAAGTTCTTGTTTAGTGAAACTATTGACGATGGTGATGAATAATATGAGCACCAGTAATGTGGACAAATTATTATGAATGTTTAGTTTATGGGTCACCGAATTTATTTACAAGCTCATGCTTTATGTAATATGAATTTTCAGTTTATTAGATGATGTTCTATATTTTGATTTAGTAATATTTTATTTATTATGTTATGATGTTAATATTACCTAACATACACGAATAAATTCTTTTTCCGAATACAATTATTAACTAAGCACAAAGGTTCAAATCAAACACATTAGTAATACTTAAAACACACATTAGTAATACATACACCAACGTCTTCATCCAGTAATACATTAAAACATATAGATGAATTAACCGTACATAAATAAACAAAGAAATTATAAAAAAAAAGACAAGTTTTTTACAGCAGTAAACATAAAACATCTTTAGTCTTAGTAATACTTAAACTAATACCAGGTATGCAATCGATGAACAAGTTGAAGGGATAACATTAAAAAGATAACTAATACCTTTGATTCTTCAACATGCACCTCCATTCAAATTCAAGTGCAGGATTCATCCTCATCTTCTGTTTCATCCCCGTCGTCATCCTCATCCTTGATTGATTTGTCAAACCTGTCCACGCAAATGTTTACCATAGTTCTGTCGGTGTAATCCTTATAAAAGTATAGGATATCACCTTGTTCGATCTTCAATTTATCAGCCACAGCTTTCCACCCCAATCTGATTCGCCCGAAGCCCTTTTTGGCTTTACTAACTTGGTGATACTCATACATACACCAACCAATGATTTCTGGAAATGCATGTGTTCTAATTGACAATAGTTTCACCCCTTTCCCCCACCACCAATCTACAAAGAACCGATTTTAGGTTCTACATTTCAAAATATTTATGTAAAATCAACAATTCTCCTAAAAATTTAAACAAATCTACAAAATAAATGTAGCATTAAATAAATATTACCAAACGATTGCGGTATTCCGTTGTTCTGCATACAACTGTGAAGGAAAAAATTGGTCGTTTTCATCACCGTATGACAAGGAATTGCAATAGTCTAGTTTGTTGTTAAAAAAAACTATTTTTTTATCAACATATGCTTTGGTATTTGACATGATTAGTCTTAGAGAGTAGAGAGTAAATAAAACACTAAGACGAAGAAGGGGATAATAAAAATGTGTAACTTCAAATTGACCAAAATCCGTAATCTATATTGTTTGAAATTGGTATAATATAAAGTAGTATAAACAAATATTATGATGGACATGTGTGGGCCGCATAGATATGGGTCATATGGCTAATATTTTGGTGTATACTAGTCATCGAAAACATCTTTTTACATTTCCAAGAAATCTTATTTCTCATAAGTAATTTATATAAATTATTTATTTCATTAATACAAAATGGTCTGATTAAATTAATTGCATAGTGATCTGATTAAATTAAAAAATATTTGGACCAGTTGTTGTGCACAAAACACCAACTTTATAATCCAATAAACAATACTAGTATAATATTTCTGTTTTTGGTCAATTACATTAATCGAATTGAAATGGAGTGAATTAAAATACTTGAACCAGATTACATTTAAACATCCATCCTAATTAGTCTAAAACACATTAGGTTCTTACAAAATACAAACTACGTTAATGAAATTGCAAATGCCAATAACAAAACCCAGGATCCAATTACAATATACTTCATAAATTGAATGATTTTTTCTTTCTTTCTCTGATGACCTTCAAACTGCCGTTTTTCCTTCAACAATGACAGAATTACATACTTGGCTCTTGGAGTTATAGGAGGGTCTAACCATTCAAAATAGTTACAACCACCCCCACCTTGCTGAAATGCACACAAACACCAATGTGGTTAATAATCCTCATATCCGACCCATATGTAAAAAAGTGAAATTCATACTACATCATAACACTATAATATCACAATAATTTGTAAATCCATTCCACAAACAAAACACCTCATACAATCCTACATCAAAATCCCTTCTTAACTATTTCATGATTCCATTGAAAGTAGAAACAAAAGATACATCGGAAAATATATGCTGAAACCAAAACTAACCTTCCAAAATTTGCAACCATAAAACCTTCTACCGGGATTTTCGTCGGTCCAAGCCGTTCGTATACGCCCTCTATTCCACAAGAACATAGAGTGAAACTGGCTCCCGTATTGGAGAAGGATTCGGCTGAAGACATTAAGGAATTTTTTTTAGAAAACACTACAATTTAGGTTTCATTTGTTGTATTTAAAGTGAGCCTGATTGTTTTGGGTCAGTTCTAATATGGGAGACCCTACCCGACCCGAACCATTTTTTTGGGCCTTTGAGTTTTTGATATGAATTATATGAGATATATACTTTTATTTGTGTTTGGTACATATATACTGCATTAGACTGAGGAAGAATGTTGTTTGACTAAGTTGAATGATTCGTGAATGTTCGATTTCATTAATATCACATATATCATGGATTTATTTTTTTATTAATGTTGACTAGTAAGAAACACGAAAAGTGATACCGATAACAATAGACAACTAATACCTTAAACGGTGTTCACTAGTAAGAAATACGAAGAGTGATACCTTTGACAATAGTCAACTAATACCTTACACGGTGTTCACTAGTAAGAAACACGAAGAGTGATACCTTTGACAATAGTCAACTAATACCTTACACGGTGTTCACTAGTAAGAAACACGAAGAGTGATGCCGATAACAATAGACAATAAATACCTTACACGGTGTTCACTAGTAAGAAACATGAAGAGTGATACCTTTGACAATAGTCAACTAATACCTTACACGGTGTTCACTAGTAAGAAACACGAAGAGTGATACCGATAACAATAGACAACTAATACCTTACACGGTGTTCACTAGTAAGAAACACGAAGAGTGATACCTTTGACAATAGTCAACTAATACCTTACACGGTGTTCACTAGTTAGAAACACGAAGAGTGATACCTTTGACAATAGTCAACTAATACCTTACACGGTGTTCAATAGTAAGAAACAGGAAGAGTGATACCTTTGACAATAGTCAACTAATACCTTACACGGTGTTCACTAGTAAGAAACACGAAGAGTGATACCCTTGACAATAGTCAACTAATACCTTACACACGTGATCACTAGTAAAAACACGGTGTTCACTAGTAAGAAACACGAAGAGTGATACCTTTGACAATAGTCAACTAATACCTTACACGGTGTTCACTAGTAAGAAACACGAAGAGTGATACCGATAACAATAGACAACTAATACCTTACACGGTGTTCACTAGTAAGAAACACGAAGAGTGATACCTTTGACAATAGTCAACTAATACCTTTACACCTGTTCACTAGTAAGAAACACGAACGAGTGATACCTTTGACAATAGTCAACTAATACCTTACACGGTGTTCACTAGTAAGAAACACGAAGAGTGATACCTTTGACAATAGTCAACTAATACCTTACATGGTGTTCACTAGTAAGAAACACGAAGAGTGATACCTTTGACAATAGTCAACTAATACCTTACACGGTGTTCACTAGTAAGAAACACGAAGAGTGATACCGATAACAATAGTCAACTAATACCTTACACGGTGTTCACTAGTAAGAAACACGAAGAGTGATACCTTTGACAATAGTCAACTAATACCTTACACGGTGTTCACTAGTAAGAAACACGAAGAGTGATACCTTTGACAATAGTCAACTAATACCTAACTAATGAAAGTTTTTTAAGTTTTTCTATAAAATGGTTACTATCAAAATTAAGTTGGCAGCGAAATCCTTTCTTTTAAACCACTGCTCCAATCCCGATTCCAATAACTCTACAAAACAAAATGGTAAGAATTTCATAAATTCAAGTATGATCTGCTTTAAATTTGTGTATCATTATTCATTAATGGTGGTTGAAATTCTATACATTTGTAGGACTATTTCTTCCACAAATTAATAAGGGTTACCGGATCCAAGGATTTGGCACTATCCTATTTGAACACGAAGCAAAAGGTATTTTATATATTGTTAATACATAATTTATTCTTCTTAACTAATTATTTTATATAATTTTTTTTTGATATTTTTAAATTCGTCTTCAAGCAAGCAACATTGCTTTTGAAACTTCATATGGAAAAGACTGAGATTCTGCTGGAGAGAAAACTTATTCTCGAACTCAAAGTGAAGTTCATAGAAATGGAACTTAAAGATTGTTTGGTGGATGACCAATTGAACTTCCGTGAACTGCTTCAGAACGCTTCAGATGACCTCATTGATGCTGTAAATGAATACAATGAACAGCTGAAGAGATTTTCCAACCTCTAATCATGTTATACTGTTATTTTCATTTTGCGATAATATATTAATAATCTCTTTATGTTTCATTTTGCGATAATTACTACCTTCGTTTTATCTAATGTTATATGTTGTTGTGATTTTATCGGAAAACATGTTGGTTAAATTCCAAATGGTGTGTAAAAGTAATACATTCATAATCTTATTTTTACTTTAATTATTTATCTGCTTAATTGTGTTTTGTTTGGTGTTATAATATATTAAAAATAAACATTACACAAATTCATTTGTACAAAGTATTTTCCAACCACAAAAAAAAAAAAAATAAAAAAATAAACTCTACATATATCCGAAATGATTGACATGAAGTGGTGTGATACTTCAACTTTATTGCAGTTCGAAGCGTGTTGAGCGAATACATCGGCGGTGATGCCAACACATAGGGAACTATTTCAATTTTGACCGATTTAAAAACTTGAATACTGTGTAAAAGTGTGTTTGCAAAAAACTTAGGGTATGTTTGTTTCGGGACTAACCCAGATGGACTTAGCACATTGAAAATCACGTCCCATTATAGTTTTGAAATTTAAAATTAGACTTCAAAAAATTCTCCTATAAAGTATACCTACAACTCTATTTTTCACATAATTCAATAAAATCACATCAATATTTTTTGCACTCTCTACTAAAAGATAAATAAAATACTCCAAATTATTTTTGCATACAATTCTAAATGACTAAGTTTTTTAAAAACACCCCCTAACTGATGCCAACACAGTTTTATATGCACTAATTTTTTTCTGAATTAATAATCTCTTTTTTTTAATAATATGTGAAGTATCAGTTGGCACTTGGCATTATAGTCGGCCACATGCACCCATACGTGGAATATATTTGTTGACAAAAGGTGTGATTTTATATTTTCATATTTAAATTCGTTTTTTATTATATTCATGAATTTATGTCTGGAGTTTATAGTATTTTACGTATATCCAAGCTCATATAAATACGTGTGGCCTTCATTTGAAAAAAAACATTTCAACTAACAAACTCTAATATCTCCAAATCTCGATGGTAATTCTTCTTACATTCAATAAATTAATTATGTACTATTCATGTGTCCAATCTTTTTTCAATTTAATTGACTATACATTAATATTTTAGGAATCATCTGTTGCAAGAATTACTGAGCTCTGCGAATCCAGGAGGGAGAATGCTATATCCGTGATGTCCTCCATGCAAGATGTATATTATATCCACTATCCGAAATGGGAAATTAATTTTTTATATAAATCGAGTAATATGTGATATGTTAATTTTTTTTTCGCAGCTGGAGAGGCTACGTTTAAATGTGAAAATGTCAAAGGCTACGATTTTACTTGATAAAGTTCATCTTCTACAACTGAGGGTTGCTATGTTGGAGATCGAATTTGAGGATGCAGACGTTGATGGTCGGAGTTCTCTGATTGCGTCACTTTCCAAAGCTAATGATGAGCCGAAAGAGGCTGAAAATGGGTACAAGGCCCATTTGAAATTAATGTCTGGAGTTTGATTTACTTTTCTGAAGAACAATCTTGTTGTTTTTTTTTATTTAATCTTTTGCTTAAGACATAATTACATTTTGCTATATTATGTATGGTATATTAATATGTATATATATATATATATATACATATGTATGAACATAAGTAATATTATATATTTAAAGAATATATGCATATTATATGATATGTTGTTTGGAAACTCTGAAAATTATATTTTATAATTTGGTATGTTACATAATGTATTAATGTTATAGTGCTATTTGTGAGATTAAAATTATTTGTTCATAATATGTATTATTACAATATCCACTTAGCCAGATTCTAAATACATGTGAATTCATGTTCGATAGCTGGACCTAGTCACCTAAGTTATATTTGTCATTATTGTTGTATTGAAAAGTCATGATTACTAACATCGGAAGTTGTTTTATTTATAAACAATTAATCGAATTTTGACATATGATTATGAATGAACCATCTGGGCCCCACCAAAAGTAATTTCTTCATGTAGCCTTTTCAACTGGAGTCTTACAATGTATCTTTTGCGGTTTTGTCCTTTTCCATTATTGTATATATTTTGAAATCCATACAGGTCAAATTCAATTTGAATGCATGTTGTGGTATTTAATATTTTCAAAATATGTAATCTGATTTAGATATGACTGTGTTGAGGAAAAGCCGAAAAGGCTACATTCATTGGAAAGGTCCACTGACATGGAATGACTAAAGCATTAAATATTTTATTTTTATTGTTTTATTTTCAAAAATTATCCTAATGTTTTGATTTACTCTCCATTTCTTTGTGTAAATTTCTTGTAAATTTTGGAGAGAGAAAGACACAATGCAGAGATCCCACACTTTATATTTTCTTATATTAATTTATTATGTGTCTTTCTCTTTCCAAAATTTAAAAAAAAATTACGAAAACAAAATGTAGAATATTCAAATCCAATTTCTTTTGATTGTATTTTACTTCTTACTCATTCACCAGATTTGAATTGTAAATTTTTTTATTCTTCGTTGTACTTGTTTTAAATAATAATACTGCAAACCCTAAAAAGACAATGCAGAACTTTACGAAATACATGTTGGCTTACACTATAAGTACTAAATATTTGTCTATCAGTACTCATAGAACCCTAAAAAATGTACTCCAAAAAAAATATTTTCAGGTCTTGGAAGCCAAAAAACAATTTTGAGAGGTGTGAAAACAATACTATATGGACGCCTGAAGCTAACTTTCAGCTTGCTAGTTATTTGTTGCATGAGAAATCAATTGACAATTGGAAATACGGATCAGTAGACAACAATCATGCTATTTTGAATGTTACTATCAAATTGAATCAACATTTCTACTCAAAAAAATACGATACAACAAATGTTGAAAATCGAGTTACATCATTCAAATCTAGGTATGATTGTTGGTCCATGATGATAAACACAAATGAACAATTCGTATGGGATAGAGACTTTGTTGGGGAATTAATTGCACGGATCTATTCGGGATGAATATTTAAATACAAATTTAATTCTAACAATTATTACTAGCATGAATTAATCCTATATTAATTCAAATAATAATTCAACAACAAATCAATAATAAAACAACAAATCATGCATATAAACGTGAACTAACCTCTTGGAAATGGTCTTTAAAAACACACCAAAAGTCTTCCCAAGTATTCCCTAGTCCTTGCTCGTCAATCCGGTGGAAGGAAGCTCGCGAACAATTAACAAAAGGGAAAATAAAAATTTGTTGCACCACCTTTGTAGATTTACTAATTTTTCCAGCACATGGAATTGTACACTCACAATTGACGTTTTTCAAAAATACACAATCTGTCGACGTTTCAAAATATTTGATATTTTATCGACGCTGATATTTTCCCGAAAAAACCAATTTTCGTGTGTTCTGGGGATGAAAAATTCATCCCCTATTTATAATAGAGAGGGGACGAAAATTAGGTCTCAAAATAGGGTTAGGAAAGATCTTTTCTTAATCTCCAAGAAATCTTGAATATATCTCATATATTCTTCTTTCCATGTGTATTTTTCCACAAAAATCTCACACCCTTATTTAACCCATATTTTCGAAATTAATAGGAGGCTTTTCAAGATTGGATCTTTCTTGAATTTATGAGATATTCTTGTATTCCAAGAATACATATCTTTTTCCATAAAATCTTTTCAAGAAAATCAAGAAAATCCTTCTTCCTATTATTACTCTATATATTTCAAAAATCACAATTAAAGAAACCAAGTGGGAGATTTCTTGAATTTATGGGATAATCTTGTATTCCAAGAATACTTATCTCCTTTCCACAAAATCTTTTCAAGAAAATTCTTTTCCCTCTTTTTCTTTAATAATTTCGAAATTTAAGGAAAATAATGCAACAATAATTTATTTTATTTTTAAACACCTTTTTTCAGTTATTGGACTTTATGTTGGGCTACTTGAGGGGCCTTTAGGAGAATTAAGATTGGACCTTCCAATGGATCTTGAATTATCAATATTGAGCCACAATATTATTCAAGCCCATAAATATTAATTAATCCCACTACATAATTAATATTGCACTATCCATCTTAACCCATATTACAGTCAATATGGCTCCCGATTATTATTTCCCGTGTTTAAGATTATCTAGCCCATTAATTAATTCAAGCCACTGAAATAGCTTTCCATTAATTAATATCTTTTGTCCTTGGTTAAGGAACGGTTCAACATTATTATCCATACCGGAAACTAGTTCCACTTGCAAGATTTGGTATGATAAAACTTATGAACCTCCCAAGGGGGCAAATCGAACAAGCGTACTTGCACACGATTCTCCGTATTAAATCTTAGCAATCACATGTGACCAATAATATTGCCCAAGATATAAAGTATTGAATCTCGTTGATTCTCTACCCGTAATAAGTCAAAGCAATAACTACTAACCACACTCGATCCTATTTAAGGGATGAAGATTAAGAAATAACGAACCACTGAGGTCTAATTCTTCCTAGTTCAGTTATGAAGAATTTGTCCTCTTGTAGGTCCTATTCAGTGCACTAGACATACACTAGTGTAATCTCTTGGTCAAGACAAGCCAATCTGAGCCTTACACTTCAACCTTTCACGATGGATTGTTCATTTCCATCTAGGTCGTGAATGGTGTACTTTTGGTTACAAGGAACTGTTAATTTAATCTTCTGTGATCTGGTATCACTAAATTAACTACAATGTAACACGTACTAATTATTGAACAGTTATGCAGTAAATATATGTAACACCCGATGATATTTAAAGCATCAGTGATAAATAATTTATTTCAGTAAATAAGACCGAAATTCAGTTTGATTATACAAAGTAAAAGCATACTTCCAGTATAATCCCAACAATCTCCCACTTATACTCAAAGTCTGCTTTTAAGTATACTACAACACATCTCGTGTAGTTCCTAATACGTGACATCTAATGTCACCTATACGAACCCAATAATATCTCCCACTTATACTCAAAGCAGATTGGCTACACACTTGACAACCATTCCTCCCACATGTCTCTTGAATGTTTCCAGAGGCAGATACTTTGTGAAAGGATTAACTAGGTTATCCTCCAATGCGATCTTAGCCACCTCTTCATCTCCTCTCTTAATGATTTCTCGTCTAAGATTTCTTTCCTTCAGTGTGCTTATTTGACTCGTGGACTCTTGGTTCCCTTGAATTTGCAACTGCCCCTAGAAAATATTGCTAGACAAATTCAAAATTCCATCCAAGTCCACTAAGAAGGTCTAGAGCCAAACTGGTTCCTTCACTGCTTCACAAGCAGCTACTTACCCAGCTTCCATGGTTGAGTCAGTGATACATTTCTTCTTCACACTCATCCATTTCATGGCTACACTTCCCAAATGAAAGCACACTAACTAAGGCAGATAGTTCCTGGAATCTATGTCTGATTGGAAATCCGAGTCCGTGTAGCGATGGGGATTAGACTATCTGACTGATAAACCAACATTCTATCTCGAGTTCTTTTCAGATACTTCAGAATGTTTTTAACTGCCGTCCAATGTTCTTTCCTCGGGTTACTTTGATATCTTGCCACCATGCCAACGGTATAAAGCGATATCCTCGGTCTCGTCTGCAAGATTGCATACATAAGGCTTCCGGACAAATAGGAAGCATAAGGAATGTCTTTCATGTCATCTATCTCTTTTTTTGTGTCTTAGGACAAATTTCCTTGATAGATGGATTCCATGCCCGAAAGGTACGAATCCTTTCTTGAATCTGCATCTTTGTCAGACGCTTCAAGACGATTGTCTATGTATGAAGCTTGCGATAAGCTGTCATCCTTTTCTTGCGATCTCGAGTAATCTTGATCCCAAGGATGTGCCCGCTTCCCTAAGTCCTTCATATCAAACTATTTTGAAAGCCATGCCCTTACATCCGATAACACCTTTACATCGTTCCCGATGAGCGTAATGTCGCTCACGATAGTACTAAGAAAACCAATGCGCTCGACACGCTTTTTGTACACACAACTTTCGAACTCGTTTTGATCAAACCCATAAGACTTTATTACTTGATCAAAACATTGGTTCCAAGCTCTGGATGCTTGTTTGAGTCCGTAAATGGACTTCTTGAGCTTACAAACTAGGTGTTCTTGGCCTTTTTCAATGAAGCCTTGGGGTTGTTGCATATAGATTTCTTCATCAAGACTTCCGTTAAGGAAAGTCATCTTGACATCCATTTGCCGATTTCAAAGTCGAGATCTTGTGATGTCAACAAGAGAATTCGGATGGACTTGAGCATTGCTACAGGCGAAAAAGTTTCCTCATAGTCGATCCCTTCTTTATGAGTATAACCTTTTGCCACAAGCCTTGCCTTGAAGGTTTCCACCTTCCCGTCCGGTCCTTTTTTTCTCTTGTACACCCACTTGCAACCAATGGGTTTGACCCCATTAAGTGGTTTCGACTAGCTCCACACTTTCTGTTATGATCCATAGAACCCATTTCGGCTTTCATTGCTGTTTGCCAAGAAACCGCATCCTTGTCTTGGATTGCCTCATCATATGTCCATGGGTCTGATTCGTCTTGTCCAGAAATCATGTCCGAGGACTCTCCTATCCCCATGAATCTCTCGGTCTGTCTTACAACCCTCCCACTACGACGAGGTTCCGGTTGTGAAAGTGTATCATTTGGTATGTCATCTTGTACAGTTGGCAATGAGGTTAGCCCCCTTAACTCATTTAAGGTAATCTCACTTCTGGGTCTTCTTTCGTTCATATAATCTTCTTCCAAAAATCTAAAGTGGGTGTTGATTACCACCTTTTGATCTTCGGGACCATAGAACATACACCCTTTTGTTCCCTCGGGGTATCCTATAAACAACCTTAATTCTGATCGAGGATCCAATTTTCTGGCTTCCTTGTCCAACACGTAGGTCGGACACCCCCAAATTCTCATGTGTCTCAAACTGGGCTTGCGCCCGGTCCACAATTCCTTGGGAGTTTTGGGAACCGATTTGGATGGCACCAAGTTCAGAATGTAAGCCGTTGTTTCCAAGGCATGACCCCAGAACGACTTGGGAAGATCTGCATAACTCATCATAGATCTAACCATTTCCAAAAGAGTTATGTTTCTTCGCTATACAACCCCATTTTGTTGAGGGGTTCCGGGTGCAGTTAGCTGGGATGCAATCCCTTTATCAGACAAGTAGTTCAAAAACTCATCGCTGAGGTACTCGCCTCCACGATCGGATCGTAGAGACTTGATACGTTTTTCCCTATGATTCTCTGCTTGAGACTTAAATTCTTTGAATTTCTCAAAGGTCTCAGATTTATGCATCATAAGGAAAATATAACCGTACCTTGAGTAGTCATCAATAAAAGTGACAAAATACTCATAACCTCCCCTTGCTTTGGTTGACATTGGACCACATACATCTATGTGAACGATTTCTAACACTTCTTTGGCTCTATTCCCCTTGGCTCCGAATGCCCTCTTGGTCATTTTACCCTCCAAACATGATTCACAGGTTGGAATTAGTTCAACTTGGAGAAACTCCAGTGAACCGTATTTCACCAACCTTTGGATCCTCTTTGGATTAATATGCCCCAATCATAGATGCCATAGAAGTGTCTCGTTCACGTCTGATGAACGTTTTCTTTTCTCGGAAACAGTTGATGTGTTATAGGATGCATTTCGTGTGTGGTGTGCACAGTTAATTGTATAGAGATTTTCCATCAATGTCCCATAACAGATACACTCATCATTTCAAGAAATGATGTCATTCTTATTCGAAGAAACTACGTATCCATTAACAGAATTTTATAAACTGAAAGTGAATTCTTTCTAAAACTAGGAACATAAAGAACATCTCTTAAAATTAAAACTCTGTCTTCAAAAGACAGGTGCACTTCTCCCACTGCTTCAGCTGCCACTCTCGTAGCATTGCCCAGTGTGATGAGGATCTCACTGCCACTAAGTCGTCGGATCAGTTTGAACCCGTGAAGCAAACATGATTAGTGGATCCCGTATCAACTACCCACAAATGAGAAGTATACGCCGCTAAACAAGTTTCAACAATTAGTGCATGAGAATTACCTTTCTTTCCGGCCCTTTTGGGGTTGGAACAGGCAAACCTCCATTGTCCTCTTTCACCGCAGCTTAAGCACTTCCTCTTTGGATTTTCCTTGACACCACCAAAGATTCGTCATCTTATCATTGCCCTTGGCAACAGATTGAGTCGATTGCTTTATGGCCTTTGGTCACCTTCTTCTTCTTGCCATCCCTTGGCCTAGAAGATGAAGACGGACCACTTGCCGTCAAAGCTTGAGTTTGGTGCCCCATCAACATCTCTGCCGAGACCAAAGCTTGCAACAAATCAGCTAGCGAGGCAAAATTGCTCAAAAACTTTTGGGCAGAGAGTGAAGTACCAAATTCATCTGAGTCTCCAGATTATAATCTGCACTCAGAACCTCAAGTTTGTTCAGATGGGCCATTAATTTTGAGGACGTAATCCCTTACGGGTTTTCCTCCACCATTTTCAGCGACGACATCTCTCGCAAGGTGATTTGACGAGTCCCACATTTTTGACTCGTCAGTTGACTCATCTGATTTTGGTGTGTCAAGAATCCACTTGTGCTTTTGTGCAGTTAGGACAATTATAATTTTTCGTTTCCAATCAATATATTTTCCATACTTATTCTTTTGACTTTAAGTATAATAGCAGTGGATTAAAAGGTTACGACATGCTGAACTGAAATAAATAATAATATGCATAAGCACAAATATATCACAAGGTTCGATCGCATGTTTCATATTAAAATCTCAAAACAGTTTAAATAAGCCACGTGGGGTGGGTCATTATTTAAACACATTCAAGCAGGTTACAAACAAGAACAGTTACAAACCTTTAATATCCAGATTAATAGTTGACTCCCACTTGACCAATATAAAATTGACAGGGACTTCGGGGAAGTATATGCATATCAATTTTATACCTAAGTAATAACCATGATTAAATACAGAATTATTATTTCGCTTTGAACGAGCCTCGTGGGGAGGATCATCGTCGCCACTAGTAATAATCCACAATCATCCATTTGGAATTTATTCATGTGAAAGCTATCTTTTGACCGTCCCGGGGAATTTTCTCCAAAAGAATTCACAAATAAATAAATCATGGAGGTCAAAATTAATTCAATTTTATTATCCGGAATAAAATTGTCAATTAATTGTTTAAGCATACTTAGTAATTTTCTAAAGTGAGATTTTTCAAAACATTTTCTCACGCATCGCAAATTTAAACACAATTTAAATAATCATAAAATAATGCATAAACATCAAAACAAAAAAAAATTAAACATATTGGGCACATATATCCAATTGTCACGGTTAATTTTTGTCATGTCTTGATCTCGAGAAATCGTCTTCATAGCCTTCATCGTTCGTCTTGAAAAGCTCCCTTGATAAATCTTAAAAGCACCTTATCGAGCCACGTCGTAAACCCGACTCGCGGGTCGGAGTGCCGTCTTACCTCCATTTGCGTCGGTGCTTGTCTTGGCATCGCCCTAAAGCGCCCGGTTACCCGTCGCCTAGCGTTGCTCGGCTTTCGTCAATCTGTTAAGGGTCGGTGTATGAGATGCACCTTCGCGCTCTCCTTCTACTCGCCCGCGTCACCGTCCTCGGCAGCAGCGCGCGACCCACCCGCACCCTCGGTAGCATCGCTCTCCCAGCGCGTGCCTCACCTGGCGCTCATACGGGTTGATCCGCGTCGCTTCGACACGATAACCTGCCCCCCACTTGCCCAAAATGCGCTCACTTGAGTAATCCCGCGTCTCGCGCGTACCTCCTTGGCATCGCGTTTAAGCGCGACGACGCACCCTACACCGGTTCCCGATCCCATCTTTTAATTCTTCATCTCCGCCCATTTTACGATCCTAAGTATAATTTATTTACAAAAATAAATAAATCTAGATCTAGATTAGTCTATTACATTGATCAAATCAAACAAATTCTAATCTACTCGTGGATTTTCTCACGAGGCAAAATGAATTCGAACGAATCGAATTAAAAAAAAAAACACAATTTATATGCATGCATAAATAAACACATTAAATTCCATGACAATTGGATACCTACAAAAAAGATCTAGCAATTCTACTATCAAATTTCAAATTTAATGAAGATTTAATTAAATTACAATTTAAAATTCAGAGTCTAAACCGAGGCTCTGATACCGATTGTTGGGGAATTAATTGCACGGATCTATCCGGGATGAATATTTAAATACAAATTTAATTCTAACAATTATTACTAGCATGAATTAATCCTATATTAATTCAAATAATAATTCAACAACAAATCATGCATATAAACAGTTCACATAAATCCTACGCATGCGGAATTGCTATGGGTTTACGTGAACTAACCTCTTGGAGTGGCAATGGTCTCGCTGATTAAAAACACACCAAAAAGTCTTCCCAAGTATTCCCTAGTCCTTGCTCGTCATTCAATCCAAAGGGGAAGGAAGCTCGCGAACAATTAACAAAAGGGAAAATAAAAATTTGTTGCACCACCTTTATTTTTTTCCAAAGACATGGAATTGTACACTCACAATTGACGTTTTTTAAAAATACACAATTTGTCGACGTTTTAAAATATTTGATATTTTATCGACGATATTTTCCCCCGAAAAACCAATTTTCGTGTGTGTTCTCGATGAAACATTCATCCCCTATTTATAATAGATAGGGACGAAAATTAGGGCTCAAAATAGGGTTAGGAAAGATCTTTTCTTGATCTCCAAGAAATCTTGAATATATCCCATATATTCTTCTTTTCCATGTGTATTTTTCCACAAAAAATCTCACACCCTTTATTTAACCCATTTTTTTTTTAAATTAATAGGAGGCTTTTCAAGATTGGATCTTTCTTGAATTTATGAGATATTCTTGTATTCCAAGAATACATATCTTTTTCCATAAAATCTTTTCAAGAAAATCAAGAAAATCCTTCTTCCTATAATTACTCTATATATTTCGAAAATCACAATTAAAGAAACCAAGTGGAAGATTTCTTGAATTTATGGGATAATCTTGTATTCCAAGAATACTTATCTCATTTCCATAAAATCTTTTCAAGAAAATTCTTCTCCCTCTTTTTCTTTAATAATTTTGAAATTTAAGGAAAATAATGCAACAATAATTTATTTTATTTTTAAACACCTTTTTTCAGTTATTGGACTTTATGTTGGGCTACTTGAGGGGCCTTTTAGAGAATTAAGATTGGACCTTCTAATGGATCTTGAATTATCAATATTGAGCCACAATATTATTCAAGCCCATAAATATTAATTAATCCCACTACATAATTAATATTGCACTATCTGTAGGTCCCGAACGGGTTTTGTGAGGGCAGAAGTCTAGAGGAGGGGTGAATAGACTTCTGAAAACTTTTCGTGCTGATCAGGTGTGATTGCAGATTGCCTGATCAGAGTGCTAGTGAGTCAGTTTGGACTGATGTTCAATCTTACTGAGTGCCTGAGGGCATATCAGTTTGATATCTGTCAGTTTAACTGAGAGTACGGAAGCTTGTAAATACCCGTGTGAAAAACCAGTTTTATCAAAACAGATTCTCAAGTCAGTTTTCAATCAGCTGACTAAGGTGTCAACCTGATCAGATCAGTTGCTTGGTGCAGACTGATGTTAACTTGGAATATGTATGCAATTTTAAGCTCAGTTGTGTGAATAGTGTAAAGCAATAAAGAGCAAGTAAATGCACACAAGACTTTTTATAGTGGTTCACACGAAACCCATCTTACGTCCACTCTTCCCTTAACACAGGGGCACCAACTTAACCAACTTAACCAATTGGACTTAGTTTATTGTGTTAGTCCAACACCCAACAGATATTTATTGAGTTCACACTCAACCGATAAGAAATCAGAAACTAGAAACCCTAGTCTGAAATCTTGCGGTGACAAACTTAACCTAACTTTGTGTTTGGGTAAAGAATGTTTGAGGATTCCAACTGGAAATCTATCCTAGTGTTTATGTAGCCAAAATGCTAGAGGATAGGATTTCTTTCTAGAACAATGGGGAGAACACTTAAGAATTAATCTTCAAAATCGGTGTTCTTCGAGCGGAAATTCTGCTAGCTTTTGCTTCTTGATAATTTGCGTTAATATTGTTGTTCCTCTTTGCTCTGTTGTCCTTCTCTTCACTTTACGAGCAATCCCATTTTATAGACCACGAAATCAAAGAGCCGTTGGAGAGCAATTTGAATTTCGGGCTATATTAGGTAGGTTGTAGGATATGATTGTGACGTGCTCCGAATATCGGCGTGGCCGTAGGCATGATTAGCGCCATTTATGTCCGCGGCGTCGAATCCCGCATTGTCAGCTCTTTTTGTACACGTGTCTTTTTCTTCTTGGCTTCGCGAGACGGCACTTCAGAATTTGTCCGTTAGACGATTGATATTCCTTTTGTAGAATATTCGTCTTGTCTGGTGTACCATTTTGGTTGACGCCAGGTGCGAGCTGACTTGATCAGATAACTGATCAGTCTACCTTGTAGAGTCTTCTGATGCAGATTGTCTTAGCACCATATGCAGACTCGGCTGATATAGGTCTTCAGGTCTTCATGTAGTCTTCGGATCTTCAGGTGACTCTGAGCCTCAGTGTCTTCAGTCATACCGAGTCTTCAGGTGTGTTAATGAGTCTTCAGGTTTATCTGAGTCTTCAGGTTCATCTGAGTTTTAGTGTCGTCTGTCTTCACCTGGTCTTTGACTTCTTGTCTTCTGATTTGTTCTTAGCCTTCTGATCATCTGACCTTATCTGGGTCATCTGATACTTCGACCTGACCTATACATATTGAGTTCCCCCTCAATATGTGACCTATCTTTTACATCAGCTATCTATACATTTCAGCTGGTCATCTTAATCTGATTCTAAGTCATCAGTCAGCTAACAGGTCTGACTGGTCCTATTACAACCTGTTTTGGAACTTCCATCAAAACTTAAATACAAATTTCCCAACAATTTCCCCCTTTTTGATGGAACCAAAACCCTTAATCAGAAAAACAGATACCACGAATAGAAATGTAGATAATGTAAAGCAGTACATACTTCAGAAGACAATGAGATGTTGTCTTAGAATCAGAGAGATGGAATATTTCATTCAGATAGGTGTGTGCGTTATAGATTACATGAAAAGTGTACCTATCATCTGATTCCAAGTTGTCTTCCTCAGGTGTACTTGAACATTTGAAGTTCTTTGGGGATGCCAAACATCTTGTACATCATTTTCATCAGCTTGTCCAGATCTTCTCTTCTATGGATCCCTCCTTTGTCAGCAAATTCATAGTAGGCATTCTTGAATTTGATCGCATCTAGCTTGTTGTCTGGACGCAAAGTTGGAAGGAGTTGTTCAAAGGGTGGAGCTTCAGGTATCAGTGACATGATTTTCCCTTCCTTCATTACCATCTGGTAGAAGTCTGGATACATCGTTTCTAACCAGTTCCGAAATTCATCATCATTTTCTGTCTGATTTTGATGAATCAAAATCTTCTCCAGGATGTACACATCACACAACCATTCTCATCTGATCTGATCCCATTCTGGAAGCAGGTCTGGCCGGTCACAGAGGATGTCTTTAACAGGTGCCGGAAGGGCATTCTTCTCCCAAGCAATCTCCTCTGCTGCAGCCTCGTTCTTCCTCTTCCTTCGGATGTATGCGATGTTTAGTCCCTTAGCCTCTGCTAACTTCTGCTTCTTGATGGCAGCCTCTCTTATTCTCTGTCTGATTTGCTCTTGAGTTTGTTCAGGAGTCATCTGGCTTTTGGTAGAGAATAATTGACCTTGTCTCTGATCTTCCGCAGTTGCTTTCACCATCTTGCCTTTGCCTTTCTTTCTCCTCAGAGTTTGCTCAGGATCATCTCGTTCGACTTCTTCAGCTAATTTCTTAGCGAGTTCAAGGCTCTTGGCCTGATCATCAGCTTCCATTCTTTTCTGTACGAATGAAGAAAAGTCTTCAATCTTGTCGACTCTGGCAATAACCTCTGAAAGAGCAATCTTCTGCTCAGTGATCTCTTGGCTATGTTGCTCCACAGTTTCTTTCACTTCAGCAACGAGATCAGTAGATGGAGTGGCTGGCAAGTCAGATACAGTGGCTTCTGGTAGAGATGTAATTGTTACCAACTGTGTCTGTTTTTCTTTCTTCTCTTGTCCTTCCCCCTTTTTGGTTTCATCAAAGAGGTTGGACAGCCTGCGGTTCAGAGCAATGAATTGCCGTGATATCTCCTCTCTGAGTTCTTCAACAACAAAAGGAGTGATCTGTGCGGTGGCAGAAGGTGCAGGAGTCAAAAAGCGTCTGAAAGCAAATTCGATGTCCTTTCTTGCTCGTTCTGTAGAGGCTGTGAAGTGTTTCCAACCCATATTCATGTGGTTGTCAGTTTTCTCCAAGGATGCCCAGACATTTTCCTATAGTACCTGTGTCTCATTGAGCATATCTGTCTGAACTTTGAGTTTATCAGACTGGAGGTTGAGCTTCTCGGCAAGAGGATTTACTAGTTGCATTACTTCAGAAAGGATGGCATTCTGCATCCCAACTGTGTGACTTCTTTCTCTGTCAACCAGTTTTGCTTGCTCTTCTACAAACCGCTTCATCAGACCTGCCGTGAGCGCTACGAATTTGTCTTCAATAGCAGCCTTGATCCCATCCTGAATCTTCTCAGTATAAAGATCTAGGGTATCCGAGCTCAGCATAGCAGTCTGGTCAGATGTTGAAGCCTTGCCAAGTCGGGTCTCATCTGCAGCACCCATTCTTGGTTCATCGGCAGCTCCCTCATGATCTGTAGGAGGTTGAACAGTTTCCTCCCTGTTATCAGCAATTTCGAACCATTCATGAATCAACCATCTGATATCATCGTCAGATGCCAATTCGACAGCGCTTTCAATCCCAACATTGTTCAAGCACTTCATCTCCAAGTCTACGAAGAAATCAGATCCCAGAGTTGTCATGAGGATCAGAACACAATTTCAGTCTATCTGTTGCTCGATGCTTTTCAGTCTGATATCCCTCCAGAACACAATTTCTTCTATCTGTTGCTGGATGCTAGGATGTTGATCTAATTCAGGGCACAGATCCAGCAGATACTCCTTGATTTGTTGCTTCATTATCCTTATGATGGGGCTTTCTGAAACAGGTGAAGCAAGCACGGTTCTGGTATTGAAGGGATTATGAGAGATGGACACTCGCTTGTCAGATCTCTCAGGTTCTTGTGACTTGTTTGGAGATTGGGAGTGAGATTGGGATATTTGTGGTTCAGGTTCATTTTTAGCTTGTTGAGGGTGTTCAGTTTCCTGAACAGGTTCAATGATTGGGAGAGTGGGAGATCTGGGTGATCTGACTGGTGAGGGTGAGAATGTTTTATGAGGGGAGGGTGGTGGTGATGATTTTTGAGGAGAGGTGATGGTGATTTGGAAGTGGGCGTAGGTGATCTTGCTTTTTGGAAGATCTTGGTGAGAGGCAGAGAATCAGATGGTGATTCCTCCTCAGATTGCTCCACTTCTGTCCCTCTGACAGATTTCTCTCCTTCTGCTTCGATCATCTGCTCTTCCCTTACTTCTCTGGCAGTTTACTCAGAACTGACTGCTATCTCTTTTTCTGATTCTACTTGCATTAGATCCTTCGTTCTGCGAACTTGCTGAGCAGAACTAGGAGCAGTCTTCAGAGGAGAAGTTACTCTCTTCTGGCATTTTCGCTAAGCATCTGGTTTCTTGGCCAGATCCTTCCTCTTCAATCTCTTTTCTGGAATGGCCGGTTTCTGCACTTCTGAAGATGCAGTTGCCTTTTCCTTTCCCTTCTTTTCTTCCTTGGGTTTGGGCACATAAGGAGTAGGATCCTCGTTAGATTGACCAGGCAGGGGCTCATTCTTGCCCAATATGGCCTTGTGCTGTGCTTGATATATCTTCGCTCCATTCTCATTCCATTCATAGTTCTTTGGTAGCTTATCTGACAGAATGATTGAAATTTTGTGTATAAAAGAGCACTTGGAAGATAAGCACACTTCATTTCTCTGGGTCAGTTCGAACTTCCCCGAGTCTTTCCATAGACGTGCCTTGACCATACCCAACCAATCTATATCTAAAGCCTTCTTGATGATTGCCGTCATGACACTGATTTTATAGGAAGTGACAGCATCAAGACTGTAAGTTGAGCACATTATCACCTTCTGAACGATCTCAAGGAGAAGGCGATATTTCCTCTTTAGGTAGGAGGCTTTGACATTCGTCGTATTCTCCTTGTTTACTGGTCTCAACAGCTTGGCTTCAAGAAATTCCTTTTCTCCTACATCAGTCGTGTAGGTCTCTGGATTGATGCTTCCTCGAGTTAGACCAAAAATCCTCTGGAGATCATTATTCGTTACTCGTACTTCCAGTCCACCAACGGAAGAAATCAGGTCAGCATCAATGTCTTCATCCCTCTGTAGATTGTATAGAAACTCTAGGGCTTCATGTGTGTGGACAATGTTCTGATGTGTAGAGCAATATCGTTCAAGTCTGCACGCTCGCAAGCACTCCAGAATTTCCAACGATTCAGGATCTGAGGTGATTGAGAATACTACATACTTCTCATCAATGATGTCTTTCTTCATCGATGCAAAGTTGCAGAACTTTTTCCCTTGGCCCGGTCGTGGAACAAGATATGCCATTTATGTACGATATGCAAATTGATGTTTAGTTTGAGTAAGATATTTCAATAAATTCAGTCAAACTAGTACTCTTAGCATCAATTTAGCAAGTAAGCGTATAGATCGTGTATAAATTACAGAAACATAGCATCACGACTTGTAAACCTAGGTACCAGAGTGAATTGAAATCATGCAGTACTTCAAAGGAAAAATTACCAGAAATTGATTCGTAGAAATGAGAAATCGTGAAAGTAGAATCAATTGATTTTGAAGGTAACTTTCTGAAGATTTTGAAAAAAAAATTTGATCTTTTAAGAGCTTTGAGAAGACGAAGTAGTGGAAAGAAGTTTTCTGAGAAAGATTTGGATATATAATATGCGAGGGAAAACTTTTTTTTTGACAACTTTCCAAAGGTACTCAAGTGTTCGTGTTTTGAAATCAGTGGCTGAGATTAGTTGGCCGAAAAAGGTTTTGATCGCACGGTTGAGAAAAGTAGTCTTCTCGTATTTCGGACTCGAAAATTTGCAATAAAATGCATTAAAATACACATTCCGAAGTCCGCATTAAATGTTTTGCAGTTCATGCATCATAAAGTTAAGAAAACAGAGTGAAAACCAATTTTTATTTAAAAATAATGCATATAAGATGTTCAGAAAGGGATAAATAAGAAACGTATTTGACTGATTGATATTGTAATCAACCAGTTACCACTGTGATCTGATCTGGTACTTGTTGACCTTACTGATGGTAGCCTTAAGCATTTCCCAACAATATTCCACTCATCTGATCAGATTTCTGCTTGATCCACTTCGTTACTTATCTGATCCACTTATCCGATACACTTCATCCTTCAGTCTTCTTCTATTCAGGCCGCATTTCCGATGCACTTAAGTCTACTCCCGTCAAAACATTTACTTTGGGGAGTCAAAAAGTCGCCTCGATTCCCAAATCGGCGCGATTTGACATTCCCTAATAATGGCATAGATACGCTGTGATTACTCACACCGTCAACTCATCAAACCATTAGCCGCGTGTTCCTTACGCGTTGTCGATGCAAATTTCTCTTAAGGTCTTCCGAGAAAAATAAATTTGCATTTATACCCCTAATTTTCTTCTATAAATTGGCCTGGGGTGTTAGGCAAACAACACAACATAAACCATTCATCTTTCTTTAGCTTATACTCCATTCTTTCCGATGAATTCCTTATTTCCGGTGAAACTTCCGGAAAAAACCTTTAACCCTTTTCCAATGAATTCAACTTCTCAAATCAACCCTGTGTGTTCCTTCACACTGCTTTCGTCGTCATCGAAGATTACACATACGATCAATGCAAAGCTTCTTTACCACCAAGGAGGCGGATCTGCTAAGGCAAATGAGAAGACACTTCTCCTAACCGTATGCACCTTGTGCGCCTATCGAGATGACGGAATTAGCATCAACAGACTCACTCTGAAACAAAACATGAGTTTGGCATATGGTCTGCATCAGTCAACAACTGATCTTCATATATCAAACTCAATATTTGCATGTGACACTCATGGCCATATGGTCTTTGTGACCAAACCTGTGGCACTGTGTCCCATTTAACAGCTGGAGAGCCCATTGGTTTTAGGTCTAGGGGCTCCTGGCACAGAAAACCTTCAAGGCTGCTCTCGCTCCTTACTCCAAAGCTCTGAGGGTGGCTCAGGTTTTTCCTTAAGGCCTCTCACACCCCTTTTAGGGTCGGGGGATAATGAAAGAATCAAGCTCTAAAATCTTTAAAGCCTCTCTCCCCTTCCCTACCTTGGGTTGACTTAAGGTTTATGGTTTATGGTTTATGTAATGACCTCCGGGTCTTCTTGTAATACCCCTTGTAGCTTGTAATCTGACCTCCGGGTCTTTATCAATGAAAAAATTTTGTTATTTCATTGTTGTGTTGCCTCTTCTGACTTATGCGATTTGTAGCTTTAAACTTATACTTGCTTGTTGACCGTAGCTTTAATCGACTTATAAAGTAACCTACCAATCTGAGCAGTTCCCCCTTAATCTGATATATCTTGAACTGATCTGCTCCTTGTCTGAACTTCAGATCGGCTATTTGTCTGAATTTCTGATCGGCTTCTTATCTGAACTTCAGATCGGCTACTTGTCTGACTTTCTGATCGGCTCCTCGTCTGATCGTCTGATCAGTTGAGATTCCAAACTCTACTGATTCCTCTTAACCTGGTCAGTCTTCTAACCAACTGGTTCTGGAGACCAGTCCACCAAACATTTCTGGTGCTTTTTCTCCAAGATCCAGAAGCCCTAGCTCATTGCATAATTCTCTGAATCTGATCTCAGCTAGCGGCTTGGTTAAAATGTCAACTTTCTGCTTGTCAGTATGGATCTTTTCCATTCTGATATTCTTCTTTTCAAATTGATCTCTGATGAAATGGTGTCTGACATCCACATGCTTGCATCTTGTATGTAGAACAGGATTCTGAGTGATTGCAATAACACTATTACTGTCACAGAATATAGGTACGTTCTTAGCTACGATGTTGTAATCCCTCAGCTGCTGACTTAGCCAGAGCAGTTGGGAACAACAGCTTCCTACAGCCATATATTCTGCTTCAGTAGTAGATGTCGCAACTGATGTCTGCTTCTTAGAAAACAAGAGATCAGTTTATTTCCCAGAATACCCACTAAGCTCTAGATTATCATCTGATGGGTAAAATAAACCAAGGTTTACTGTCCCCTTCAGATACTTGAGAATACGCTTAGCTGCTTCTAGGTGGCTTTGCATTGGATTTTCTTGAAATCTGGCACATATAACTACTGCAAAAGTGATATCTGGTCTGCTGGTAGTCAGGTATAGTAGAGATCCAATGAGAGCCCTATATTCTTTCTGATTAGTTTTCTGACCGTCCTCATCTAGATCCATCTTGAACCCGGTCATCATGGGAATTCTGACTTCCTTACAATGTTGAACTCCAAACTTGGCCAGTAGATTCCTTGTGTACTTCGCCTGGCAGATGAATATCCCTTCTGTACTCTGCTTGACTTGTAAACCCAGAAAGTAATTCATCTGACCCATCATGGACATCTCGAACTTCCCTTGCATCAATTTGCTGAACTTCTCACATAGCTTCTTGTTGGGAGATCCGAAGATGATGTCGTCCATGCAAATCTGAACCATCAGAATATCTTCTCCATCTTCTATTATGAATAAGGTTCTGTCCACTATTCCTTTAGTGAATCCGCTGTCTATCAAGAACTGAGAGAGTGTATCATACCAAGCTCGAGGAGCTTGTTTCAGGCCATAAAGAGCTTTTCTTAAACGGTACACTTGGTTGCCTTTTTCAAAGCCTGGAGGTTGTTCAACATAAACTTCCTCTGCTAGTACCCCATTTAAGAATGCACTCTTTACATCCATCTGATACACAATGAACCCTCTATGGGCAAAGATATGCGAAAAAAATTGAATGGCTTCTAAAGCGAAGAGATCGCGTGCAAAGGTCTCATCATAATCAATTCCTTCTGATTGTGAATACCCCTTAGCAACAAGTATTGCCTTATTCCTGGTTATGACATTATTCTCATCTCTCTTGTTCTTGAATATCCACTTCGTGCCAATCACATCTTGATGAGTTGGTCTGTCTACCAGTTTCCAAACTTGATTCCTCTCAAATTGTTCCAGTTCCTCTTGCATGGCTAGAATCCAGCTTGCGTCTTGTAGAGCTTCCTCATCATAGTTGGTTCCTTCAAGACGGATAACAAAGAATACATGGCACTTTCACCAATCTGATGTCTAGTTTTGACTCTATCAGATGGGTCTCCCATAATCAGATCAGTTGGATGACTGGTAATCCAGGTCCTTCTATTCTGATTTGCGTCTATTTGGAGAACATCATCCACTTCTGATAGTAGTTCATTACTAGTGATTGGGAGTGGTGCGGAATTATGATCCACTTGATAAGAACATGTCTCAGCTGATGTTGGACTCATCATGTGTTTGATGTTCATTCATAGGAACTTCAGAGTTCCCCCCGAACCGGATGGTTCGGTTGATATTGCCTCAAATTTGCATCTAACTTCTACACACGCCAGCGTACCTTTAGGTCCGATTGACTGGTGAATCGCAAAGATCAAGTTACGGGATATACACCGTTACTTGTTCGATTCTTTCTCCTTGATACTTAACTGATACATTTTTTGCGTGACGGTGCCGTTGATCTGCATCGCTTGTTTTGAGGCAGCTTTCTCTTGTTCAGAAGATGTCTCATCAAAGACCACATGGGGTGTTTCTTCCACAACTAGGGTTCGTTTGTTGTAAACCCTGAAAGTCTTGCTGGATGAGGAATATCCTAAGAATATACCCTCATCTAACTTGGCCTCAAAAGTCTTCAACTGACTCTTCCCATTTTTGTGTGTGAGACACTTGCACCCAAAAACATGGAAGTATGAAACATGAGGTATTCTGCCCTTCCACAGTTCATAGGGTATTTTGAAGTGAGTCTTTATCAGAGAACATCTGTTCTGAGTGTGGCATGCAAGATTGATTGATTATACGCCTGTAAACGGCATGGTGTCGCGATGTTCAAATAACATAGTGCGGCGAACTTCCTTGAGAGTTCTGCTTTTCTTCGCTTCGCTACTCCATTTTGTTGTGGCGTTCTTGCAACTTCGCCTCATGTCAGATACCAAACTTCGGTCTGAAAAATTAAAATAAAAGAGTTCGAAATTTCAGACCTTTATCCGATCCGATTTTTACTATCTTTGATACCCTTTTTTCGCTTTTGTAGTTTCTTGAGCAAATCGGGTATCTTTGTCGTTGTCTCATTCTTCTTATGTAAGAATACAACCCAGGTAAACTTGGAATAATCATCCACGATTACCAGAGTATATTTGCGTCCACTGAGACTGACTGGTGTAACTGGTCCGAATAGTCCATATGGAGCAATTGCGATTTCTTCATCGGATCTTTGGTCCGTATTCCCTTGAATGAGGCTTTAACTTGTTTTCCTTTCCGACATGCGCACATGTCCGATCTTTTTGAGAATACCTCATTCGAAGTCCCTCAACCAAAGGCACCCTAGCTATCTTGTTAAGAGTCTTAAAGTTCAGATGACTCATTCTTTTGTGCCAGAGCCAACTGCTACTTTTGGAAATCTTAACAATTAAGCATGCATTTCTTGGGCAACTGTTCCAATCTGCTGTGTAGATCGTGTCTTTCCTTGAACCAGTTAGCAAGATTTGTTGAGTAGTTCGATTCCTAATCTTACACTTATCACTCGAGAACTCAACGCTGAATCCGTTGTCGCAGAATTGTGATACTGATAGTAGATTGTGCTTTAATCCTTTGACATACGAGACTCCAGTTACTTGTACATCATCATTCTCTAATTTTCCGAATCCTTTGGTAAAACCAAAGTTATCATCACCGAAGAGTACACGTGGGCCTTCTTGTTCTTTGTAAGAGCTAAGGAGATGTTTGCTTCCAGTCATGTGCCTTGAGCATCCACTATCGATGTACCAGATAGTTGCTTGTACACCTCCTTTGTTGTCCAGTCCCACACGAACCTGCAATCGAATATAATTGGGTCCTGGGGGGTTAGTGGCGGATTTAGGGATCCACACAAACAGGGCACTTCTATGGTAATCGGATAGATTAGAAGGCCTGATTTGTCTCCCATAAACATCAACATAATCATACGTCTCTTTATATGCATTCTGATTGGTATGATTATTCGTGCGAGCCTTGGGTGAATTAGAAGACTTGGGATTTTTCTTTACAGATTGTCTTCTGTTAACCCAGTGGGGCTCAGGTGCAGCAGCCTTAGGTCTCTGGTTATAAGGGTAGGTACGACTGCTACCATTAAAAGATTCATATCTTCTTGGCATAGATGGTCTTTGCAGTTTACCTAAAGCTTGCTTATTAGGCAGCTGACCTTGATTGGGTCTCAGATTAGATTTCCTTTTTATAGGTTGTCTCTTTTGATACCTAATCTGTTGTCGAAAGTTGAGGTCTCTTCGAAAGAACCGGTTCCTCTGTTGATTCCTCGGTGATGCTTAATCGATTAGGGTCCATTTCGCTTTTCCGACAGGCACTTGCCTTTACTTGCTCGTGAGTCTCTTTCCCTTATCAGATACATGTTTAGCTTTTTGTGTATCTTTGTCAGAGACTCATTTGATTACACCCTTCTGAAGTGAACCAAATGGGGCTTTTGAGGATGTAGAAGGGTTCTCATACCCAATTTCCTTCTTGTTAGTCGGCGTTCGAAAATAGGTGTTCATATCTTGAACGGTTTTTGATGACTTCGTGAAAACCTCTATTTTCTTGCATAAACTATCCTCGATGAGATTTTAGACTCTCATGTAGTCGGAATAGCTCATCAAATTTAGCTTTTAGAAGTTTGAAATCATCAACTTGCTGTTTGTTGATTGCTAGCTGATCTTTAATCTGCTTCTCCTGATCAGAAGATTTAACTTTAAGAATTTTAAGTTCTTGATTACCTTTCCCGAAAGCGGTTTGGTGATTTCGATTCAAGCCAGCTTTACTGACATCGTTCTCTTTAACAAGCTGATTATTTTTTATCCTTAGCATATCATTTTCAGCTTCCACTATTGTATAAGTGTCTACTTTTGCATCGAGAGATCATCAAGCAATTGCTCGGAGTAGTAAGCAAGTCAATCTCTCCAAAGGAGTGCTAATAATAGGCCGGTGTGGAAATTGAAAAAAGGTAAGGTTTGGAGGTTACCTCAGATTGGTCTTCCTCCCTGGCCATCAGACAGATTTCATCATCATCTGAAGAGAATATCAGATCTTCATGGTCGAAGAAATCATTTGCATTGCTTATCGAGATGTAAATCTTCTCTGATGAGTAGCCAGAGTCCTCAGAAGGCAGATAGGAATCATCAATTCCTGATGTGTCAGCTACCAAGGCTTTTCTGTCTTTGAAGCGTAGCTTTCTTTTGTTCCGCTTCTCTTCTCTTTCTCTAGAGTCGTCCAGGCGTCGAGTTTGTAGTTACACCGGTTTCTCGCAGCTGAAGCATGATCCATGATCCACTAAAACTTCCTCTTGCCAGGTGAGTCGCTTAAATCTGTAGGATCTCGCCAGTGACTTTCCTTTCTGATAGTAATCTGAACTCCTTCTGCCAGATCTGTTATCTCTTCTCTCATCTGACCGATCATCTCTTTTGTCATCTCTGTGATCCCTACGGTCATTTGATCTGGACCTTTCTAGTGATCTGTCAGTTGGCCTCCTGTTTCTTTTGTCTTGATAATCCTTGTAGAATCTGCGATACTTACCAAGTTGAATATTTGATCTTTCAAGTTTCTTGGTAAGCGAGCGTCTGCTTCTAACTTGCTTATGATGTTTCCAACAGGTTCAGTGGCCTTTGATCTGCTGTCGGTTGCTTTGAATGCAACTGATTAAGATGTGGAGGTTGAGGCTTCAGCAGGCGTCTCTTCTTCATCTGCTTGCCCTCTTTCGATTAAATCGAACTCATGGGCTTTAAGGCTTAGGAACAAGCTACTCGGCTTCATCTTTGCAATGTCTTGGCAATCCTTGATTACCGTGACTTTCATGTCCCATTTCTTGGTGAGAGATCTCAGGATCTTGTAGTTGATGTCTTTGTCTGACATCTCTCGTCCAAGTTCTCGTAGCTTGTTTACTGACATGGTGATCCTCCCATCGAGTTCGTTGATGGTTTCATTTGGCAACATCTTTAGCTTTTCGAACTTCACCAGTTCAGCTTGTAGTCGGCTGTCTTTGATATGATCATTTCCTTCGCACATCTCAACAAGAGTATCCCACATTTGTTTCGCTGTTTTGAGATACTTTATTTTCACTTTGGTGATCTTATCCATCGTCTTCATGATTATATGTCTGACGATTGTATCTAGAGTATACAACTTTCGTTCTTCTGCATCCATCAGGGCTGGACTTTTTCATACAAGGCTTCCAGGTGCATGATCTGGATCTCCTCCAACCGCTGGGTTGTCGTGATATATGATGATGGGTCCTCGTTCAATGACTTCCATCATTCTGCCGCTTATCGATCCCAGATGGGTGCACATATATATAGTCCAATCTGCATACTCATCAATTGAAAACTTAGGCAAATCATGATACATACCAGAGGTATTATCCATGCTGAATGTGATTTTTGAAAACGAATGAGTTTAGAAAATGGTTTTTCAAGATCTGTTCAAATGACCACAAAGACTCTTCCTCAAGAATCGATGATACTCAAAGTCAGTGGTCTGTAGAACCACTGCTCTGATACCACTTGTAGGTCCCGAACGGGTTTTGTGAGGGCAGAAGTCTAGAGGGGAGGGGTGAATAGACTTCTGAAAACTTTTCATGCAGATCAGGTGTGATTGCAGATTGCCTGATCAGAGTGCTAGTGAGTCAGTTTGGACTTCAATCTTACTGAGTGCCTGAGGGCAGATCAGTTTGATATCTGTCAGTTTAACTGAGAGTGCGGAAGCTTGTAAATACCCGTGTGAAAAACCAGTTTTATCAAAACAGATTCTCAAGTCAGTTTTCAATCAGCTGACTAAGGTGTCAACCTGATCAGATCAGTTGCTTGGTGCAGACTGATGTTAACTTAGAATATGTATGCAATTTTAAGCTAAGTTGTGTGAATAGTGTAAAGCAATAAAGAGCAAGTAAATGCACACAAGACTTTTTATAGTGGTTTAGACGAAACCCGTCTTACGTCCACTCTTCCCTTAACACAAGGGCACCAACTTAACCAACTGGACTTAGTTTATTGTGTTAGTCCAACACCCAACAGATATTTATTGAGTTCACACTCAACCGATTAGAAATCAGAAACTAGAAACCCTAATCTGAAATCTTGCTGTGACAAACTTAACCTAACTTTGTGATTGGGTAAAGAATGTTTGAGGGTTCCAACTAGAAATCTATCCTAGTGTTTATGTAGCCAAACTGCTAGAGGATAGGATTTCTTTCTAGAACAATGGGGAGAACACTTAAGAATTAATCTTCAAAATCGGTGTTCTTCGAGCGGAAATTCTACTAGCTTTTGCTTCTTGATAATTTACATTAATATTGTTGTTCCGCTTTGCTCTGTTGACATTCTCTTCACTTTACGAGCAATCCCATTTTATTGACCACGAAATCAAAGAGCCGTTGGAGAGAAATTTGAATTTCGGGCTATATTAGGTAGGTTGTAGAATATGATTGTGACGTGCTCCGAATATCGGCGTGGTCATAGGCATGATTAGTGTCGTTTATGTCCGCAGCGTCGAATCCCGCATTGTCAGCTCTTTTTGTACACGTGTCACATTTTTCTTGGCTTCGCGAGATGGCACTTCAGAATTTGTCCGTTATACGATTGATATTCCTTTTGTAGAATATTCGTCTTATCTGGTGTACCATTTTGGTTGACGCCAGGTGTGAGCTGACTTGATCAGATAACTGATCAGTCTACCTTGTAGAGTCTTCTGATGCAGATTGTCTTAGCACAATATGCAGACTCGGCTGATATAGGTCTTCGATCTTCAGATCTTCAGGTAGTCTTCGGATCTTCAGGTGACTCTGAGCCTCAGTGTCTTTAGTCATACTGAGTCTTCAGGTTTGTTAATGAGTCTTCAGGTTTATCTGAGTCTTCAGGTTTAACTGAGTCTTCAGGTTCATCTGAGTTTCAATGTCGTCTGTCTTCACCTGGTCTTCTGACTTCTTGTCTTCTGATTTGTTCTTAGCCTTCTGATCATCTGACCTTATCTGGGTCATCTGATACTTCGACTTGACCTATACATATTGAGTTCCCCCTCAATATGTGACCTATCTTTTACATCAGCTATCTATACATTTCAGCTGGTCATCTTAATCTGATTCTAAGTCATCAGTCAGCTAACAGGTCTGACTGGTCCTATTACAACCTGTTTGGGAACTTCCATCAAAACTTAAATACAAATTTCCCAACACTATCCATCTTAACCCATATTACAGTCAATATGGCTCCCGGTTGTTATTTCCCGTGTTTAAGATTATCTAGCCCATTAATTAATTCAAGCCACTGAAATAGCTTTCCATTAATTAATATCTTTTGTCCTTGGTTAAGGAACGATTCAACATTATTATCCATACCGGAAACTAGTTCCACTTGCAAGATTTGGTATGATAAAACTTATGAACCTCCCAAGGGGGCAAATCGAATAAGCGTACTTGCACACGATTCTCCGTATTAAATCTTAGCAATCGCATGTGACCAATAATATTGCCCAAGATATAAAGTATTGAATCTCGTTGATTCTCTACCTGTAATAAGTCAAAGCAATAATTACTAACCACACGCGATCCTATTTAAGGGACGAAGATTAAGAAATAACGAACCACTGAGGTCTAATTCTTCCTAGTTCAGTTCTGAAGAATTTGTCCTCCTGTAGGTCCAATTAAGTGCACTAGACATGCACTAGTGTAATCTCTTGGTCAAGACAAGCCAATCTGAGCCTTACACTTCAACCTTTCATGATGGATTGTTCATTTCCATCTAGGTCGTGAATGGTGTACTTTTGGTTACAAGGATCTGTTAATTTAATCTTCTGTGATATGGTATCACTAAATTAACTACAATGTAACACGTACTAATTATTGAACAGTTATGCAGTAAATATATGTAACATTCGATGATATTTAAAGCATCAGTGATAAATAATTTATTTCAGTAAATAAGACCGAAATTCAGTTTGATTATACAAAGTAAAAGCATACTTTCCAGTATAATCCCAACAATCTCCCACTTATACTCAAAGTCTGCTTTTAAGTATACTACAACACATCTCGTGTAGTTCCTAATACGTGACATCTAATGTCACCTATACGAACCCAATAATATCTCCCACTTATACTGAAAGAAGATTGGCTACGCACTTGACAACCATTCCTCCCACATGTCTCTTGAATGTTTCCAGAGGCAGACACTTTGTGAAAAGATTAACTAGGTTATCCTCCAATGCGATCTTAGCCACCTCTTCATCTCCTCTCTTAACGATTTCTCGTCTAAGATTTCTTTCCTTCAGTGTGCTTGTTTGACTCGTGGACTCTTGGTTCCCTTTTTGCAACTTCCCCTAGCAAATATTGCTAGACAAATTAAAAATTCCATCCAAGTCCACTAAGAAGGTCTAGAGCCAAACTGGTTCCTTCACTGCTTCACAAACAGCTACTTACCCGGCTTCCATGGTTGAGTCAGTGATGCATTTCTGCTTCACACTCGTCCATTTCATAGCTACACTTCCCAAATGAAAGCACACTAACTGAGGCAGATAGTTCCTGGAATCTATGTCTGATTGGAAATCCGAGTCCGTGTAGCGATGGAGATTAGACTGTCTGACTGATAAACCAACATTCTATCTCGAGTTCTTTTCAGATACTTCAGAATGTTTTTAACTACCGTCCAATGTTCTTTCCTCGGGTTACTTTGATATCTTGCCACCATGCCAATGGCAAAGCAGATATCCGGTCTCGTGCACAGCATTGCATACATAAGGCTTCCGACAGCCGAAGCATAAGGAATGCCTTTCATGTCATCTATCTCTTTTTGTGTCTTAGGACACATTTCCTTGGATAGATGGATTCCATGCCTGAAAGGTACGAATCCTTTCTTGAAATCCTGCATGCTGAATCGCTTCAAGACAGTGTCTATGTATGAAGCTTGCGATAAGCCTGTCATCATTTTCTTGCGATCTCGAGTAATCTTGATCCCAAGGATGTGCCCGACTTCCCCTAAGTCCTTCATATCAAACTGTTTTAAAAGTCATGCCCTTACATCTGATAACACCTTTACATCGTTCCCGATGAGCAGAATGTCATCTACGTATAGTACTAAGAATACAAATGAAGTTCCGACACGCTTTTTGTACACACAACTTTTGAAATCGTTTTGATCAAACCCATAAGACTTTATTACTTGATCAAAACATTGGTTCCAAGCTCTGGATGCTTGTTTGAGTCCGTAAATGGACTTCTTGAGCTTACAAACTAGGTGTTCTTGGCCTTTTTCAATGAAGCCTTGGGGTTGTTGCATATAGATTTCTTCATCAAGACTTCCGTTAAGCAAAGCCGTCTTGACATCCATTTGCCAGATTTCAAAGTCGAGATGCGTAGTAATCGACAAGAGAATTCGGATGGACTTGAGCATTGCTACAGGCGAAAAAGTTTCCTCATAGTCGATCCCTTCTTTCTGAGTATAACCTTTTACCACAAGCCTTGCCTTGAAGGTTTCCACCTTCCCGTCCGGTCCTCTTTTTCTCTTGGACACCCTCTTGCAACCAATGGGTTTGACCCCATTAAGTGGTTCGACTAGCTCCCACACTCTGTTATGATCCATAGAACCCATTTCGGCTTTCATTGCTGTTTGCCAAGAAACCGCATCCTTGTCTTGGATTGTCTCATCATATGTCCATGGGTCTGATTCGTCTTGTCCGGGAATCAAGTCCGAGGACTCTCCTATCCCCATGAATCTCTCGGGCTATCTTACAACCCTCCCACTACGACGAGGTTCCGGTTGTGAAAGTGTGTCGTTTGGTATGTCATCTTGTACAGTTGGCAATGAGGTTAGCCCCCTTAGCTCATTTAAGGTAATCTCATTTATGGGTCTTCTTTCGTTCATATAGTCTTCTTCTAAAAATCTAAAGTGGTTGCTGATTACCACCTTTTGATCTTCGGGACCATAGAACATACACCCTTTTGTTCCCTCGGGGTATCCAATAAACAACCTTAATTCTGATCGAGGATCCAATTTTCCGGCTTCCTTGTCCAACACGTAGGTCGGACACCCCAAATTCTCATGTGTCTCAAACTGGGCTTGCGCTCGGTCCACAATTCTTTGGGAGTTTTGGGAACTAATTTGGATGGCACCAAGTTCAGAATGTAAGCCGTTGTTTCCAAGGCATGACCCCAGAACGACTTGGGAAGATCCGCATAACTCATCATAGATCTAACCATTTCCAAAAGAATTCTGTTTCTTCGCTCTGCAACCCCATTTTGTTGAGGGGTTTCGGGTGCAGTTAGCTGGGATGCAATCCCTTTATCAGACAAGTAGTTCAAAAACTCATCGCTGAGGTACTCGCCTCCACGATCGGATCGTAGAGACTTGATACATTTTTCCCTATGATTCTCTTCTTGAGCCTTAAATTCTTTGAATTTCTCAAAGGTCTCAGATTTATGCTTCATAATGAAAATATAACCGTACCTTGAGTAGTCATCAATAAAAGTGACAAAATACTCATAACCTCCCCTTGCTTTGGTTGACATTGGACCACATACATCTGTGTGAACGATTTCTAACACTTCTTTGGCTCTATTCCCCTTGGCTCTGAATGCCCTCTTGGTCATTTTACCCTCCAAACATGATTCGCAGGTTGGAATTGGTTCACCTTGGAGAAACTCCAGTGAACCGTCTTTCACCAACCTTTGGATCCTCTTTGGATTAATATGTCCCAATCTTAGATGCCATAGAAGTGTCCCGTTCACGTCTGATGAACGTTTTCTTTTCTCGGAAACAGTTGATGTGTTATAGGATGCATTTCGTGAGTGGTGTGCACAGTTAATTGTATAGAGATTTTCCATCAATGTCCCATAACAGATACACTCATCATTTCAAGAAATGATGTCATTCTTATTAGAAGAAACTAAGTATCCATTAACAGAATTTTAGAAACTGGAAGTGAATTCTTTCTAAAACTGGGAACATAAAGAACATCTCTTAAAATTAAAACTTTGTCTTCAAAAGACATGTGCACTTCTCCCACTGTTTCAGCTGCCACTCTCGTAGCATCGCCCAGTGTGATGAGGATCTCACTGCCACTAAGTTGTCGGATCAGTTTGAACCCGTGAAGCAAACATGATTAGTGGATCCCGTATCAACTACCCACAAATGAGAAGTATACGCCGCTAAACAAGTTTCAAGAATTAGTGCGTGAGAATTACCTTTCTTTCTGGCCCTTTTGGGGTTGGAACAGGCAAACCTCCATTGTCCTCTTTCACCGCAGCTTAAGCACTTCCTCTTTGGATTTTCCTTGACCCCACCAGCATTCGTCATCTTATCATTGCCCTTGACAACAGTTGAGTCTGATTGCTTATGGCCTCTGGTCACCTTCTTCTTCTTGTCATCCCTTGGCCTAGAAGATGAAGACGGACCACTTGCCATAAAATCTTGAGTTTGGTGCCCCATCAACATCTCTGCCGAGACCAAAGCTTGCAACAAATCAGCTAGCGAGGCAAAATTGCTCAAAAACTTTTGGGCAGAGAGTGAAGTACCAAATTCATCTGAGTCTCCAGATTATAATCTGCACTCAGAACCTCAAGTTTGTTCAGATGGGCCATTAATTTTGAGGACGTAATCCCTTACGGGTTTGCCCTCCACCATTTTCAGCGATGACATCTCTCGCAAGGTGATCTGACGAGTCCCGCATTTTTGACTCGTCAGTTGACTCATCTGATTTTGGTGTGTCAAGAATCCACTTGTGCTTTGTGCAGTTAGGACAATTATAATTTTTCGTTTCCAATCAATATAGTTTCCATACTTATTCTTTTGACTTTAAGTATAATAGCAGTGGATTAAAAGGTTACAACATGCTGAACTGAAATAAATAATAATATGCATAAGCACAAATATATCACAAGGTTCGATCGCATGTTTCATATTAAAATCTCAAAAAAATATTAACATGCATCAGCCAACATCTCAAAACAGTTTATATAAGCCACGTGGGTTGGGTCATTATTTAAACACATTCAAGCAGGTTACAAACAAGAACAGTTACAAACCTTTAATATCCAGATTAATAGTTGGCTCCCACTTGACCAATATAAAATTGACAGGGACTTCGGGGAAGTATATGCATATCAATTTTATACCTAAGTAATAACCATGATTAAATACATAATTATTATTTCGCTTTGAACGAGCCTCGTGGGGAGGATCATCGTCGCCACTAGTAATAATCCACAATCATCCATTTGGAATTTATTCATGTGAAAGCTATCTTTTGACCGTCCCGTGAGGGGAATTTCTCCAAAAGAATTCACAAATAAATAAATCATGGAGGTCAAAATTAATTCAATTTTATTATCCGGAATAAAATTGTCAATTAATTGTTTAAGCATACTTAGTAATTTTCGAAAGTGAGATTTTTCAAAACATTTTATCATGCATCGAAAATTTAAACACAATTTAAATAAGCATAAAATAATGCATAAACATCAAAACAAAAAAAATTAAACATATTGGGCACATATATCCAATTGTCATGGTTAATTTTGTCATGTCTTGATCTCGAAATCGCGTCTTCATAGCCTTCATCATTAGGTCTCAAAAAGCTCCCACTTGACCGTCTTAAAAAATGCCTTGTCTAGCCACGTCATCGACCGGCTCACGGCAATGGAACACGTCTTACACTCCGGTTGTGTCGTCGGCGCCGTGTTCGTCCTGTTTTCTAAGCGCCCGCGCCGCGCTACTCGCCATCGGTGCTTCGTAGCTACTCGGCCCGGTCGCGTGACCCGCGGATCTGGCAGGCCTCCGTCTTGCGCACCCCTTCCTCACCCGCGCGTCGCCCGCGCCGCCCTCTGCGGCATCGCCCGGCCAGCCCACAAGCCCTCGACGAAGATCCACCCGCGCCGCGCCTTACGCCGCGCCTAAAATTGATCCAGCGTCGCTCGACGGCTGATAGCCTCACCCCCGCTGTCTTGCCCGCCCGCGTCTACGTCATCGCTGCGTGCCTCCTTGGCACGTTTCGCGACGACGACGCCGGCTTACTCGCTTGTTTCCAGATCCCGCTTTTTATTCTTCGTCAGCCTCGTTTAGATCCGGTTACAATTTATTTACAAAAATAAATAAACCTAGATCTAGACTAGTCTATTATATTGATCAAATCAAACAAATTCTAATCTACTCGTGGATTTTCTCACGAGGCAAAACGAATTCGAACGAATCGAATTAAAAAAAAACAATTTATATGCATGCATAAATAAACACATTAAATTCCATGACAATTGGATACCTGCAAAAAAGATCTAGCAATTCTACTATCCAATTTCAAATTTAATGAAGACGAAATAAATTACAATTTAAAATTCAGAGCCCGAAACCGAGGCTCTGATACCAGTTGTTGGGGAATTAATTGCACGGATCTATTGTGGATGAATATTTAAATACAAATTTAATTCTAACAATTATTACTAGCATGAATTAATCCTATATTAATTCAAATAATAATTCAACAACAAATCATGCATATAAACAGTTCACATAAATCCTACGCATGCAGAATTGCTACGGGTTTACGTGAACTTACCTCTTGGAGTGGCAATGGTCTCGTCGATTAAAAACACACCAAAAAGCCTTCCCAAGTATTCCCTAGTCCTTGCTCGTCAATCTGGTGGAAGGAAGCTCGCGAACAATTAACAAAAGGGAAAATAAAAATTTGTTGCACCACCTTTGTGGATTTACTAATTTTTCAAGCACATGGAACACTCACAATTGACGTTTTTCAAAAATACACAATCTGTCGACGTTTCAAAATATTTGATATTTTATCGACGCTGATATTTTCCCGAAAAAACCAATTTTCGTGTGTTCTGGGGATGAAACATTCATCCCCTATTTATAATAGAGAGGGGACGAAAATTAGGGCTCAAAATAGGGTTAGGAAATATCTTTTCTTGATCTCCAAGAAATCTTGAATATATCCCATATATTCTTCTTTCCATGTGTATTTTTCCACAAAAATCTCACACCCTTATTTAACCCATTTTTTCGAAATTAATAGGAGGCTTTTCAAGATTGGATCTTTCTTGAATTTATGAGATATTCTTGTATTCCAAGAATACATATCTTTTTCCATAAAATCTTTTCAAGAAAATCAAGAAAATCCTTCTTCCTATTATTACTCTATATATTTCGAAAATCACAATTAAAGAAACCAAGTGGGAGATTTCTTGAATTTATGGGATAATCTTGTATTCCAAGAATACTTATCTCCTTTCCATAAAATCTTTTCAAGAAAATTCTTCTCCCTCTTTTTCTTTAATAATTTCAAAATTTAAGGAAAATAATGCAACAATAATTTATTTTATTTTTAAACACCTTTTTTCAGTTATTGGACTTTATGTTGGGCTACTTGAGGGGCCTTTAGGAGAATTAAGATTGGACCTTCCAATGGATCTTGAATTATCAATATTGAGCCACAATATTATTCAAGCCCATAAATATTAATTAATCCCACTACATAATTAATATTGCACTATCCATCTTAACTCATATTACAGCCAATATGGATCCCGGTTATTATTTCCCGTGTTTAAGATTATCTAGCCCATTAATTAATTCAAGCCACTGAAATAGCTTTCCATTAATTAATATCTTTTGTCCTTGGTTAAGGAACGGTTCAACATTATTATCCATACCTAAAACTGGTTCCACTTGCAAGATTTGGTATGATAAAACTTATGAACCTCCCAAGGGGGCAAATCGAACAAGCGTACTTGCACACGATTCTCCGTATTAAATCTTAGCAATCGCATGTGACCAATAATATTGCCCAAGATATAAAGTATTGAATCTCGTTGATTCTCTACCCGTAATAAGTCAAAGCAATAACTACTAACCACACGCGATCCTATTTAAGGGACGAAGATTAAGAAATAACGAACCACTGAGGTCTAATTCTTCCTAGTTCAGTTGTGAAGAATTTGTCCTCTTGTAGGTCCTATTCAGTGCACTAGACATGCACTAGTGTAATCTCTTGGTCAAGACAAGCCAATCTGAGCCTTACACTTCAACCTTTCACGATGGATTGTTCATTTCCATCTAGGTCGTGAATGGTGTACTTTTGGTTACAAGGAACTGTTAATTTAATCTTCTGTGATCTGATATCACTAAATTAACTACAATGTAACACGTACTAATTATTGAACAGTTATGCAGTAAATATATGTAACATTCGATGATAGTTAAAGCATCAGTGATAAATAATTTATTTCAGTAAATAAGACCGAAATTCAGTTTGATTATACAAAGTAAAAGCATACTTTCCAGTATAATCCCAACAGACTTCACTACAATTGTAGCGAGTTCAGAGATATGGGAATTTTGGATGGATGTAAGTTTTTATAAACTAGTAATTTTCTGTAAATATTATTTTAAACATATTTTTTTTTTTTTGATTAAACTGGTTGATGAACAGTCTAATTCTTATAAAGACTCCAATGAACCATTATGGGATGTGTTAACAGTTTTATTTCCAAGACCATCATTACAATCAACCATATCAGATTGGCGTAGAAGACAAGCAATTGATTTGATATAACCTATGTTTGTATTTTGTTATTTTGAACGTTATATTTCAAATTATAAAATTCCATGACTATTTGCTACTGAATTTAGTACTTACTTCAATTATAATAAAAAAAAATTAATTGTGTATGTAATTCCACCAGGGCCTAAAACAACTTTAATTATGAAAACAGGGCCTAAATTTTTTTTGCTCTTACAACCCATTATGGGTTATGTTACAGGCCCAAATAATAAAGCCCAAAACCGATATTAATTCTCAAAGTTGTTTAACGTTTATCAATTAATACATTATATTATACAGAAGATTCCACCAGATACCAAACTGTGAAGCCGTGAATTTCTACCTATCGGAAAATGAGGACGTAATATTGACGGTGGTTTATCTCTCGGCTTGAACCGCGAACATTTGCCAATTCCATTTGCATCATTCACTGGGCATAAACAAAATCAAGGTAACTGATACTCAATTATAAGCTCTAACGGTTGTACTTCAAGGGTTTTAATGTTTATGTTGATAGAGTTGGATTGATGATTGATGCAGCTTTGAAATTAACTGATTATTTTGGAATGCAAGTTATATTTTGTTATTTTGACGGTGGTTTTAGTGTTCAATTAAAACCCCATTTATTTAATTAATGTGTGCAATGATTTAGGGTCTTAAATTTGGGTGATGAATGCTTATACGTGGTCTGATTATATGCGAGTTTTAAGTTTTTACTATTACTTTTATTCGTTTTACATATGAGCTTTACTAATGTTTGAAGTTAAGAAATTAAATAGAATAGTAACACTAACAATTGAAACAGAGTAGGAAAGGAATTATATTAATGTATAAAATAAATTAAATACAGATAGATATAAGATGAAGGAATTGGAATGCAAGTTGGAAAGAGAATACACCTATTTGTAACCCCCAAGGGTTGGCCTAGTGGTTGTAGGATTGAGACTTAGGAGTATGCTCCTCTCTACATCTCAGGTTCGAACCCTCTCAGATTTATATCAACTCTTGAGATGGGCTAGTCCATACACAGCTTAGCTCTGCCTTGAAGTCGGGCCCCCGCTAGTGGACGGTGGATTCTGGTCCCCCGGATTAGTCGGCCTTTGAGCCGGATACCGTGTTATCAAAAAAATAATACACCTATTTCTGTTATATCCAATAAGGTTGCTTCATCAATAGCCGTTTTCAACTTATCGTGCGTCATTTGAACATCATATATCCTACTCTGTTTTACTATAGTTGATTGATCACTAATAATCCCTACCAAAGAAGCTGATTTAGTATTTTGCCTTATGATCGATTTATTTTTCCAATTTAGAAAATCGTATATAAAATAAAATATACCAACCACAACATTTTAACGTTTTACTCCTAACAAGAATAATTTATTTGTTTTGTTTGATGTTGCAGTTCATTATGACCATGTTTAATATAGACGATTGTATTCCTACAAGAGTACCCACTCGTGCTGATACCTACAAAATTATGACCACAATAAAAAACGGTTTGGGTGTCCAAAACATGAAAAAATTCAAGAATTCATGTTTCGGACACTTTTTGAAGATGCCACATATACAATTTCAAGGCCAACTCTACGTGTCTCTACTTTTTATACAAGACACGTCCAAATGTAGGTCAAATATAGTTTTTAACATCAACGGCCATGCTGCAGACTTTGGCCCACGGGAATTTTCATTGATGACAGGTCTTAGTTTTGGTAACTTCATGTACATACCCGGTACTTCAAAATTCTACAGTAAAATCTTTCGATGGAAAAAATAGCTTTTTTTATCAGATATTCAGAGTGCATTCATGAAAGAAGTTGACAGTGAATCAGATACTAAACTGAAATTGGCCATGCTTCTAATTATTTATTAACTACTGTTTACTCACCACAGTACACGCAAGAAGATTGACAGCCAATACATCCACTTAGCTGAAGATTTCAATGTATTAAACAACTACCCATGGGGCCGATTAGCTTATGAGTTTCTTGTCAGTAATATACGTGATATTATGCAAAGGGTAGAAGAGAAAAATGTGATTGAAAGATGCAACAGTTATGGGAAGAAGTCGTATATTGATTGCTATGGATTTGTGCATGCACTCCAGGCATGGGCCTACGAAGCAGTCCCGGACATTGACAATTTATGTGCATCAAGGACTGCAGAAACAAACACAGAATGCCCCAGAATGTTGTGGTGGACATGCAACGATAAAATTATATTGAAAGATTTGAAGAGACAAATATTCATATCACAAACAACAGGTGACAGCCTGTCGGATAATGTATGTGCGATATTTTTTCAATTATTTGACAATCTTTATTGTTACAATGATGTTGTATTTCCATTCTTAATTATATTTTATTTTTTGTTAATGTTTTGTACGAGAACAAGATACTTGTGAATCAGAGATTGGAACCGACGGAATACGAGAAGAATAGTCCATATTACATTACCTCTGTGCAGTGGGAAGCTGATCATCCACGTCCACCTCTACCTCAAACTCTACCTCGTTCTAGAGTACACATTAGACGAAGTAAAGGTAAGCGTCGACTAACTGTCGAATCAGATGAGGAAAGTGAAATGGAGGAGAATGTACAAGAACATAGGGCAGAAAGCAGCAAAAACACACGCGGTTCTAACAAAGGTATTCGAGCTGAAATTGACAAAATTAAAGTTTGGCAGAACGATATTGCTGGAAAACAAGATGACATTGTTGCAATGTTGAAAACAATCATGAATCATATTGGTCTGACAATTCCATAATATACTCGAAAACATAATGCAACGTCTCATCAACACTGTGATCCCTCCAATGAACGTGTAATATGTTAATCAATATAAAATTACAGTATACAATATTAAATAATATTCAGATATATTTTGTAGAAAACTTTATGGAGCAATATGTTTTGATGTTGATAGGATGATGGAGAAAAACAGACGTCACCATTTGTCGAAGATGAAGAAAAAAGACAACAACGATCGATGGAGAATCAAACTGACAATTATGCAACTCCACTTCAAGACAGTTTGTTTTCTGATGCCGAAGAAGGAGAACTCGATAACCAGGTTTGAAAGATTATATATTTTTTGGCGGTAAATCTAGTTAAATTATTAACGTTGATTTTTATTTATGGATATTAAGTGTAATCTATATTCGTAATTACAAATGTTAAACGCGCACAACCAAGCGATGCCAGGACAATACAAAAAGATTTACAATCTTCTCAGGATGATGTGCATGAAGATGGACAAAACCCATGCCAGGTTAGGATGTTTTGTTGTTTAAATCTATTGAAATGGTTATTGTTCATTGATAATTAAAATGTGTTCAGAAATTCCAGTCTCCACTTGTTGATGATCAAACTATCGAAGATGGATTATTTTCTCAAAACGATGATGTGGATTGTAATGCAACCATTAATAAAATAATAGTAAGCTAATTCATTATTTGTAATAATATTAGATAAACACTTGCATGGATTGTTCATAATATTTTTTTAATTAACAACATGATATCAACAACGATGAGACGCTACAGGCGACACGGGTTGTTAATGAGAGGTTGAATGTGAATTTTGAAAAAAATGATGTCGATGTGGTTTCGAAAGTGTCGATGAAAACAGTGGAGAGGAAGGTGGTTAGGAAGGGGAAGAAGAAAATTGAAAAAAAACAAAACATAAGGTGAGGAAGAAGAGGTGAGATACAAGACCAGGCATAGTAAGAGGCTTGGGCCAACGCTTCTTAGTCCATACACAAACCCTACGAACCGTGTTACCAAAAAACAAAAGCAGAACGAACCGACGATTGGTAACTTGTCATCAATGTATGATCCGATGGAGCCATGTAAAGATAAGAAAATACAAGATTTTGACATATGGTGGACGAGGGCAAAGGGAAATGATGATATAATTGTTGACCTAAGTTGTGGAAACCGTAAGATCATGCCCACATGGTTCAAATCCTTATGGGAAACTATGAGATCGCTAAACTCAGAAGTAAGTTATTTATGCTTCAAATTCTTATTTGAATTTTTTTTTTATTATATGAATACCTTATATCAACTAAAATTGTCGATTAAATATTTCAATAATCTGAGTACTGAAATAATTTTTAAAGTATTCATATTCATTTGTTGCGCTGTTAATAACTGAGTTATGTTAATGGTTAATTTACAGCATATAGATTCACTACTTCTTCTTGTCGTACAAAAGTCAAAGTTGTGGCCTCACAGATTCCTCAAAGACTGGACTGTAGTTGAAAACTTCTTTTGGGTACGTTGTCATGATTAAATACTGTTATTATACACCATTCAATTGGTAATATGATATGTTTTAACGGTTTTGTCAACGGGAAAAGTTAACAGCCATGTACACCAGTTGGTCATCAGCAAAAAAAGATAATGAGAATTGGGATTGGTGGACTGTTGATGAGGACATAATGAAGTGCATAACCGGAGAGGTACAAAATAATGGACATAACTTACCATGGTCGAAGGCGGGTAATGTGTATGGTGTTGCAAACTGCGGGAACAGTCATTTCGTGCTTTACGAGCTAAACATCGACACTCGAAATATTGTTGTATACGACCCCATCACAAAAGACAATCGTTGGCCAAAAAGGATGCCCAAACATTTCCAAAACATTGCAGAAATGTTGCCATCTTTATGTAACCAAGGTGACGTTTGGGTTAGGACGGTGGATGAATTAAAACACTGGACCATACAGAGACAACCCGAAACTGCACAACATCAAATACAAAAAAGTGATTGTGGGATAATGTGCATCAAGTTCTTAGAATGTCTGGTCATTGGGCATGAACTTCATCACGTTGATCCGGAAATGCGTGGAATATTCAGAAAAGCATATTGTGCCGAGCTCTTTGCCACTGAAGAACAATATGGTTGTTAATTATTCGAAAAACAAACTTTATTTTACCAACCCTGACTGGGAATTTGCCAACAAATATTATGACACATTTTAATCCCTTAAATAGTTAACATTTCACTTATTTGCAAATTTATATGGTTATTATGTTTATAGTAACTTATTTACACATGTAAATCATTTGCCAACAGGGATGTTGCAATGCCAACTTATTGCCAACCTTCAACCCAACGAGTTAAAAAAATAATAAACACAATACTAATGCATATAATTCAACGAAATGAAAGAAAAATGAAACAATTACATTGCACATAAATCAAAACTTAAATTGATATGTTGCCAACGTGTTGACAACATATATGCCAACTACTGCTATTACTGGCTAAATTATAAAATATTATTGATGGCTTTAAAACAATATACATATCCAATATTCAAAAATGCGATTACACATTGCAATATAATTCCTCACAAATATTTAAATGAAGCGAGTGCCAACTCATTATAAGTATACACCAACTATATGCTGACATCATTGCCAACTGCTTCACAACCTTTAAAAAACCACTTAAATTTATATTTAACACAGAATCCGCACAAATATTTAAATGTAGTGTGTGCCAACTCTTTATAAGTATACGCTAACTATATGCTGACACAATTTCCAACTGCTTCAGAACCTTAAAAAAACAACTTAATTTATATTTAACTTATATTTAACACAAGCTACATAACTTATCAGAAAAATGCTCATTGGCAGGCCAATGTCATGTTATCAAAAATCATCAATTTCTAAGTGACAATATACATTAAATCAAAAATAAACATTAGTGAAGTAAACATCATCAATATTCAATACTACAATACATCATACAATCCATTGATTACAAATTCAAACATGATGGTTAAACATATGCTACTGATAAGATTGGTTTTAATTCCACATTAGCATCAACATAAGCGATTCAAATTCAGCATAATACTGTTAACTCGAACAAATTTTGGAAAAACCTACTATCAAATGTTTATTAAATAAAATTTATTTTTATTACAAACAACGACCGGTTTTGGACATTTTCTCTTCGTATGACCACTTCCCCGGCACAATGAACACCTGCGAGGTTTAGGTTGTTTAGATGTTCCTTCCCCATTGCCGGACTCTGCATCATCCACCATGGTATCAATTGGAACATTTTTTTTACACGTCGCACTATTTAACGACAAGCTACATAACTTATCAGAACCTTTAAAAAACCTACTTAAATTTATATTTAATGACAAGCTACATAACTTATCAGAAGCCTCACAAATATTTAAATGTAGAGTGTCCCAACTTACATAACTTATCAGAAGCCTCACAAATATTTAAATGTAGCGTGTGCCAACTCTTTATAAGTATACGCCAACTCTATGCCGACACAATTGCCAACTGCTTCAGAACCTTTAAAAAACCACTTAAATTTATATTTAACGACAAGCTACATAACTTATCAGAAGCCTCACAAATATTTAAATTTAGCGTGTGCCAACTATTTATAAGTATACGCCAACTATATGCCGACACAATTGCCAACTGCTTCAGAACCTTAAAAAAAAATCACTTAAATTTATATTTAACTTATATTTAAGACAAGCTACATAACTTATCAGAAAAATGCTCATTGACAGACCAATGTCATGTTATCAAAAATCATTCATTTCTAAGTGACAATATACATTAAATCAAAAAAAAACATTAGTGAAGTAAAAATCATCAATATTCAATACTACAATACATCATACAATCCACTGATTACAAATTCAAACATGATGGTTAAACATATGCTACTGATACGATTGGTTTCAATTCCACATCAGCATCAACATAAGTGATTCAAATTCAGTATAATACTGGTAACTCAACAATTTCTGGAAAAAGCTACTATCAAATGTTTATTAAATAAAATTTATTTTTATTTCAAACAAAAATCATTCCTTTCTAAGTGACAATATACATTAAATCAAAAATAAACATTAGTGAAGTAAACATCATCAATATTCAATACTACAATACATCATACAATCCACTGATTACAAATTCAAACATGATGGTTAAACATATGCTATTGATAAGATTGGTTTCAATTCCACATCAGCATCAACATAAGCGATTCAAATTCAGTATAATACTGGTAACTCAACAATTTCTGGAAAAAGCTACTATCAAATGTTTATTAAATAATTTTTATTTTTATTTCAAACAACGATTGGTTTTGGACATTTCCTCTTCGTATGACCAATTTCCCGGCACAACAAACACCTGCGAGGTTTAGGTTGTTTAGATGTTCCGTCCCCATCGCCTGACTCTGCATCATCCACCATGGTATCAATTGGAACATTTTTTTTTTTTTCGCCGCTATTGTGGTTTGTGCCTTTACAAATAGAACAAGAACCCATATTCTTCTTCTTCTTATTCTTCAAGTTCGATGATGAAGACTCGAGTGGCGATCGTATTCTTCCTCTTTTTTGGACGACCTACTTGCTTCGGGCACGCAGGAGCATTGCATACAAATTTTTTTATGTGATAAGGCGTTACCCATTCATCAGGGGATGGTACAAGCATGACAATACCACTCCACATTGCTTGTACATGATCAGCTTTATAAAACTCATCAACAAAATAATTGATGGGTAACCTGCATGCCTATGGTAAAACATAAAAATGTTCAAAATAACATCAACTAAATTATTATACAAATGAATGTAGTAAAATTGATTCTTAAAACTTATTACCTGATTGCAGCAATTGCATGAGTACAAGGCATCCCTTCTAACTGAAAAACGCTACAACTGCATTTACGATTTTCCAAATCTACTATCTGACTCTTGGTACCATAAACAACACGATATTTACGATTAGAAAGCGGATGAATGGTATATTTGTCAGCGATCAAACCCATACAGGACAAATGAGTTGCGACCTGAGAACATAAAACACTACTACCAGTAATCACTTCCGTTGATCTAACATGAAACCATTCTTGAATAACAGTCCTAATACTTTCCAAAACATAAACAATAGGTTTCGCAAGCGCCCACTTCAGACATTTATTCCACGATTCAGCTGCATTAGATGTCATGAACTCGTACCGTCGAGACTTGCAATCCACTCGGGACCACCTCTCAGGTTTTGCATTTTCCAAAGTCTTCATGATCTTGCCATTGTCAATGTGTCGAAGGGAATCCATAATTCTGAGAAAAGTATTTCATTGTGATTAATATAATTATTGGTGACAAGAATAAAAATAAACATATATATATATATAATAATAAAAAAATATAAATAATTTTTTAATATTTTACTTCCTGTATTTGGACGGACGGTGCTCATATGCGGCTGAGCGAAAATTTTGTACAACTTTTTTACCATACACAGCTAACTTCTTTTGAAGGTGTCCATGTTGAGCTCGTGGAAAAACGATCTTCACAGCGTGAATAATGGATTTGTGTTGATCGGAAACAATCACCAAATCTTTGTGATATTCATGTCCAATTGCATCTTTTAATCTATCTAAAAACCAACACCACGACTCATTATTCTCCACATCACCAACACCCGTAGCAATTGGAAAAATATGATGATTGCAATCCTGGGTTACAGCTACAAAGACAACTCCCTTGTACTCTCCTTTTAAATGTGTCCCATCAATAACGATCACAGGCCTCCCGTAATTAACAAATCCTTTTATTGATGCACCAAGAGCGTAGAACACATACTTGAACCTACCTTGTTCGTCTGTTTTTATCTGTCCAACGCTATCTGGATTAGCAACCTTCAGCTCATGCAAATAAGCTGGCAACATCTTAAAGGAATTTTCAGAGTCACCATATATCATGTCGTCAACCAAACGTTTACTAATCAACGCCTTACGGTATGATATGGTCAGCCCATGATTTAATTTCAAATCCTTCAAAATTGATGTAGGCAACTTTGCAGTATGAGGGTCTTGTTGTCCAACAGCATAGTATGACGCGATTACTTTAGCGGGCAAACTTCGTCGAGAGTTTCTATTTGGATCCATTTGACATGTGTGACATTTGAACTTCGAAACTGAAAAAAAATCCTTTTCCCCGTGACCATGAAACACAAAATCACAATTGTTATACTTGCATTTCAAAAGCCATCGACATGGATCAGATTTTTTTACACGGTAAGCAACTCTATTTAACAAATGATATATTCCAACAGACATGCACATTTCTGATTTGCTAGTAAAAGTGTTGTCCAAATTGATTACGCCGGGTACCGCATTCGGGATTTCACTAATGTTTTCCTCTTTATTAACACTAGGAATTGTGCAAGGTGAAGGTATACCTGGGATGATCCATCGACGCTTTGAATTTGGAGTATGAATATCCGGTTCAGTATTTGACTTTGGCGTATTCTCAAACGATTCGTAATCAATAAAATCGTCTGAACAATCATCACTCGAATCACTCGTATCATCCTCAATATCTACAACCTCATTGTTGTTATGACTTGGGAGATGAGGTTCATCGCCTACAGGGATGTCGTTTGAAGACATCGGTAAACCAAATACGGACCGTGGATGTGGACTTGGTGTATGATTTTCATCAGCAATATTTGATGCATTCTCAAATGAATGGAAGTCAATAGAATCACCAGACGACTGATCACTTGAATCATCCATATCAACATCAATTCCAACTAATATCTCCTTTTCCTTAGATTCAACGATGTCATTATGTAACAGTTTTACACGATTAATAGCATCGAAACTGTCAAGCAATTGAACAAAGCCCATCTCTGTCGTGTTCGGGATTGTTGAGCAACTACCAACAATAACATCAACATCATGATGCACAAAATCCTGCACATCACTTTTAGGTGACACAAAAAGCTCCGGTTTACACGATGATCTTAATACGCTTTCCAAATCTTCATCATTTTTAATAAAATCACGCCACAGATTACCATGCAAAGAAACAGCCTCAAAAAATTGAACATCGCCTAGTTTTATGTCACATTTTAAAATGTGATTCAGATCACAAACAAGTCTTTTTAAACTATAACCTTGATCACTGATCTGGAAAGCAGTCTGCACACCACCTACATAGGATTTACCATCCCATTTTCCATTACAATGTATGAACAGATATTTTCTTCCAACCATCTGCAATGAGTGGAACCGGATGTAGAAGGTATCATACAAATGAAACATTTAAGGTTTTCTCTAAATTACAACCAAACAACATTCTAATGTAAATGATGCAGTCTTGTGCTATTTATACAGTTGACTATAACAAAGCTTCCTATCAAGTATATGACCTTTTCATACTTACAATTTTAACTATTCTAAACAACTTTAAACCATAGTCAAACTTGTGAATTACTTTAAAAGACAGTATAAAATGTATACCTTTCAGTTGATGAAGTTATACATTTCAGTCTATACACTAATACATTAGCATAGAACTATAGTTAATACAAATTTGGCAGTAAATATATCAATTGTGTTCTTCTATATATCCAAATCTGTTCATAACTACAATCTAGACTGTTGTAAAAAACTATAAGTAATGTGAAAAATAATTAGGGTAGTCTAAACAACTATAACAGTAATACCCGTGATAGCTTAATGGAAATAATCGAAAATCTGTTCTATCTTCTAATCAGGTTATGCCCACATAATATTTCGATAACAATTACCAATTAATACAAATGCCCAACGAAAATAGAAACCAATCAATAAATATGAACAAGAAAAATTGAAATTCGGCCTAAAACGTGTTAGAATTACTTACGTTACCTTCAATAATAGATGGGTTCTCGCTGTCGATCTCAACACACATGGCGGTAACAATGCAATCTGGATATTCGCCGACGCTCTCACGCATAAATAGATGGACCGTCGATCTCAACTAAATAACAATGCAATGTCGATAGTCGCCGTGCTCTAAACTCCAACACATCGGCCGACAATTTTAACAGAGCAAGCATATGAAGAAGACGACCTAAAGTCTAACTAAATTGGTAGGTATGGTACAATAAATAATAAGGACGTGTTTGGATGATAAAACAATGATAGTAGGGATGGGATGAAAATACAAGGTTTGGAAGTGAGAGTATTTTTGTCTAAAGATAACTAGGGCAAAAAAGTTCTTTTTACAGAAACGGGGCAAAAAAATACGCGCATTACAAATTGAGGGCAAAAACGTGTATTTCCACTTATATTTTTATGCCTGAAGTTTGATTAATCCAATCAGTTTAACACTAACCGGTTCTTAATCCGGTTTGGCCGCCGATTCGATTATGAAAACACTGGATATATCGATCATTATATACATCCAGAAGTGCATCATTTTTTTTAACGATAGTAACTTGTGTCTGACTATGAATATAAACTCTGTTGATGGCAAATTTGCTTAGGACAAGTAAAAAATATTTAAAAATGATTTCGTCGAACTATGAAATTGAGTAATTCGAACATTTTTTAACAAAAATAAAATAAAAGTTATGAAATTCACTGAATCGAGAAAATTGATTCATGACAAGAGTTATTGAAGACCAAGACCAAGACTTCCAAATAAAATTAAAAAGATTATGTATCAAAAAAGAAATTAATACTTATTAAACAGGTCATGGTGAGGAACTTCTTCAAGAAAAGAGTATAACAGTTGGTTAAGAAACCCATGTAAAATCACATAAAATAGACTTGGAAAAGTTAAAAAAAAATTAAGTGTCCACTTGGTTGGGATAGTCAAATGAGGTAATTATAATTATTTCTATTAAAATTGTTTAACAATTTTGATGTGCATGTAATTTGAATAGAAGTAAGTAATTGATTACCCTACTTTCATCACTTACTCAACCTTTTTAACATGATACCCAATGTTAGTTTTCTAACCAAGCAATATCAGTGCAATCAATAATCTCATAATAATTGACATACTCATTACCATTATCATTCTCATTTCTAAGTCATACCAAATGGACCATAAATGTAACTATATAAAATTTATACTACGAGTCAGCCCATACAGAGCTTAACTCTGGCTTGAAGTGGGGTTCTGCTAGTGGACGGTGAGTTCTGATCCCCCGAATTTGTCGGTCCTTGGACCAGATATCGAGTTGAGTTGGTATGCTATGAAACTTGTTCACCGTAAAATTACTTTTTTTCTAATAGACATACTCTTTAGTAATATAAGTCACACCCTTCAGTTAACACTACGATACCCTTTGCTATAATATAAGTCACACCCTTCATTTTTATGAGTAATACCTTTTATAGTAAATAGTCATACTCTTTAGTAATATAAGTCACACTCCTTAATCAGTTTCACCGTGAAACTTGTTTACCCAGTGCAAAAAAAATTTGCACTTTAGTTCAAACTAGATACACTTTAGTTCAAACTAAATATTACAGTGCAACGTAATTTTTGCACATTGTACCTAAGAGTAATTTTCCCATAAATTTGGTATCTTAGAGTAATTTGGGGCAACTAATTAGCCCAATAGTAATAAAATCCAAATGATAAACGGGCGGGGTTTACTCTTAATTACCGCCAAAATCAGCATAGATAAAAGTGAAAATTCGACAAACCGCGGAAAATTTCACGTCCCAAAAAATGCTTGGCGCCAATATTCAATTTCATCTCCCTCTCATAAAACCCTCATTCTCCCCATTCTTCATTTCCAGAAAATCTCTCTCCCTCCTCGAATTTGTCTACTTGATAACCCTGTTTTAACCTAATCTTTCATTTCGTGTTCAATTTTTTGTTTAATCTGCGAGAGGTCGCCATGGAAATTGTACCCGTGGAATTAGAATCCATGGAGGTGAAAGTGAAGGCGGTGAGATTGACCGTCGGATGCGAGATCTCTGAGAGCAATATTCTCAAAGCTCTATCGCAATCCGAGAACAACGTACGCGCCGCTATTGATCTCATTCTCGATTCATCCTCGGCGTATTCATCGGCGCCGCATTTGGCAGCGCAGAAAACCCTCACTTCCACCGGAGGGGCAAGGATCTCCACTTTTCAGGTAAATTTGTCTAATAATATTAAGGAAGGAGTGGAGGAATCTGACGGATTGAATGTAGTGGTACTGGATTCGTTGAGTGTTGAGAGTGTTGGAAATGGTGAGGTTGCGGTAGTCTTAGATAATGAGGGGGGTAAGGAGGTTCTAAAAAAGTGTAGAATGGGAGTTGGATTGGAGGAGAGCATTAAAGGGAAAGAAGAATCTAATGTGGGTGTATTGGGATTGGAGGGAATAAGTCGTTTGAGCTTTGACGAGTGGCTAAGTTCGAATAATACTGAAAATAAAATAGAGGAAGATTCAGGGGTTTTAGAGGGCGAGGGCGAGGGCAAGGGCAAGGGGGGCATTCCAAAAGAGTGTGTAATCAGTCATGGGTCGATGGGTAACGTTAAAGTGGAACTAGAATGTGATGTGGTTCTTGGAGGAGAAAATAAGATTCAAAACTCCGAAAAAACATTGGGAAAGGTGGGAAGAAGTGGTCTGAGCTTCGAGGAGTGGTTAGCTCTGAATCATTCTGAAAAGAAAGAGGAGGAGAAACCTGGAGTAAAAGAGGAGACTGACAAGGACATTGAAACATCCAAGGTAGTAAATCAAGAGGCTATTTGTGTGGAAAGTGTCGGTGTTGGAGTGAAGGAGAGTGTGAAAGTGAAAGAAGAATGTGATGTGGGTTCTGTGGAAGAAGATAAACGGTCAAATGATGAAAAGGCATTGGTGTTGGCTGAAAAACGTGATTTGAGCTATGAAGAGTGGGAGAAATTGCATTATCCTGAATCTAGAGTGAAAGAGGAGCCTAAGCCAAAGATACAGAAAAGTCGGGCAACTGTAGTGAAGAAAGAAGCAAATGAGGTTATCAACGCTCAACCACTTAGTGCAAGAAAATTGTCTGGTGATGATTATAGAAAGATTATGGGACCTTATAATAATAAGCCTAAAAAGAAGAAGGTCGAGGAAACGACCCTAAGTTGTTTGGTACTTGAGGATGGGGATTTCCCTGAAGAACCTGATTGGTTGTTGGTGGGAAGGACAGTGGTTACGGGGCTATCAACGACAAAAGGGAGAAAACTAGAGAATAATGAGATTGTGCATTTTACTTTTCCCAGTCCCACTGTGAGGAGAAACGCTAGTACTTATTATGCGAGTGCTAAGTCTGTTAATGCTGCTGCTAACATTGTTCGTTTCTCAACCAAAAGATCCGGAGAGGTATATTTAAGTACATTGATTACATGTTTTGTTTATTTGTTGAAGATTGATATACGCTTGTAGATATTTTGAACTATGTTGTGGGATTAATCATTTGTTTTCTTTTCTTATTAAGTTATTGGTGCTATTGATTTTTAATTATCCATTTTCTTGATTAAATCTAGACCAGTGCTTGATTTTTTTTTAATCTAAAATTAACTGTAATTGAAGTATGAATGGCGTTACATTTTGGTGTTTTCTTTAACATGATTTCATGGACAGTCTATGGATTTACTGTGGTGTTCTCTCTGCTTTTGTTTTTAGATTGGTCGTTTGCCAATGGAATGGGCGAAATGTCTGATTCCACTTGTACATTCGTCTAAGGTGAAAGTTCAGGGTCACTGTGTGGCTGCTCCATTGAATCTGCAAATGATGCAAGAAATTATGTTGTATGTGAGGTAATATTAAGCTTGCTTTTATGTTAAGCACATAACTTTGCTTTAGTCATTTGTATCTATCTAAAATTCTTAATCTATCTGATCAAAGTCTAGAAAGATAGCTCACAGTATGACATCTGCTCTTACTGTTGGAATTGCAGTTTCTACATTCATGAATCTATCTTCACTGGAGGGGATATGTCATCTTGGAAGCTTGAGCCTGCAAACATTGATGCCACCATATATCCTCTTTTGACCCTGTTTAAACTGCTGAAAGTTCAGCCATTTCAAAAGGCTGAGTTCACACCAGAAGAACTTGATTCCCGGAAGCGTGGGCTACAATTAGATGTATGTATGCCTGTATTTTGGTCTATTTACAGGAGATTGGTTTTAAAAAATTCAGCTAAATATTTACTGCATCATGTTCCTCTGGTTAAACTGTCAAATTCTGATGCAAATATGATTTTTAAACCATAATGCATATGCATCTAAAAAATACTCATTTTCTTGATGTTTAAAATCTTCAGGGTGAGTCATTACATGCTGCCCCAACCTTGCCTTGTTTGAAGAAAAGAAAGGGTAGTCAAGGTCAAGATCATGATAAAGATGAGCAAGTTATTTCAGAGTCATCCTTGAATACGCTTGTTGGAGCTGTTGATATGTATAATTTAAAGGTAATTAATCTATCTGCCTTACGAGTTCAAGTGATGTTGGACTTACAACAGCTAAATTAAATCTTCTCACATCTTTTAAAAATTATAGGAGATGGAGCCTCCTGAGACTCTGGCTTGCAGTTTAAAACCATACCAGAAACAAGCTCTTTATTGGATGTCTGAATTGGAGAAAGGTGCAAATGCAGAAGAAACAGAAAAGACTCTTCATCCATGCTGGGAAGCTTACCGCGTGTGTGATGAGTACGTACTTTCGTCATCTCTTGTTATTAATTCTTACAAATTGAAAAACTAGCAATCTTAAAATATTATATTTAAGATGAATGTAAAACCATCTGCTATTTACTCATCAACTGTTTTCTGTTCTTGATAGGAGAGCTCCGGGGATTTATGTAAACAAATTTTCTGGGGAAGCAACTACAAAATTTCCAACTGCCATGGAGATGGCAAGAGGAGGGGTGAGTCCGTTATCTTATTTTTGCTGGCTTAGTTTGTCATTAGGATAGTCTATTTTTAGCCACTTATGATATGCCAAAATGAAAAATAACCACTTGTTCATAATAATAAAAAATCAGTCACTTTAGTCAGAAATAGTAAGATTCCTGATTAACTCACTGGCTTGAAAAAGAGAACACAGGAAACAAGTTTCTCAAGTGAAAAACCTATATCAGTTCTAGTATTTTTTCAGGCCTGCTGGTTTGTTTAAATTTTAATTATTAAATTTTGAAAGAGTAGCTAGTTTTCATTTTCTTTTTGATAGGCCAAGTAGTTAAAAGACTATGAAGAAAGTTAGATCTCTAAATTTCCCAACTGCCAACTGATGGATATACATGTGCAGATTTTGGCTGATGCAATGGGACTTGGGAAAACAGTGATGACAATTGCTTTGATACTGGCAAGGAAAGGCCGAGGCATCCCAGATGATCAACAAGAAGAGGATGAGGAAACCATGACTGAATATATTAGGAACAGAAAGCAAACTTCTGGAACTATGAAGAAACCAAAAGGTGGAACCCTCGTTGTTTGTCCAATGGCCTTACTTAGCCAATGGAAGGTGAACCTCAAACTGAGCCCTAAAGAAAATATTTTTTGTTTTTGGTTGGTTTTTAAGAAAGAAACTTGGTTTATGTTGCACATAAGCCTGAAGTAAATTTTGTTTCATGTTATGTTTGCTAGGATGAGCTTGAAGCCCATTCAAAGCCAGATAGCATTACAATCTTTGTTCATTATGGCGGTGATAGAAGTAATAATCCTAAGGTGATAGCAGAACCTGATGTTGTCTTGACAACATATGGTGTTCTCACTGCAGCATATAAAAGTGTAAGTGGTTTTTCATTTTTTTTTACTTAAAATTAAAATAATACTTTTGCTGATTAATTCTCTTTGTGTGATTCAGGATAATCTTAACAGCATTTTCCACAGAGTTGAATGGCATCGTGTGGTTTTAGATGAAGCCCACACCATTAAATCATCAAAGACTCAAGCTGCTCAGGCTGCATTTGGGCTGTCCTCGTACTGCCGGTGGTGTCTTACTGGCACTCCTCTACAGGTATCTATAATCTCTGAAGATTGAAAATTGTGACTAATTACTTTAGTTTTTGGTAATATTACATTCTGTTATTTCTGTGTTTTTATGAGTGAATATTTATTCTATCAATGTAGAACAATTTGGAGGACCTGTACAGCCTTTTGTGCTTCTTGCATGTTGAACCATGGTGCAACTGGGCATGGTATGAAGTCAATGATCATCCTTTTTTTAGCAAATTATTCCGAGAGTTTATTTACTATGCACTTATATCCTTCCTCTTCCCAATTCTTTGCACTTTTAGGTGGAACAAGTTGATTCAGAAGCCTTATGATAATGGTGATCAGAGAGGTTTGAAATTGGTGAAGGCAATTCTTAGGCCACTTATGCTGAGAAGAACAAAGGAATCTAAGGATAAAGAAGGAAGGTTAGCACTAATATTTTACAGCCTCTTTTCTTCCATTTTTCTCTAGCCTTTTCAACTTCTAAGAATCCCATTCTTGTAATGTAGGGCTATACTTGTACTCCCACCAACTGATGTCCAAATTGTCGAGTGTGAGCAATCAAAAGCCGAGCGTGATTTTTACAGCGCCCTCTTCAAAAGATCTAAAGTAAGTTTCTTGGTTTAGTTTCTTGATTGATCCACATTTCATGTAAAATGCTATCTAAAGTTGGATATATGTATATATTTCTAAAAACAGGTTCAATTTGATCAATTTGTTGCTTCTGGAAAAGTTCTTCACAACTATGCCAACATTCTTGAGCTGCTACTCCGATTGAGGCAATGTTGCAACCACCCATTCCTTGTTATGAGGTAACAACAAAACTGAAACCCCATTCAAAATTATAAAAGCATTTTCTGACTCAAACTGTCTACAGTCGAGGCTATACAAATAAATACGCAGACTTGAACAAACTATCAAGAAAGTTCCTCGAAACCCAATCTGGTGCAGGCCCTTCTCGGGCCTACGTTGAAGAAGTTGTGGAGGGCATCCGTAGTGGTCAAGTCTCAGAATGCCCCATTTGCCTAGAGTCCTCAGACGACCCTGTGTTGACCCCTTGTGCTCATAGAATGTGCAGAGAGTGTCTTCTCACCAGCTGGAGAACCCCATCTTCTGGACCCTGCCCCATCTGCAGGCAGTTGATTCATAAACCAGAACTGATCACTTGTCCATCTGAGAACCGGTTTCAACTAGATGTTGACAAGAATTGGACTGAATCATCAAAGATAACCAAGCTCTTGGATTGCTTGGAGGGTATACGTACATCGGGCTCTGGTGAAAAGAGCATAGTGTTTAGTCAATGGACTTCTTTCTTGGATCTCTTGGAAATTCCACTCAGAAAGAGAAATTTTGAGTTCTTGAGGTTTGATGGGAAGTTAGCCCAGAATAAACGAGGGAAGGTGTTGCATGAGTTTGCTGAGAGTAAAGAAAAGACGGTAAGTGTTTGTAATTTGCATTGCATAATCTTTTTCATTCAATGCAATTATGCTGATGAATAATTTTATTTTTTCTATGTTTTAGGTACTGTTAATGTCCCTTAAAACAGGTGGTGTTGGATTGAATCTCACTGCAGCTTCTAATGTCTTTCTAATGGTATGTTTTCTGCAATTTTTTCTTCTCTATTATACTGACATACATGTATTACATCTCTTTGATGGTGAAACCTTGCATGTTGTAGGATCCATGGTGGAACCCTGCAGTAGAGGAGCAAGCAATCATGAGAATTCATCGGATTGGTCAAAAACGAACTGTTCGTGTTAGAAGATTCATTGTCAAGGTATCATTTCCTTTCAAATGTCATTATTTAAGCAGAAAGAAAGAAAAGGTTCAGAATCATATGCCTAACAGAAAAAAAAGACCCTGATTTCACTTTACAATGAAGTTGTGATTTTTGTTCATTTTTCAATTTTTTTATTTTTAATATGTTATAGGACACTGTGGAAGCACGTCTTCAACAAGTTCAAGCAAAAAAGCAAAGTATGATATCTGGAGCGCTTACAGACGAGGATGTTCGAACAGCCAGGCTCGACGAACTTAAAATGCTCTTCAGATAAATATAAATGCATCAACGTATTTACATAAGAATTAAATTATGATTAAGGGTTAGGGAAAAGGGCAATTTTGTACAAATCTGTTTTTTGTGTTGTGGCATGTATAGCCCTAATGACCAAGTTTTTGTTCATTGATTCTCTCCATCTTCCTTGTGTGCATATTTACAAGTTCACTTATTATTGTAGAATTTGTAGAACTCAAGGATTGAGGTTGAAATGACAATAGTAGCCTCGTCTACTAGTTTTCGCAAAAGATAGCTGCACCTCCATATTTATATGTTAAATGAGTTGTGAATTGTGATTGAATCAGTTTTGACACTTGAAAGCTTTAAGTGCTGCTTAGAATGTGATGAATCAGTTTGATAACAAAGATTAAATTTGTTCTGGAGTGTATGTTTCAAATTATCTTTTAACCAATGAATAAAGTTGCAATAAGGTCCTCCCTAGCAATGTTGAATTCAATCTATTTGTTAATAATCAATTTGATCTTTTTATCTCAATTCAATTTAAAAATTGTTGAGATAATAGAAAATGACACTCATGTGCGTTCAAATGTAGTCATTAATAACCAATATGATAATTTAAACTCAATCGTATATTCAATCTAAAAAGTAGTGAGAGTGTAGAAAAGTACAATCCATATGCATTCAACCATAGTCATTAATAATCAATTTAATATTTTAATTTCGGCACACATTCAATTTGAATATTAATTAGTATGGAATAACTGCTTTCAACCATAGTCGTTGAGGACGGGGGTACAATTTCATCCAAAAATAAAAAGTAAAAAAATCTATGAAATAGCCTTGGTGCAGTCAGCATGCACCTCTTCTTGAGGCTTGGAGGTAAATTACTAAATTTCTTTTTAGAAATTAACCTGCGGAATAGGTCTATCTTCAACATTCATTCATATTTTGTATTCTAGGGTTTCTACCGAATTCTCTCTCACCATTGGAAAACTTTAGTTGGCACCATTAAAACTAAAGGCAGGAAGTGAGTTGAAAATTACTAGAATTATTCCTAGTTTTTCTACATATCTCCAGTTGATGGGATTGTAAATTTCTTAAATTTATTGTCTCAGATTTTGCCACATCCCTAATAATTAATAAAAATTAAAAATGGCATTTCTCTCCCCTCATATACAAATTTTCAAATTTACGGAATATCTCGTCAAATTTTAACCACATTCTTTCCTTTTCATTTCTCCCTTTTAACGCGATTTCCTCTTCATTTCTGGCATATTTTACATTTTTGCTCCCAATTAAGTGTAGTCTTATTTTACAAATAATTTTAATACATATAACTACTGGCTTTCATGATGATATATTAGTAGAAATGGTAGTGATTAATTTTGGGTTTGATTCTTGTGTAAAACCAGTCATAACCCAGTTGTAATTTTTGTGCTTTACAACCTCACTAACTGAAGAGGATCCACATCCATAAAGTAGAACAAAATATTTTTTCTAACAGAACTCTTGAGTTTAGATAATTTAATCATAATCCATTCTCTTATTAGATATAGGAGCTAATATCACAATGTACTTACGTTAAAACACACAAACACAACATTAGACAACGTAAGTTTATTATACTGACATAGAGGAGTGTTTGAAATGTGCAATGTTCACTAGTTAGTATGTACATTTATATACACCATACCAGACTAAGGTACATTAGAAACAGATTGTGGCTTCACATTTACGAGTATACATACACAATTATAGACGTGAGAATGACTGGATCGAGCTTTCGTGAAGACACAATCACGCCTCATTCCTTTAATAAACATACATCGATCATGGGGCTGCGTACGGCTTTGAGAGGTACTGGCGCCACTCCTCCGGCATTCCTTGCCGCAATTTCAGCATTCTTACCGTATGGTTTGTTAATGGTATGGCAAGGATGTCGTACTCCTTCGGTGCCTGCAATGCAACATAACATGATGAAATATGAAACCCGAGAAAAGGACACTTTCGTCATTTCTCTCTCAGCATTTTTCGGTGGATTACACCCTACACGCGGTGCAATATAGGGTGCAGATCAATGATGAATACTATAAATATGGCTTTTAGCATACGGGCGTAATGCATCAACATACCCTAAGCTATTAACTTTTTATTTTTAAAAGCAATTGAAGTATTAAGATTTTATTTCATCAGCGCCCTCAAGATGAAAAATTGATGGAATTTTTCAATTCGTGTTAATGGTCCTGCTAAATAACATAATTTTTATTAATATCTAATTTTTGTACAAGTCATTTTGACCCTAATTCTTCAAGTGATTGATGCCTAAAATGACTCGCGAAAAATATTTTTGTATATTATAAATATTAAAAAAAGCTGACATGTCTACTATTTGACAATTATACGTTGAATTGAAAAAGTCAATCAATTTTCATCCGAGGGAGCTCGTGAAATAAAACTTTGATACTTAAAGGGCTTATTAAAACAAAAAGTAGTTTAGAGACCTATCGGAATAAAAGTTAATAACTTAGGAACCTTTTGATGCATTATGCCTGAAATAAAACAATATCTAAATCAAAGAAAGTACCTTGGGGACCTTCAACAATTTCATATTTACTTCCTCCAATGTTTTCTGTCCTTTCCTTGAATTACATTTGGAACAGGCAGTAACCTGTTATAGAGATACGTGATGCTGATAGGCAATATGATTAAGATACTAGAACATTAACTGAAATGTGAGATTTTATTAGGGAAGAGGAGATTTTGAAATTCTCCTCAAATATTAAAGGTTAATGAACGGACTATATACATATTCTTTTGAGGATTATCTTACCAGGTTTTCCCAGGTCCACTTTCCACCACGTGAAATTGGAAGAATATGATCAATGGTCAGGTTCTCATTTGAACAACAGTATCTGTTAAGCATGTCAATAATGAAATAATAGTCATAAAATAGTCCACGTTATAAAATGAAATAACGCACTAGACTATAAGATCACTGATATAATTTCCATTTAGCAAAGCTTTCATTTAAACTGCAGCATTTAGGTCCGCAAAGAAGTGTAGATGGCATAATATTTTGTTCTAGCTGAAGAGGCAGTTTATCAGGAATTTATAGGTGGCGCTTGGTTCAAGTTCTTCAATGGGAATGGAGATGAAAATCTCTTTTCCCTCTACGCCCCCGGGTATGTTGGAGAAAGGAATGTCTCAATAGTCAATGGTGGTTACATCATTAATGTTGTGCTCTAATTTTGGAAAACAAGGGACAAAAAAGGTTGTGTTGGTTGCGGACAGGGGAATGCTTGAGGAGAAACGGAAATAGGAGGGAAGATAGTTAATCAAAATGGGCAATGATTACCTTATATAGGAGAAGTAGTGGCATGGATCATCTTTTTTTCTCATTTACCACCAAAATTACCCTATACTCATTCTCATTCCCATTCCCATTGAAGAATATCCAACCAAGTGTCCCCCATAGTGTATTTTCCCAATTGGAAATACAATTAAAGCCTAAGGAAAGCAAATATAGAGGTATTAGTTAAGAACTCACTGACACGTGTAATTGTCACGATGTAAAATATTTTTTCGACTTAGGCCTTTTTTCACCTTCCTCCTTCTGATAACTTGTAGTAAATGTGGAACCTGGGAGAGTTCATTCACAATCACTGATCAGTACGAGGTAAATTTAGGAAAAAGGATAATGTAGAAAGAGGATAACTACAATTACCTTTCAACTGAAATAGTAAATCACGAATTTTTTTCTCCCCAAATCACAATTGTAAGAGCTCTTTAAAATCATTTAGTCACAAAAAATCATAAGGAAAATTATTTACAATGATATATTTAAGGAGTCTTCTTATTATATTTCTTTGGTATAAGGGTGTTACTAAATTTTGCCATCAAATGATACAAACTGCTGAATTACATTTCTTAGATATTACTCCCTCCGTCCTAATTTTGATTAGTCACTTTCCGTAAATAGCGTCTTTATTTTGTGTGGCCATTTCCTAAAAAGGAAATAAAACAACTTTCAATACTATTTAATACTATTATTTCCCTCCACCAAACCCACTTTACACTATTTAATACTATTATTTTCCTCCATCAAACCCACTTTACACCATTTAATACTATTATTACTCACTTTTTCTTAATCTCCGTGTCTACAGTATTAGGCCAATCAAAATTAGGACGGAGGGAGTACATTTTTTCGCAGTTTTCCAGTCACTCTTTTATCCCCTCTGTGTCCTCTATTCTCCATTATTTCTCTGTACTTCTGTCAGCATTCCAATCTCAAACGACTAAATTTTGACCACAAATGAATACATTTAAACATCCAGTAAATCTGGAATCCCCTCTGTATGAATTGTAAATAGAGTACTTAGTTTATAAAAAATGTATGGACAATTATGTGAAGGGTATAACTTCAACAACCTTTTGGTATTGTCCAAACATTAACAGTTGAGGAAGCAATGTAAGCAAGTTGATTTTGCAATTAGGTAAGAGGGAGGGGATGATTCGTATTATCCATTTCACATAGTAGGCAATTAGCAGTGCATAAATATAGTAATAAGAATACTGAATTAGGAAACACAATAGAAAGTAAAGTTACTATTATTGCACTCCTCGATGGCTTCATACCCTCAACACAGCAGGAATGTAGAAGGAACCACTAGGAGAGTTTATAGTTTGATCATAATATTCTAAAACATCAGCCTGCAGTTTAGCAAGAAAATAATCAAATCAAAATGAGACAAATTTGTGATTAAACTGCATTTATAAAAGGATCATTATAGTTGATGAAAAACAAAATCCAATGAATATATCTGTTACTTATGTTTCTTCGATTCATGGTCATAAATAAATTAGCAAGGCTCTGACCTTGTCCATGAATTCCAAACATATGGCTCGTTTCCAGCAGACAACATTAACAGGCCTGACACAACAGATTTATGTTATTTTCATAACAAATTCATAAAAAATACACTAAAACAACAAGGCCTAGTTCATAACAAACATACATAACTCATAGTCAAACCCTGTTCATTAAGATTTGTGTTCACTGTGCTGCAATAGGTTATGTCATAATAAAATTGCGACCTCTCATTAATATAATAAACTAGTCTCTAATTTAATATCATTGCAGATGAAACAACTTGATGACCTCAGAAGGCTTAAAACCAGAGTGACAGCTTTAGAATTAGTTTAATTAAAAATATTCTGGATTAATTGTCTCTCATAGTGAAAGTTTATAAGTTCACTAACTTAGGGGCAAACTGCTACATAACCTCTCAAATTTCAAAGTTCCATTGATTTTGAAAGGAAAGGTTCTGATCAACAAACAAAGGCATGATCACTAATAAACCGTGCTCAGAAATTAACCTTACAACAAAACAACAATAAGCAAAGCAAGAATGAAAAGTAATTACGGCAGACACTAATTGAGCGTTTCTCTCGTCAAGTGTTGGAGAGGCAATTAAAATATCAAATAGTCCTCCAACTAATTCAGATAAAGTATCATGATAATCTACTCTTGGATCCACAAAATTTTAGGTGAGTATCATACTGTGGAACACACTAGGTGTAGCATCTATAAACACACTATATCTACTCCAAAATTCATCAGGAATTGCAAAAATTATGCCTCTAAATCAGCAATCGCATCACCTATTTAAAAATTGGCAGCAATTTAGTTCTAGGTTGGAGGCAAACCTGTAGGAAATGTCCAACACCAAGCCTCTAAATCCAGAAAGCTCATCAATCTCAAATTCGGAGTCATCCTCCAACACTTCATCAAAAACTCCATCGGAACTATTAGTAGCAGATGACGACGGCGCCGACGAAGACGACGCGGAGGCATTTGCAGCAGAAGCACACAGCTTGCGCTTCCGATCTCCTGAAGACGAATACACAAAAACTCCGCCGCCGCCGCCGAAATGCTTGACCTTATAGCGGTGGTGATTGGTGTCGAATCCGATCGATAAGCCGTTAACATTAAAGAGGGATTTTAGACGGCCACCAACTGTAAATTGAGCCATCAATTCACCGCTTTGTGTTCGCAGAATCAGAGACAATCGAATCAGTAACAACTAAAACTGTTAGATTTTCAATTATGAGAATCGAATCGTTCAATGGCATCAAGGTATTATGCTAATAATGCTACCAAAATGGTGGAAATGATAAACAAAAGGACGAAAAAGAAAGAGTGTTTGTTTCCTTCTTTCTTTCTTTTTTTCCAACTTTGGTCTGTGTTTTCACGTAAAATTTTGGTGCCACATATTTGTGCCTTGGCGTTCTGAAAGATCTCACGCAAATGACGTTTCTACCCTAACAATATCTTTCTTTTTAGTCAATGTGATGTGACGAAATAAATTTACGAGCAAACCGGGTTGAAATTTGGGGTTAAAAATCAAACTAAATTATTTCATGTTTGGTTCGAGATTATTTGATTAGAACTTGTTTAAGCATGTACTCCCTCTGTCCCATGAGGATTTGAACATTAAAAATGACACGCAAACTAAGTAAAATGAGTTTTAGTGGGTTGAGTGGAATAAAATAAAAGTGTTGGGGAGACCCAGGTTCGATTCTCTTTGGGAACGAATTGGAATATGAGAGTTATAAGGTGAATTTGTGGAGTGTTTGGGTGTTTGGTGTACTAACTACTAACAACTAACAATTAACTTTGTCCGATAAAAAAAATAATAATAAAAAAAATAAATGAAAATAAGGGTGTTGTGAGTGTATTAATATTATATTTGTTTCCATTTTGGAAATGCTTAAATAATGTTGGGACGTCCAAATAAGACAAACGTTTAAGTAATGTTGGGATGGAGGGAGTAATAAATATTTATGTTCGGTATAATTTGAAGCTCGACTAAAACTAGCTACGTAAAAGAGATAAAATAAGTGTATAAATATTAAATTATTTGAGCTTGATTCATGTTGTGTTCGAATAAAGGTCGTTCGAGTTCGATTAAATTAATTATCAAGGAAATTTAAATATTTTGTAGTTCAATAATATTTCAAATAAACTTGAATAATATGTGTTTGAGTCAACTCGATTCATTTACAACTCTATGTGTAAAAATATAATTTCTCATGAAATAAAGACTTTCTAGTCCAAGTTTCACACTCTAAATACTCACAGGTCCAACTTATTTTTTTAATTACTCTCAAGTCCAAGGCCCCTATCCAAAAGCCCAATATACCCCCAACCCTAATGATATCAGCCGTCCACGCTCTCTCTTCCTCTCCAACACACGACGACGCCCAGATGCCCACCACCCAACTTGCAGACGGCGGAGCCACCACACTCTAACACAGGCACCGCCTGCATACGGAGGAGTAGTCTTCGCGTCACCTCCTTCTGAAGCCATTCGCGATCCCGTCTATGTTCGACGCCAAGCGCCTAATCGGTCCAGAGCGACATGAGGCGACACGATGACTCCAGTGGAGAGCTTGAATTTTGTGGCGGAGATGAAGGCGACACGACGGAGCTGCTGCCGGGGAAGAAAAAAGAGGTTGGTAGATCTTTTTGTACGATTATTTTTTCAATTTTTCCTAAATTTTTGTAGATCTTTCCTTCATTTCATTTCGATTTCGATTTCATAGGCATTAATTTCATTTTTCGTTATAGAACAATGTGATTTTTGGGATTGGAGGCGAAGGCGACGCGGTAGAACCGAGGCAGCGGTTTTGGTGAGCTCTTTTGAAATTGGATGAAGGAAGATCTAGTTTTGTTCTGCAAGATTGTTGGAAATAGAAGAATTTTGTTATGCAAGATTGTTGATTTTTTTGGAAATAAAAGATGTTTTTTTGCAGACAAATTTTGTTTGATTTTGAGTTGTAGATGTAGGATTTGGATCTGTTTGTGATTCTTTTTCGAATCTGGTTTGTAATGGAGATGCATATGTTCATTAAAAAATGAACATATTCATGTTTACATGCATATGTGCATGTTGAACTGGAGACGAAAATATGTAATTTTTTAGATTGTTGGACAAAAATATGTATTTTTTTTGTTTTTAAATATGTAAATTTATGTAATTTTCAATTTTGATATGAAAATTTTAAGATTCTAATGCTTTTTTAAGGATTAAATTATGTGGATGTATTAAACTGTAATTAAAATGCACATATGCATGTTCCTATTTTTTGAATTTCATCCACTCCCTTAAGGGAAAGACAAGATTTTCATAAATAGGAGAAAATGAGTATTTTTGTCTTTTTAAATATGGGTTGCACCTCCTAGTATTTAAAAAAAAATCTTGCACCTATTAGTACTATTGCCTCCTAATTTGGACTAGAAAGTCACTCACTCATTTCTCATCTTACCCTTTGGACTATATTTATTTTGGGACTCACCCGTATAGATCCACGTTTCCACTCCTATAAACACTACAAAAAATAGGAGGTTTAACGACGGTTATAGCGACGGATTTGGCGAAGGTTTTGTGACCGTCGGAAAACCGAGGGTCGCTAAGATTTAGCGACGGTTATGAAACCGTTGCTAAGTCGTCAAATAGCGACGGCTTTGGCGACGGACATATGGGTCCGGGCCCGAGTCAGTATAACCGTCGAAAATATAGCTACGATTTAGCGACAACAGACTTCTGTTGCTATTAGCGACCATTGTTGGTCGTCGCTATATCCATTGCTATATCGTTAATTTTCAGAAGAAAAAAATGGCTCACGGTGATTCGGTGCCCACCCGGGCGCCCCCCGGGCCTGGGTTCAATCACATAAAATTAAATTAAATTATATTAAATGTATCTTATTTATTAATTCAATCACATTTTTATATAATAATTTTTTTTATATAAAATTAAATTATATTATATTAAATGTATATTTTTTACTTATTTTTTTTTAAATTATACATTTCTATTTAAACAAGTAATAATTTTCCTTCTAAACAAGTAATACTTCTCTATCTAAATAAGTAATACTTTTCTATTTAAACAAGTAATACTTTTCATCTAATCAAGTTATATTTTTCTATGTAAACAAGTAATACTTTTCTATTTAAACAAGTAATACTTTTCTATTTAAACAAGTAATACTTTTCCTTCTAAACAAGTAATACTTCTCTATCTAAATAAGTAATACTTTTCTATTTAAACAAGTAATATTTTTCATCTAAACAAGTTATACTTTTCTATTTAAACAAGTAATACTTTTCTATTTAAACAAGTAATATTTTTCCTTCTAAACAAGTAATACTTCTCTATCTAAATAAGTAATACTTTTCTATTTAAACAAGTAATACTTTTCATCTAAAGAAGTTATACTTTTCTATTTAAACAAGTAATACTTTTCTATTTAAACAAGTAATATTTTTCCTTCTAAACAAGTAATACTTCTCTATCTAAGTAAGTAATACTTTTCTATTTAAACAAGTAATACTTTTCATCTAAACAAGTTATACTTTTCTATTTAAACAAGTAATACTTTTCTATTTAAACAAGTAATACTTTTCCTTCTAAACAAGTAATACTTCTCTATCTAAATAAGTAATACTTTTCTATTTAAACAAGTAATACTTTTTATCTAAACAAGTTATACTTTTCTATTTAAACAAGTAATACTTTTCTATTTAAACAAGTAATACTTTTCCTTCTAAACAAGTAATACTTCTCTATCTAAATAAGTAATATTTTTCTATTTAAACAAGTAATACTTTTCATATAATCAAGTTATACTTTTCTATCTAAATAAGTAATACTTTTCTATGTAAACAAGTAATACTTTTCTATCTAAACAAGTTATATATACTTTTCTATGTAAACAAGTAATACTTGAATCTAAAAAAAATGACAAATATAACATACATAAACAAAAATTATACATAAACGATAAATAAACGATAAACATTATACATACATAAACAAGAAAAAAAACAGAGTTTCATAAATGAAAATTTAAACGAAAAAAAAAGTGTTGCCTCATGAATAATAATAATAATAATAATAATAAAACAGAGTTTCATAAACGGTCGGGATAATAATCATCCTCATTATCCCCCAAATTAGCAGTAAAAAGAAAATTAGGATCGAAACCGATTTCATCATCGCCACCGCCACCGCCACCACCACCACCTCTGCCACCATCATCTCTGAACCCGACCACGCTGCCACTGCTGCCACCACCACCGCTGCCTCCACGACAGCTGCCACCACGACCGTCGTTGCCTCCACGACCGCTGCTACCACCACCGCCGCCTCCACCACTATCGCCGCCACCACGACCATGACCAGGCCACCTGAACCACCACCACGACCGCCACTGCCACCTGAACCATCGTCCTCGAAATTAATGTTATCTAGGAAAAAACTCGGTGAGCAACCCATTTGAACGACCAGAGCGGATGCAAGCCGCTGCCACTTCCGTTGGATTTTCTTCTCTGATCTCGACCGTCATCTCCTCTCTAATATGTTCAACCGTCTGGTGCGGCTGTTGCGGCTGAGGTGCTAAAGTAACAGAGGTCTGAGACGAGTAGGGTTTTGTCTCCACGATCAAGGCGGAAGACAACCTACCGTACCCGAGTACCCACTGTCTATTGATGCCGACCTCCTCCACATAGATCTCATTCAAATTAATTGGAGGAGCTTGTGGATTTGAACCTGACGGTTCACCCACCTGGGCCTGGCAGGCAGCTTCGACCTTATCTCGCATCGCTCTCTGTAAAAATTAAATATTATAATTAAGATCAGGTGTAATAATTACGAAATACAACATTAATTACTTACGTGCACGTGGGTGGTGCGGCTGTAGGTGGAGGTCCTCATCTCCTTTTCGTAGGGGTGGCCGCGTTTAGAGGGCGTCCGAGCCGTAGTTCCTGTAAACAAATAAAAATATTAATATTAATTATGAACTTAATTATTGTACAATTAAATAAATTATATTACTTACTTCCGCTATGCGGTGCTCCAGAATCAACCGGGATCTGGCCTTGTGCACAGCGACGCCCCCATCCCCTTCTTGCTGGTGGCTCAGGTGGTTTTGACGATTCTTCTAGTACATCCCCTGGTATGCGGGATCGCTCCAAACCGCCACAATCGACTCCCATACGCCTGGGTCCAAGTCATCCGTCATATCCAGCCCTTCATCCCTCCACCCGGCATGCCACCTGTAAAGCATGTCCTTGTACCGGGCTTGGGCAAGCTTATAGAACGGCATGTAGAAATCGGCAGGTGTCATACCATCCCCTCACTTCGTCTGTTTCTGCATTTCATTAACACAAACTTTATTCAATTTATATAGAACAATATATATATATATATATATTAAATTAAAATAAATAAATAATTATTGTACGTACCCTAAACTCGTCGAAGTAGAGTTGGCGTTGTTCATCAGACACGCCTTTCCAACTGTGGGTCCCCATTGCAATTCCAACTCGCAAGATGGAGTTGATGGCTAGAGTGGAAGCCTCATGACCGGGTATGATGCTGAAACATATTAAAAAATTAATAAGTATAATTAACAATTAATTTTATAACTAAACAAATTAATAAGTAAGTAAAAATTATAACTTACTTTCCCTGACTCAGATCGATCGTCAATCGAGCAGTGGGGGCTGAGCCACGATGAACAGAGGCCGAGCTTGAGCTCGACCCTGTTGGAGATGACCCTGCCAGGGGCGGTTGCTGCGAGCTGAACCTGCCTCTGCCGGATGTGTTCAGGTTCACCATCGGTCTAAGGACCCTCTTCCTCCTGGTGCTCAGAGGAATGGACACGTCGCCCCGACCACCACCTCTACCTCGACCATTGCCGCTGCCGCGACCGCTGTCACTGCCACGTCCACCTTGACTAGTACTCATCTGCATTATATAAAATAAATTCATTATATTTTTTAATAACAATTTAATTAACCAACCAACAAATTTCGACAGAGTCTCGACTGTATTATATATACTCTGTTGGGGAATGAGTTGCACAGATCTATTCGGGGTGAATATTTAAATACAAATTTAATTCTTTAATTATTACTAGCATGAATTAATCCTATATTAATTCAAATAATAATTGCAACAACATATCATGCATATAAAAAGCCACGTAAAACCTACGCATGCGGAATCTACTGGTTTACGTGAACATACCTCTCAGGATGGCAGTGACTTCGGTCGGAAGGACTAACCAAAAGGACTTCCCAAGTATTCCCTTAGCCCTTGCTCAACTATCCGGTGGAAGGACACTTGTCGAACAATTAACAAAAGGAAAAATAAACTTTGTTGCACCACCTTTGTGGATTTGCTAATTTTTCCAGCACATGGAATTGTACTTGGGAATGAACTAATCATCCCCTATTTATAGGAGAGGAGGGGGTCGAAATTCTTGTAGAAAAACAATGTGGGAAAAGACTTTTCTTGGTCACCAAGAAATCTTGAATATATCTTCTATATTCTTTTTCCCATAAGTAAAATATTCCACAAAAATCCCACCTCCCCTAAACATGGATTTTTCAAAAATTTTAATGTGCAAGATTCCAAGATTTGGATCTTCTTGAACTTATGAGATATTCTTGTATTTTAAAAAATACATATCTTCCATAATATCTTTTCAAGAAAATCAAGAAAATCTTTCTTGCCCATTATATTTCCTAATTTTCGAAAATTTCAATATAGATAGCCTAGTGGGAGATTTCTTGAATTTAATGAGATAATCTTGTATTCCAAGAATACATATCTTCATTCCATAACAAAATTCAAAGAAAATCTTTCTCCCAACATATCTATAAATTTTGAAATTTTGGTTGGAAAATTAAGCAACAATATTTATTTTATTTTAATCACCTTTTTTAGTTATTGGACTATTTGTTGGGCTACTCAGGGGGCCTTTAGGAGAATTAAGATTGGACCTTCTAATGGATCTTGAATATCTAATATTGAGCCACAATATAATTCAAGCCCATAAATATTAATTAATCCCACTACATAATTAATATTGCACTATCCATCTTAACCCATATTACAGTCAATATGGCTCCCTACCATTATTTCCGTGTTTAAGATTATCTAGCCCATTAATTAATTCAAGCCACCCAAATAGCTTTCCGTTAATTAATATCTTTTGTCCTTCGTCGATTAAACGGTTCAACATTATTATCCATACCGGAAACTAATTTCACTTGCAAGATTTGGTATGATAAAACTTATGAACCTCCCAAGGGGGCAAATCAAGTAAGCGTTTCTTTACACGATTCTTCATTAAATCTTAGCAATCACATGTGACCAATAATATTGCCCAAGATAAAAAGTATTGAATCTCTCTCGATTCGCTACCCATGATAAGTCAAAGCAATAGTTACCAATCTCACGTGATCCTATTTAAGGGACGAAAGATTAAGAAACAACGAACCAATCGAGGTCTAATTCTTCCTTGTTCGATTCAAGAATTTATCCTCCTCAGAGGTCCTATTCAAATCATCACCATGCACTAGTGTAATCTCTTGGTCAAGACAAACCAATCCGAGCCTTTACACCTCAACCTTTCGCGATGGTTGTTCATTTCCATCTAGGTCGTGAATGGCGACTTATAGTTACTGAGGGATCGTTAATTTAATCTTCTGTGATCTGGTATCACTAAATTAACTACAGTGTAACACGTAAGAATTATTGAACAGTTATGCAGTAAATATATATAACATTCAATCATATTTAAAGCATCAGTGATAAACAATTTATTTCAGTAAATAAGTCTGAAAATTCAGTTTCGATTATACAAAGTAAAAAGCATACTTTTTAGTATAATCCCAACATACTCATCTTCTAGTCAACCAACAAATTTTAATTCTAATTAATTCCCAACATATCGACTAACAATCTAACCAATCAAATAATTTGACATAAATTAATTAATTTAAATAATTAATTATAATCGCGCCTAAATTTCGACAGAATTTCGACAGAATTTCGACTGTATTATATATTCATCCTAGTTAACCATCAATCTAACAATTCTAACCAAATTAACATATATATATATATATATATATCACATAATTATAAAATATCCTAATCAACCAACCTAATCTAACATGCATATACGTAATTGAAATGAATATACGTAATTGACTAATTAAACTAAAATGCATATATATAATATCGAATATATAATTTAGAATTATATATATATATATAAAAGCATATAAAACGAGAAATAAATGGTTAAAAATTAGAAAAAAATACCGTCAAACGGAAGATTACGACGGTACGAAGTTTTCCACGTGACCGAATGCTCAGAACGACGACAACGAATGGCGACGGCGGCGGATGAACTATTTGCGGAAAAAATGCGTCAGAATGTTGAACTTACAGGTTATATAATTGAAATTTAGCGACGGATATTAATTTTCGTCGCTAGTAGCGACGGTAATAAACCGTCGATATGTTCAAAAAACCATCGCTAAACTCGGCCTGGGCCGTGGTCCAAGTGCCGAGGTGCTTCGTGCTCCGGGTCCGACTTTAACGACGGATATAACCATCGCTAAACGACCGGATTTGACCTGGTTCGAATACCCCATCGCTAAACCGCCGCTAATAGCGACGGTTACCAAAACCATCGCTAAATACGGTGACTTTGACCATCTGACTTAATCCGTTGCTAAAACCATCGCTAGTAGCGACGATTTTTGTAGCCGTCACTAATATCCGTCGTTAAAACCCTTTTTTTTTGTAGTGAAAGAATACTTACACACTTATTTTCATAAAATTCAGCACAAACACATCATCAGTTTTTTCATTTTCTACCGTACTTTTCTCTCATTCAATACAATATAATAATATGGTTAATTCTAAATAAATACAAGACCTTTAGGCAAAATATCAATTTAATCGTGACCTTTATAATTATTGTATAAAACCCCAACCTTTGTTGTTGTTGCAAATTAGTATACATTTTTTTCATTTGCTATGAAGAAATGATGTGGCTCGCTGGAACTATTGTTTTTTGTCATGTCAACTGCTACGTCAGACTATGAGTAGGATGAAATGTTCAAATCATAAATATGAAAAATATTAAAAAGGTGAATTAAAAACAAAATAAAAAATAAAATAAACAAAATCCAAAAAGAACAAAATAAAACATTTAAATCTAAATTCCAAAACTTTGGGGATTCTGGGATTTTTGTGCAAAACCCAATTTTGGGGATTCGCAAAACTCGATTTTGGGAATGGGGGTCAGTGATGTTGCGATTATGAGGATTTTGGGTTTTGCAGAACCAATCGACTTTTTGGTGAAGATGCGACGATTGAATGGTGAAGATGAAGGTATGATGAAGATGATATGTTTGTTTTTTTATTTTTGATTGACATTTTAATTGTTTTGTCTGTTTGTTTTAGATTTTACTTTTTTTAATTTTTATTTTATGTTTTAATTTATTTCAAAAGTGTTAATATGATGTGGAATTATTAAAATAAAATATTTAATATGTGGCATGCTAGTCGACAAGTGTTGGAGAATGAGTTGCACAGATCTATTCGGGGTGAATATTTAAATACAAATTTAATTCTTTAATTATTACTAGCATGAATTAATCCTATATTAATTCAAATAATAATTGCAACAACATATCATGCATATAATAAGCCACGTAAAACCTACGCATGCGGAATCTACGGGTTTACGTGAACGTACCTCTCGGGATGGCAGTGAATTTGGTTGGACGGACTAACCAAAAGGACTTTCCAAGTATTCCCTTAGCCCTTGCTCAACTATCCGGTGGAATGACACTTGTCGAACAATTAACAAAAGGAAAAAATAAACTTTGTTGCACCACTTATGTGGATTTGCTAATTTTTCCAGCACATGGAATTGTACTTGAGAATGAAAGAATCATCCCCTATTTATAGGTGAGAAGTGGTCGAAATTTTCAGTAGAAAACCAATGTGGGAAAAGACTTTTCTTGATCACCAAGAAATCTTGAATATATCTCCTATATTCTTTTTCCCATAATTAAAATATTCCACAAAAATCCCACCTTCTCAATATATGGAATTTTCGAAAATTAAGGGTCCCAAGATTCCAAGATTTGGATCTTCTTGAATTTATGAGATATTCTTGTATTTCAAGAAATACATATCTTCCATAATATCTTTTCAAGAAAATCAAGAAAATATTTCTTGCCCTTTATTTTCAAAATTTCGAAATATCCCTTATGAATAACCAAGTGGGAGATTTCTTGAATTTAATGAGATAATCTTGTATTCCAAGAATACATATCTTCATTCCATAACAAAATTCAAAGAAAATCTTTCTCCCTCTTTTATCCATAAATTTCGAAAATATCAAGGAAAAATAAGCAACAATATTTATTTTATTTTAATCACCTTTTTCAGTTATTGGACTATATGTTGGGCTACTCAGGGGGCCTTTAGGAGAATTAAGATTGAACCTTCTAATGGACCTTGAATATCTAATATTGAGCCACAATATAATTCAAGCCCATAAATATTAATTAATCCCACTACATAATTAATATTGCACTATCCATCTTAACCCATATTACAGTCAATATGGCTCCCGGTCATTATTTCCCGTGTTTAAGATTATCTAGCCCATTAATTAATTCAAGTCACTGAAATAGCTTTCCATTAATTAATATATTTTATCCTTGGTCAAGGAACGGTTTAACATTATTATCCATACCGGAAACTAATTCCACTTGAAAGATTTGGTATGATAAAGCTTATGGACCTCCCAAGGGGGCAAATCGAACAAGCGTACTTGCACACGATTCTTCGTATTAAATCTTTGCAATCACATGTGACCAATAATATCGCCCAAGATAAAAAGTATTGAATCTCATTGATTCGCTACGCATGATAAGTCAAAGCAATAGTTACCAATCCCACGTGATCCTATTTAAGGAACGAAGATTAAGAAATAACGAACCACTGAGGTCTAATTCTTCCTTGTTGATTCAAGAATTTATCCTCCTCATCTAGGTCCTATTCGATTCATCGATCATGCACTAGTGTAATCTCTTGGTCAAGACAAGCCAATCTGAGCCTTTACACTTCAACCTTTCACGATGGGTTGTTCATTTCCATCTAGGTCGTGAATAGCGTGCACTTTTTTACAAGGGACCGTTAATTTAATCTTCGTGATCCGGTATCACTAAATTAACTACAATGTAACACGTCATTTAATTATTGAACAATTATGCGAAGAAATATATGTAACATTCAATCATATTTAAAGCATCAGTGATAAACAATTTATTTCAGTAAATAAGTCTGAAAATTCAGTTTCGATTATACAAATTAAAAAACATACTTTTCAGTATAATCCCAACAACAAGTACACACATGCTCCGGTGAGTCATATCATCTTTTATAAACCGAAAAAAATAAAATGTGTATTGATTTACAACAATATCAAAGGTTGAACTTTAATACAATAATTTTGAAGATCGTGATTAAATTGATATTTGGCCTAAAGATCGTGTATTTATTTGGAATTAACCCATAATAATATGACATCAATCACTATTAAATATTGATTTAACTTAAATAAAAATCTCATCATACCAAAATTTTAAAATAAATACATATTTTTACTATTCACCAAAATTTTAAAATTTCATAAAACTTTAAAAACATGATTATCTTTGCACACCTAAATTTTAAAAAAAAACGGTAACCCGACGTTTTGAAATATCAAAGTTTCAACATATGACGCGAGAGCTTGACCTAGATGTCATATATATTCGGATGTTAAGGCAAATTTTATTGAGATTGCATTGCATTGCTGTCAGAACGAATCCATGGTTTGCGGGTTGTTGTGGGTCAACCCATATTGAATTTGGACTGAGAATTACTCATCCCAAGTCAACTCATAGCGAACATTGGGCTTAGCGGGTTAACCCGTGGGCATTTTTTTATAATTTTTTTTTACATATATTATTTATAATAAGTTTATATCACTATATTTATAAATTAATAATATAACACTTGTCAACTGATATCATTTAACTTGTAAACTGGGATCATATGTGTAAAAAAGGAGTTTAGATGAATTGCTCAATTAAAAAATGGGTTGAAATGGATCATACATGTAAAAAATGGGTTGAAATTAAGTATTAGAATTGCTCCATTTTCGTCTCATAACTTATTTATTGGAAAGGTTTAGTCTCATAACTACTATAATTGCTCAATTTTCGACCTATATTGCCGAAAATCACCCAAAACGATGGTGTTTCACCAACGTGCCAGTCACGTGCCATTATAAATTGAGAATTTTGGCGAGACTTGTATTGGAGGCGCTAAGTTGACACAATTTAGTACACTTGACAATTAATTAAATAAACATTATTAATTAATTAAAAAATTACTGAAACAAATATAAAACAAGGGGACGCTCCTATTCTGTGAAATCGGTTACTTCTCCTATGTTCAACCCTAAATTCGTGAGAAGTTAATTTGACGAAGAATAAAAGTTTTTTAGCCTCAATTTACAGATGTGGTCGGCCCCTCCCCAAAACCAAATCGCAAAATGTGATCTAAGGGAATTGACGAATTTAATCTCGTTCTCTTTTTTTAGGTTTGTTTTAGTAATTTTTTCTTTTTAAATTATGATATGTATTTTATTTAATGGTCATATATATTAAATTATGTCAAATCAATGCCTATAATACGAGCTTCGTCGGTATCCCTAATTTAAAATGGCTCATGACTGACAAGCTAGTGAAATGACGTCATTTTGGGTGATTTTCAGCAGTATAGGACTGAAGTTGAACAATTTTAGTAGTCGAGAGACTAAATCATTCCAAAAAATAATTACGGAACAAAATTAAGCAATTTTAATAGCTATGAGACTAAATCGTTTCAAAAAATTAATTATGGAACTAACTAAAAAGAATATACAAAATTATGAAACTATTTATAATTTAATTAATCCCAAAAAATTACATCCATAATTAAGCTCGTTTTTCCCTATACACCTTAGATATCCCCATTGAGCAAATAACAGTTGCCAATTCAAGAAAGTAAACAAATTTCAAAGAAGGGTTGAAATGCAAAAACACAAGACAAAAACTCGTATGAGACGGGGTACACAACCTAACATAAGTTAATAGAATGAGACCACTTATTCCATAATTGGTGTTCCACTTTATATTCTATAATATGAATAAATGACAAGTGAAATAATAAAAAATATCCAAAGAACCACCATACCCTGGGTCCATGTGTTAAAGATCCAGAAGAGTGAAACACCAATGAAATACGAGAAATGGAACAGGGGAATCGAACGATAAATTAATATACATTCCTATAAAAGTGTTAAAGCGTCAATGTTCAAATTATACCTCGTCCCATCGTTAGACCTCCTCATGCAAATTTCTCTCAAAACATAAATAAAAAAATTGCCGCACTCCCCATTGTGTGTGCTTTTACAGAACAGTATTGGAACCAGACAATGAGGATAACTGGCAAATCTCGATAACGTGCATTTGATATGTACCCATTGACTATTAAAGGACTACAAATGGCCACGTGGATTCACCACAACCGTTGGATCCATATAGACCACCCGGCCAGATAACGATAGGTTAACGGCGAAAGCGAACGCCTGTTTCCGTTAGAGATTAGTTAAACTGAATTTTATCATTCGGTTGGGAAGTAATTGGATTGGTTGGCGCGGCGCTATCCAATAATAATAGCTTCGCCTCAGCTGTTTTTCTTTCACATTAAAAAGGCGCACGTGACCCGCATTGTATGTGGAGTTGTAAACATAATTCCATGACAATTCCACCATTTTTTTAAAAGAGTTTTGCGGCTTACCACTTCAGCTGAATTTTGTTTTGTTTTCCCGAAATATGTATATTAACAATTTGATTAAATGATGTCATGTGATGTTACATAAATTTGTTATCAGAGTGGCACGACATGATTGAAATTTCATCTAAAAGTCCGTGAATTACATGGCATTGGTTTCTTATGATACAATGAGAGTATAAACAATGTTTTAAGTATAAAAATTGCTCATCGACCAATTGAGACTGAAATTATCACCATATTAAATAAGAAATTCGAGATAAAGATTTAGATTTGAAAAGTGAATTTAATATTGCATGTTCAGATTAAACATATAATTTTCGTATTGTTTGGATAAGAACTAAAATTTACATACAGGAATAGACATATCTATGCATTCTGTTATGGAGACACGTGCCCCCATAATTTTTTTTACTATTATATTTATATTATAAAAATTATGTAATTATAGTATTAGATTTTTCCAAATATGCTTACAATTCTTAACTCTGTTACGTTTTTGATATTTTCTGGATGATCGTAATATATTTTTTGGGATTTTATGGAATAATATTGCAGGAAATGTAAATTGCTTGAAGAACAAGATATGAAGATTTGAAGATATGAAGAATTAGGGAGAGAGAGAGAATTAGATAGGGAGAGGTAGTTAGAAGAGAGATCTGCAAATTTACGATATTCCCATTCATCTACTGGTCTTGTATTTGTAACTAACGTTAAGGGTCCACACAACAAATGGATATTCTTTTTGGTAATTAAAAATGTAATCTAAAATATATATATATCTGCTATTCTAGATTATTCTAACTGTTTGAGCCCACCACGTGAAGCCCAAACCTTAATTCATTCGGATAAGCCGTTCGGAAGATTTGGCTCGGATAGAATCTGAGCCTCGATATTCTCGCTTTCGGATAATTTGGCTCGGTGGATCCCGAGCCTCGGTTCTTTCTTTCGAGATAATTTGGCTCGGTGGATCCCGAGCCTCGGTTTGTTCTGATAATTTTGGCTCGGGATCCCCGAGCCTCGAATCGCTTTGGATGAATTGGCTCGGTGGATCCCGAGCCTCGGTTTCTTCGTTCAACTTCTTTGGCTCGGTGGATCCCGAGCCCAGATTCTCAATCGGGTTTCCTCTGGCGATCGAAACCCCGATTTTAACTCTCTTTTAAATACCCATCTCTTTACATCTCAAGTTTCCCTCCGATCTCGCAACAATACACCCTCCAACGAAAGATCCTTGTCCCCAAGGATGGAATGTAGGAAAATTTCACGTAACAAATGTGGTATCTTCCCATGAATCGATTTTCCAATCTTCCGGTAACCCAATGAACCACGAACCCGATCTTTCTTCTTTTCCGCTTTCCGTGTCAAGTCGCTCTGTGACATAGTAAGGTTGGATCGCGAAAAGGCCATTCTATCAACATCCGGAAGACTACGTGAAGGTACATACTTAACCCCCATGTGTTTTCTTGAGTAACGAAACATGGAAGACGGGGTGAATCTTTGACCCAATTGGTAGATCTAATTTGTAAGCCACACTCCTTACCCTTTGTAGGATTGTATAGGGACCAAGTATTTTGATGATAACTTCAAATTCTTTTTCAGATTGAATGGAATTCTGAAAGGGTTGAAGTTTGAGAAAACTTGTCACCTACCTCAAAACCCTCTCTTGCCTTTTGCTTGTGCCTTGTACCTTCATGCGATTACGTGCTTTGACTAAATTAGCCTTGACTTGTCAGATGATGTCTTTGTATGTGAGCAAGTAAATCATGACCTCCTCATTTGTTGAATCCAGATATGGCCCATAAGTGATTCCCCAGGGGAGATATATCCGTAGAGAGCCTCAAATGGTGTCATTTTCAGGCTTGAATGATAATTTGTGTTGTACCAGTATTCCGCCATGGGTAGCCACTTCAACCACTGCTTAGGGTTGTCACTTACTAAACACATCAAGTACTGTTCCAAACATTGATTCACCCTTTTCGGTCATCCCATCGATTGGGGGTGATAAGATGAGCTTAGGTGCAGATGAGTTCCTACCAACTTAAATAGTTCCTTCCAAAAACAACTAGTAAATATTTTGTCCCTATCACTCACTATACTAGCTGGTAACCCATGCAACTTATAGATAACATCCAAAAACACCTTAGCTAAAGATGTAGCGGTATATGGATGTGATAGGGCTATGAAATGTGAGTATTTAGTGAATCAGTCCACTATTACCCATATCACATTATTTCCCCAAGAATTAGGTAGCCCCTCTATGAAATCCATAGAGATATGTGACCATGCTTGGTCTGGTATGGGTAAGGGTTGTAGGAGACCAGGGTATAAACCTGAGCTTGACTTATTTCTGGCACATACCAATAACACATCATTTTTCATATTAGGCCAAAAAAACATCCTTTTAAGCCTCGATAAGTTCCTCAGAACCCCAAAGTGCCCTCCATAGGGTGTGGAGTGCATTTCGAAAGGATTAAATCTCTTAATCCACTATCGCTACCCACAACCAAATCTTCTTATATCTCGAGAATGCCATTAGTGAACCCAATTAAGGGATAAGTATTGGGATCAAGATTTTGGCTTTGATGATGTCCTTAATGTAACCATCATCGATGTAACTTAGCGGGACTGATCCAACCAAGTTGGGACCATTGTAGAAATAGCAGAACAATTGTTCTCCTTCCTGGATAATGCATCTGCTGCACTGTTCTCACTCCCCTTTTTATACAGAATCTCATAGTCAAGGCCCAACAACTTAGTAATCCATCTTTGTTGTAGTGGGGTTACCACCTTCTGGTCCAGAAGGTGTTTCAAAGATTGTTGGTCAGTCTTTATAGTGAATTTCTGCCCTTGCAAGTAGTGTTTCCACTTCTCAATGGCCATTAATCTTGCCAAAAACTCCCTCTCATAGGCCAAGAGTGTTTGGTTCCTTGGACACAAAATACTTACTCATGTAAGCAATGGGCTTACCTTCTTGCATGAAAACGACCCCAATTCCCTTCCCACTAAAGATCGGTTTCCACCACAAATCTTTTTTTTGTGAAATCGAGCAATGCTTGCACCGAACACTCACCATGGCTTCCTTCAACTTCAAAAAAGCAGTCCGCCTCGGGTTCCATTTGAAACCGTCCTTCTTGAGTAAGGAAGTGAGTGGTTTGCTAATGAAACCATACCCTTCACAAATTTCTGTAATACCACATTAATCCCAAAAACCCCGAGTTGTTTAATGGTTTGTGGTTTTGGCCATTGAACCATACACTCAATCTTTCTGGATCGATGGCAACTCCATCTTTAGAAATTATGTGGCCCAAATACTCCACACACTAGTCCGGCCAAAACTACATTTGCTCCTCTTAGCAAACAACTTATTGGCCCTCAAAAGTTGTAAAAGCGCTTCCAAGTGAACTAAATGTTGTGTTTCCTCATTCTTTGTAAATGAGGATATCATCAAAAAACCAACACAAATTTCCTCAAGTGATCCCCTGAACACCGGTTCATCAATGATTGAAATGTAGCGGTGCATTACACAACCCAAATGGCATCACTAGGAATTCATAATGACCATTGTGGGTCCCGAAAGCGATCAACCGCCTATGCTCCTTCTTCATTAGGATTTGGAAGTACCCTGACCTCAAATCTATCTTTGAAAAGATCTTAGCACCCTTTAGCTCATCCAAAGAACTCATCAATGATAGGAATAGGGTAGTTGTGCTTGATTGTGAGTTCATTAAGGTACCAGAATCCACACATAGCCTCCAGTGCCATCTTTTTTCTTCACCAAAATCACGGTGAAGCAAAAGGGCTCTTCTTGTGTTGAATTACTCCTGTAGTCAAGAAATCCTTTACAATCTTCTCAATCTCCTCCTTATGGGCCGTGAGAAGTTCTATATGGATCTTCTTTGTTTAGGGATGCTCCCCGGTTTTAGTATAATCTGGTGTTCCACCCCCTCCAGGGGTAATTCTCTTGGTTCCTCAAATATATCTTTGTAAGTTAGTAGTAGCTTATGTAACTCGGGATCATCTTCAGTGTGGGTAGGAGGTGCTGATGTAATTAAATACATCTCATTAATTTCCATAAAGGCCTCTGTGTGGATCATCTGGTATAATCCCACATCAGAAATCAACTTACATTCACCGAAAGTAAGTGCTTGTAGTTTCACCCTCTTCCCAAGCAAGTTGGATTTGTGAAAGTCATCTTTTCATAGTCAAGTTCAATGGGTGTGCAAAATTTTAACCAATCTCCTCCTAGGATCAGATCACAACCCTCATTCTCCAACAGCCTCAGTGGGTAGGTGAACTGATGTCCCTGCATGTTCCAAGTGAAAGGATTCACTTGTTGTGAGCTGACCAACCTTTGCCCATTAAGAACCTTCACCAAGATGGGTTTAGCATCACTTTCGAGGGCATTTGAGCCTTTTTAGCGAAGAGCTTTTTTGTATAAAACTTCGAGTCTTTGCTAAATCTATAAGAATGTGGAGTTTGTGGTGTTCAAACTCTCCAAACAGCCTCATGGTAGTAACTCCATCTTCACCACTTAGAGCATTTAGTGTCATCTGGACCTCTTCCATGATGTCAGCCCCATAAACAGCATGTTCCTCCCCTTCATTGGTAGGAGAAGAGAAGGTTTGAGTATCTTCCTCTTCTTCTGCCAGAATCATGTATGAAATCCTTTGTTTGCATTTGTGCCCATGCACAAAATGTTCATCACAGTTGTAACATAGTCCCTTCTCTCTCCTAGCTGCCATCTCTGTAGGAGATAAGATTTTAAAAGGTGGTTTCCCTTTATTGGAAGGGCCCCCAGTAGCATCACCCTTCTTCCACTGCATAAAATTAGAGTTAGAGTTAGGGTTAAGGTTAGGGTTAGGATTAGAAACCCTGGAATAGGGCTTAAGTTTTTTAGTTAGTGCAGCAGTAGCCTGATCTTGCTTCCTGCCCAATTTAATAGCATGTTGAAGTGTGGTAGGTTCAAACATAGCTCTCAGTAGCTTGTAGCTCCTCATTAAGTCCTCCAATGAAACTTGCCACAAAAGTAGGTTTACGAGAATACATCCCCAAAGAACTACCAAAGATACAAGCTTTCGACTCCTCATACTTATCAACATAATCTTCATAGCTACCACCCGATGTTGTTTGAGTTTGTTAAACTCGAAAATCATTTGTAGAGTCTTTAATCTCTTCAAATCTTGTTGAGAGAATAACTAAAAATTGTGCCCAAGTTAATTCCACATTTCTTTGATTAAAATTACGAACCCATCTTCTTTTTTACCCTCAAAATGGATAGTAGCCAAAGTGATTTTTTGTTGATCACCATCTTGGGCATAAGCTTAAAATACCCATTGGATCTCGGTACCCATAACCTAGGTTTAGAGCCATCAAACCTAGGGAATTCAATCTTAGGTCTTTGGGTTGTGAAATTAGTACCATCGGTTAACCTCCTTGAGATTCACGATCTTGATAGGATGATCCCCCACCGCCAGCCCGTGAGTTAGGCCCTCCACCACCAGATCCAAAGTTAGGACTCCCTAAAATAGAAGGCCCTTCATTGTGACCCTTGCCTTTTTTCCATATTCAACGGTTGAATCGCATAGTTTGCCAAAAGTGTTAGTCATAAGCTCAAATTTCTCATCCATCTTGGTTGTTAAACCATGCATATTGTCTGTGAGCTTCCTTCCCTATCGCTTCCCGCTTCATGGCTTCCATTTGGATTAATAATTCCAACTTTTTGTGTGATTCTTGCGAGATCCTTGGGCGTGTTCCTCAACCATGATCAAAACTTGGCTCGATTACCAAATGTTACGTTTTTGATATTTTTACGGATGATCGTAATATATTTTTTTGGGGATTTTATGGAATAATATTGCGAAATGTAAATTACTTGAAGAACAAGATATAAAGATTTGAAGATATGAAGAATTAGGGAGAGAGAGAATTAGATAGGGAGAGGTAGTTAGAAGAGAGAGTAATCTTTATAAATTTACGATATTCCCATTCATCGGCCAAATGCCATATTTGTAACTAACATTCTCGGGGTCCACACAACAAAGGATATTCTTTTTGTAATTAAAAATAGAATCTAAAATATATATATGCTATTCTAGATTATTCTAACTGTTTGGGCCCAATTACGTGAAGCCCAAACCTTAATTCATTCAGATAAGCCGTTCAGAAGATTTGGCTCAGATAGAATCTGATCCTCAGTATTCTCGCTCAGATAATTTGGCTCAGGTGGATCCTGAGCCTCGGTTCTTTGCTCGAGATAATTTGGCTCAGGTGGATCCTGAGCCTCAGTTTGTTCGCTCAGATAATTTGGCTCAGGTGGATCCTGAGCCTCAGTTTGCTCGTTCAGATGAATTGGCTCAGGTGGATCCTGAGCCTCAGTTTCTTCGTTCCGCTTCTTTGGCTCAGGTGGATCCTGAGCCCCAGATTTTTCAATCAGGTTTCCTACTGACGATCGAAACCCTGATTTTAACTCTCTTTTCGTACCCATCTCTTTACTTCTCAAATTTCCCTCTGGTCTCGCAACAAACTCCCATTTTCATTTTTCATCCCAATATTATAAAAAATCGTCTACACAATTAAATGAGAGATCAATGGATGAATGATCGTGTGATTGTATATATAGAAAAGTAAGTTTTTGATAGTGTTAATAATGAATTAATCGTGCAAATATTTCAATACTCTATTAAAATTCGTGGTTTTAATTGTAATAAATTTGAGTTGTTATTTAATTTAAAAAATGTATTTTATATTTGTATATTGTGCCCCCGCCATAAAAAAATTCTAGATTCGTTCCTGCACACAGGCACCCAGGGCGTACGTGTAACAAAGACTTTTGACATGTTATATATTTTTACATGTCATTCGAGTGTAATTACTTATAAACATTCTGACGCCAGAGTTATTTTCTTAATGAAGGACGAAGTCTATTTATTTTTTTCTCGTTACATCATCAACTTTGAACTACGGATGACAACAAGAGTGCATTCCAAACAGGTTTAACCTAACCCACAACTCAACCCGTGGACCTCCAGGTCCAATCGGACTTGCCTCACTTATTTTAAGACAGAAAATCATAATTTAAATATTAAATAACGCATTTAATATTCAATCAATATTTAAAATTTTAATAACATATTACATTTATATACACACATGCAAATATGCAATAATATGTCTATTATAAGTTTAATATGTACATATTTATTATATAACATGTTCAAAGGCAGTCGATTCATAGGGCAAGTTCTATAAAAATCACGCCCTGATCCAGACAATTTGGCGAGGTCTAAAAACCCGCTCCGCGACGGGTTCATTGAGGGTCTGGTTTGAACCAGACTCATTATCATTCTTATTCTTACCTCCAATTTTTTCATTCATCCAAACACCATATTAAGTAAACAAGGGACAATTACATTGGGGTGCCATTTATAGAGCATTCTTTTTTTTTTATAAGAAAAAGGTTCTTTTATTGCTAAAAGAAAATGGACATAAGTCCAGTATAGAGCTTTACAACTTTACAAAGTCATTAACAATCTAATATTTTTCTAGGATTTTCTAACCAATCTGAGAAAGAGTAATTATAAAATAGGGGATATTTCACCGAGCATCAACTCCAAAATCTGCCTTTAACTTCATCGAAAGTCTTCTCCCAATCAAAATTTTTTCCCTCAAAGATCATTTTGTTCCTGCCTGTTGGTCCCGGTGCTAACGAGTCTCACACGTGTATGGAGGGGGGGGGAAATACACGTGTTCAGTGATTTTTAAAACTTTTTTTTTCATCGAGGTCGGATGGGTCGGTTATCCCGATGATTTTGCCACGAGAAGCCAGTTGCCCCTGAGTCAAAGTCTCTTCGAGACAATGATCTGAAATTGCTTTTCGCTTCAGATTAATGACTAAGCCTTGAGTTTATCGGAGATCCCGAGGGATCTGGATCGATAATTATCTTACTAAACCCTCGGTAGAGTTAGTTCGGTTTGGTAACTATCTTTCTTACTTTACTCAAGTGTGTCTTGATGGTCGCCCCTAAGTTTATACTCGTTTTAGCTTTGCTTTGAAAATCTTCCTTCAATAAAAAGCGAAGATTAAGGTCGTGATCAATTTGATCTGAAGTTCGATTGGATTGGTTCCAATCAATATCGATGAATTATGCTTTCGATGAAAAACATGCAAATGATAATAATGCAAAGATGAGAAAAGCAAAACAACACAACAATTATAGTGGTTCAGAGACTCAAGCTCCTACGTCCACTCTCTCTGACCTTCAGAGAAATTCCTTAACCACTTCCTAAATCTTTCTGGCTAACTCACTGTAGCTTACTCACTTTTCTACCTTGAGTTTTTACGGGTGACTCACTTTGCGACTACTAACTCAAACACACACAAGTGTTCGAGACTACCACAAGTAGCTTAATAACTTCTTCTCCGAGTTTTACGGCTAACTCATTTGTAGCTTACTAACTCTTTACAACTCCAACTCACCAACAAAACACACACAAACTACCTTAACAAAGGGTTTGGGTTTTGGGTTGGTTTCCAACTAGGATGAGATATTCTTTACAATAAGAACAATGTAAAGGCTAGGATATCTCTACTAAGCTTTGGATATATCTATCACTCTAGGCTTAGAATAGTGAGCTCTCTCCAATGTGAAACACTTGGGAAATTCTAGGTTTTTCGAGTGCTTTAATTTGCAATAATACGAATGAGCTCTTGAGTTGCTTTGAAATTTCCCGTAACCTCTAAATGTAAAGGGTCACTAGTATTTAAAGGCAACTTCACCAAGGTCACTCTTGAAAAACTATCCGTTGGAGGAGATAGCTTCATGAGTTTCCTCTTATGGTGTTTGATGAACGGCTATATTTAGGGTTTGAATACTCCCTTGCATGTTTTAGGAAATATCTTGGTCATATAGCCAATCACCAATTTTTGCGATGCGGAACATAATCTTTCTTGACATGATTCAATGTCCTGTCGCTTTCGAAGTCGATAAAAATCTGATGTTGTCTTCCTCTGATTGGTTCTTGTCTTCAGTAAATGTAGACAAACATAACGACTCTTGTTGGTCAATCTCTCTGAATGAGATAACTTTAAACAACACTTAGACTTAGTTCCTTTTGTCTGCATATGAATGTTTTGGGCAATATCTACTTCTCTGAATATTTGCGTTTTTCTCAGTTTGTAGTCTTCAGATAGATATTATTCAGTGCCTCTGAACATTCGGGTTATCTTTGAGTATTGATATCTTATTGAGTCTTGATGAACTAATCTTGAGTCTTGATGTCTTGACAACTTCTTGAGTCTTGATCTTGATGACATATTGAGTCTTGATTATATTCATTCATCGTCTTGATATCTTCAACAACTTCTTGAGTCTTGATGTCTTGATGACATCTTGAGTCTTGATGTCTTCGATTCAATCTTGATGTCTTCTTGAGTGTTGGTCTTGATGGGAAAACCCATTTTGTCGTGTTGGTCGGTGAAAAAACCCATTTTGTTTGGTGCATTTCTGTTTGGTGCAATAAAAAGCGGGGTGGGCAAGAGTGATTACAATTTTTTTTGTTTTTAAGCTCATGTGTGTTGTTTTGCTTATAATAGAATGCATATGACAAGTATAAGCATAAAGCAGTAAAGAACACACGATTTTATAGTGGTTCGGAGTCCAACTCCTACATCCACTCTTCCCTATCATCAGGGGCACCTACTTAACCAACTGGACTTAGTTTAACGTGTTAGTCCAACACCCAACAGATGTTTACCGAGTTCACACTCAAACGGGACTTATTACCCTCACTCGGGATGCCTACCCTCCCTTTCGGGATTCTTAGATGTTCTGAAGTTCACACTCACCTACAAACTTAACCGACTGATTTGGGTAAGGTTTGTTTGGTTTCCAACTAGGTTGAGATTTTCCATTACATTTGTTTAGCCTCAATGCTAAGGTTGGGAAAATCTCTCTAAGCTTAGGATACATCGTAGGTTGCTTAGATTGGATTTTAGAACACTCTTTGAATATATGCGTGTATATATAGACTTGTGTTCTAGGATGGGAATGCTTTGATTTGGCTTGATGGATGTTTCACGCATTTTTCCACACCTTGATAATGAGGAAGATCTTGTATTTATAGTGTGTGTATTTGAATGTTCTTGGTTGGATGGAGTCACATTCAAATCCATACTATTCTGTAAACTTCTTTGCGACTTTTCCAGTTGGTTGTCTTCCTCTCATTGGTCCACGTCAGCTGATTCTAACGACTATATTCCTCAGATTCCTCGCCTTGGAATCATTCAGGGTTCTTCGAGTCTCAGTGTCTTCAGTTCCATCTGAGCCTTTAGGTCTATCGAGCCTTGGTCTATCGAGCCTTGAGTCTATCTCGCCTTCCTTGGTGACTTCTCTTGGCCGGACCTTGTCGTCGGGGCATCTTGACACTTTGTTCGAATTCTTCCGACTTCGGACAATCGACCCTCGTGTCACTTTTTTCAGTAAACCGATCATCGGTAAGATTATGATTCTCGGTGAATATGACTTGGATGACTTCTCTTGATGACTTTTTCACGATCCGGTATCAGATTTACGGTTCTCGATATCCGATTTCTTCTCGCTGATCGATCGGCTCATGATCGGTCGATTATAGCATCAGTCGACATATCGATTATATCGCATTAGATTAGTACATCAGGTTAGCATATTAGGTTAGCATATCAGTTAAGCACATCTGATCTCAATCACGTCTGATCTTGATCATCTGCTCATCTTCATATCTGATCTCGATCACGTCTGATCTAGATCGATCTCATCTTCCTCTTCCGATCTGCAACCTTCTCTTACGATCTTACGGTCGATTACTTTCGATCGGCTTATGCGCTCTTACGATCACGGATCGGCTTCGTCTGATACGGTCATCCCGATCAGTCATCTCATCGATCTTTTGATAACCGGCTTAGCTTTTCTTCTCTTGATTTTGCTTTCGGCTCACCCGTTAACTCCGGAACTCATCTTACTCATCGATCTCGTCGGTCTCAAATGCAACCTCGTCGATCTCGATCATCTACATCCGATTTAAATGTTCCCCCCTCAATTTGTTCTCTCGTTCCCCCTCAACTTGTTATTTGTAAATCAGCTTCAAAAACACAAGTTGATAATATTTTGGCATAATTCATCAAAACTAAAATATCCCAACACTGAGTCTTCAGTGTCTTGATGTTCTTGAGTCTTGATGTCTTCAATTACTTCTTGAGTCTTGATGTCTTGATGACATCTTGAGTCTTGATGTCTTCGATTACTTTACTTGAGTCTTGATGTCTTGATAACTTCTTGAGTCTTCGTATCTTGACAACTTCTTCGAGTCTTGATATCTTGACAACTTCTTGAGTCTTGATGTCTTGATTACTATCGAGGCTTGAATCTAACCTGATCTATATCTGCTGTCTATACATGGTGCATATAACTTCCTGAACAATCTATACTGAATCCTGACTCAGTCTATCAAGATTATCCTGAACATGTCATACTCAGGGTTTTTGGGATCTAATCAAAACTTCTTTATTAAATTCATCTCCCAACACTGCCCTTCCAAATAGTCCAACATCGGCTAAGGATTCCTCGAGCATTCGGCCCCATCCGTACCAGATTTTCTGGAGCGCTTACGATGTCGTATGCTTTCTTTGTCTTGAAGTGATCATCAGGGGACGTCTTCCATTTCCAGGTATCTTCCTTATCTTCCTTTAATTGGATCTTGTTAATCAAGCAAATAAGATCATTAACAAAATATGTATCAAGATCAAAAAGCGTCCTATTCCATTTCAACTCCCAACACCACGACCCATTCTCCCACTTTCCCATCTCACCAATTTTCGTCTCCCTCAAAGCGCTAAAGTGATATAGCTTATAAAACTTATCTTTAAGAGACTCTGTATCCGCCCATCTACTTTCCCAAAAAGTAGTGTTTTTTCCATTGCCTATACATCTCTCCAATCTACCCCATAACCATCTCCTCCCTCCCCCCCCCCACCCGACACATTATTTAAAACATCTTTCCACCATTTAGACATACTATTCCATCTACCCTCCGTCACAAAACCCGACTCCCCCACGTCAATGTTCCCACAACAACCTAAGGACTCTAACCCACAAGCTGTTACTTTTCACCAAAAATCTCCATACCAATTTTTCCAATAAAATCCTATTAAACACCCCCAAGTCCCTCACCCCCAGCCCCCCCAAAGATTTTGGTTGAAAAATATTTTTCCAACTCACCCAACATGTTTTAGAGTTGTTCTCACACCTGCCCCAAAGGAATTTTCGTTGCAAAGAGGATAATTCACACAAGGTAGTTTTTGAGATTTGGTAGAAGGAAAACTGGTAAATAGGTAATGAAGATAACACCACATTTAGGAGAGTGATGTGTCCCCCAAAAGAGATCTTTCGATCTTCCCAAGACTTCATTTTCTTCTGGAATTTTTGGACCAAGCTACACTCTTAAGTACCACATTTTTTAACTCTTACTCCTAGGTCCAAAAATTAAGTAGGAAAGACTTAAATGCCCTTAATTTCTGCAACCACCAATTTTAGACATGTGCAATTTTTTAAACATGACACTTTTCTTCACTCCACATTTTTAGCTATTTTGTATTTTAAAATTTTTAAAATTATAGATTTTAAAGTTTAAATTTTACTAAACTTTTTTAATTATATATTCTTTTATCTAATTGATTTTTTTAGCCCAATTGTTTTTTTTCAATTATTTATTTTTTAATTATTTGTCATTTTATTTAATTAATTATTTTTTTCCAGTAACAAAAATTCAGCCCAAAAAAGTTACACATTCAAAATTATTCTGCGCACCCACAAAAAATTCTGCACATCCAATTTTTTTAAATCATTTGTCTTTTTATTTAATTAATTTTTCACACCCGTAAAAAATAATTCTGCACACCCGTACAAAAAAAATTCTGCACACGTAAAAAATTCTGCACACCCCAAAATTTTTAATCATCTGTCATTTTATTTAAAAATTCTACACACCCGTAAAAATTTATGCACACCCAATTTATTTTTTAATCATCTGTCATTTTATTTAAAATTTATGCACTCCCCATAATTATGCACACTCGTAAAAAAATTATGTACACCCATAAAATATTCAGCATCTATAAATAGATCTAAAATTAAAATTACATCACCATTCAAAAACAAACATAATTTTAATATCATTAACTAATACAGTCCAATTTCCTTGATTTTACTCATTAATTACTTCTCAATCCCCTAATTTTACTCATTAATCATTTCTCAATTAAATTTAAAATAACGCACTCATCTCTTTCATTAAATGGCTCCACTTTCCTTTCCTCAATTTAGACGCAATGTCCTTTCAAAAAAATATAAATTTAAACCCAATTTCAAAAAAATAAAAATTTAAACGCAATGTATCAAAAAGAAAGCCTTCAATCTATAAACTAAATCTACTATCTTCTCCAACTAATACCATAAACACATTTGTAATTCAAAGAATATAACGTATAATGGAGTGAGAGAAAGAAAGTTGTATTTAATGGAGAGAGAGAAAGAAAGTTGTATTTAAGTTGGGGTTGAGGGTAATTGGTAACCGGATGGGGGAATGTAATTAGTAGAGTGTGGGTGAGGGCAAAATTAGAACAATTTGTACCTTAAAGTAACAGCAAAAATGTGTGGCACCTTAGAGTAAGAGAGGGAGGAAAATGATATTTATGAGTAATTTTCTCCGTAAACAATATTATCGATTTGAAAACTCTCATTGATAAGCTTATTTTGAATAAAAAGCTTTTCTATATTTTAAACTATTATTAAAAAGGAAATTGGAAAAAAAAATACATTATTTTTTAAAATGAATAAAAAAGCAGCCTTTAAAGTTTTTCCAATTCATTTATAACAAAATTTTGTGTGAAACTGGCAATAAGATCATTTAAATTAAATGTATTTTTATCGTCCTTACCTATATACGTCAATAATCCATATTCATTCTTTTTCAAATTTAATTATTTAATTAATATTTTTTACGGTTTTATGTGAGATCGTCTCACAGGAGAATATCTCTTAATTAAAACATGAAATGGACGTTGTAATATCACGCACCTACATGCTGTTTTTTTTTTACCATATGAGAAAATATATGTTTTGTTACAATTGATTTTTCATCTCGTGTTTTGTTACATTCAACATACGCCACATGTTGATTAATGATATTATTACATACACGTGACGATTTATGAGATCTTTTAAAGAAAAAAATAATACGAACTTTTACTATATTTCTAGATAAGGAGATCACAAAAAATTAGTGCAGTGTAATCATTATATAAGATTTAATTTAAAATTTCCAATTATGAAATGAAATATATTGATATTTGAGATCTCTCTTAATTAGGTTCATTATCCAAATTATCCCCAAATTCCAATATTTCATACAAATATAAACAGGGGCGGAGCCAGAACATAAAGTTAGGGGGGCCAAAAGTCAAAAAAAAAAAAAAATCATGACGAAAATATTATTATATATTTAATAAAAAAATTAAATAAATATTTATATCAAAATACATAAATATTAATTATTTTTAAGTGTTCAAAATAAATCAATATTTCTTCTACAAAATTATGCAGTTTAAAGAACATAACTTTTGGAAATAAAAATGACAAGAGAGAAGCCCGTAAGTCATGTATATAAAAATCTATTACTAACTACTTACTCCATCTCATGATTCTTTGCGACATTTATTTTATTTGGAAGTCCCAACATTCTTGTAAACTAAAAAAAAAAAATATTTCATAAAACCCTTTCTTCTATATTCACAAATTCTACACAAATCGTCCTTACTTTTGGATCACACACAATTTGATACTTTACTTTACTTTATTAACAAAAGTTTACAAAATTACCCATCAAATTCTTGCATTAAATTTTATTTTCTTAATAAGTGTGTTATTGCACATATAAAATAAATCTTGAGACAAAAGAAGTATAATATTATGTATTTAATCTCTGAAATGATCATATTAATTAATATATTATCTACACATATATATGGGGTGGGGTAGGAGGTGGGTGAAATAAATCTTGAGAAAGAAGGCGTATAATGTTATGTATTTAATCTTTGAAATGATCATATTAATTAATATATTATCTACCCATATATATGGGGTGGGGTAGGAGGTGGGTGGGTGGGTGGGTGGGTGGGACGGGGGCATGGCCCCGCTTTGAGCATAACATAGCTGCGCCCCTGAATATAAAGATATTTTACTTATTATTGCAATTTTTTAAAAGGAAAATCACGGTTGTGAATAAATAAGGTTTATTCATTTATTTGGATTTGTGCGAAGAGAAATAGTCTTACTAAGAGAATAACTCATCTTTAAGATTGAGTTGGTCTTCATGAACTATGTCTATGGTATAAAATTGAATTATGTAGGTCCCGGTAAAAACGAATCTTACACGTGTATGGGGGGGAATCTGGCGTGTTCGATTTTTTAAAACTTTTTTTTTCTTCGAGAAGGTCGAACTTTGGGTTAGATAATCACGAAGGTTAGGTTAGAGAAGCACAGATCGCTTCCGAGTCAAAGTCTCTTGAGGCAGTGATCCCGGTACAACTTCGAGATCTACTCGAGATAATCCCAACCGAGTCACGAGTGTCGAGAGATCTGAGTTGCTTGGATCGGATAACTAACTTCTTGAATCCTCGGAAGAGAGTTCGGTTTGGTAACTATCTCTGTCTAGCTACTTTTCGATCGTCTTGAATGGTTGACCCTTAGTTTATACTTTCGTTTTAAGTTTTCTTTGAAAAACCTCCCCCTTATGAAATAGTGATTAGGTGTGATTCACTTATGCAACTTTAGTGGATTGATTCCAACCGAATATCGATGAAAAGTATGCTTTAAATCAAGTTAATGCAACATTAAGCACAAATAAGGAAAGCGATAAAGAACCTTGGCGGTTATAGTGGTTCGAGACTCAAGCTCCTACATCCACTCTCCCGACTCTTGAGAGAAATTCACTATCACTTTTGAGCTTTACGACTACCTCGTGGTTTTTTACTCAACTCGGCCTGAGTTTTCTCGACTCTCCGTAGTTTACTTACTCAACCCGACCTTGAGTTTTTCACTACCTCCATAGTTTACTTACTCAATCACACACAAGTTTTTGGACTACCCTGTGAAACTACTAACTTCTCCTCTAGAGTTTTTACGACTACTTTCCGCGTAGTTTACTAACTCTTTAAACTCTACTCACCAACAAACACACTCCAACTACCTTCCGAGGGTTTGGGGTTTCTTGGTTGGTTTCAACTAGGATGAGATATCCTTTACAATGAAGCACAATGCAAAGGGTTAGGATATCTCGACTAAGCTTTGGATAAATCTTATCAAGCTAGGCTTAGTAAAGTGAGCTCTCTTCAATATAGAAGCACTTCGGGAAATTCAAGGTATTTCGAGTGCTTTAACTTTTGCAAGAATAAGTTTGAGCTCTTGAGTTGCGTATAAATTTCCCGTAACCTTACAATGTAGAGGTCACCAGTATTTATAGGCATACACCAAGGTTACTTTTGAGAACTATCCGTTGGAGAGATAACCGTGAGTTCCCTCTTATGGTATGTGAGAAACGGTTATATTTAGGATTTGAAACTCCCTAACACGTTTTTAGGCAATAAATTTTTCATGTAACCGGTCTTTACTTTTTTTGCGATCTGGAACTTTTCGTTACATCGACATCTTTTTTCATTGACTTTGTCCTTTGTCGATTATCGGTATAGTGCATGTCGTCTTCCTCTTTTTGACTTTTGTCTCCAGTTAAAGGTAGACACCTTCAACGGCTCTTTTGGTTACAAACTCTGAGTTTGATATAACCTTAACAACACTTCTGACTTAGTTCCTTTTGTCTGCATTTGAATGTCTTGGCAATATCTAACTTTCTAAGGCATCGCGTTTTTCTCGATGTGCATCCTTGAGATAGATATATTGATTGCCTCGGAACATTCGAGTTTCATCTTGAGCATTCAAAGATATATTCTTGAGTCTTGATGAATTCTTTGTGCTTTTCGATATTAATGATCTTGAATACTCGGTCTTGATCTTGTGTCTTGATTCTTACGAGTCTTGAGTCTTCGAGTCTTCAGGATCTTCTGAGTCTTTCATTTATCTTGGACCGATATCTTTGAGTTCTTTATCTTTGAGTCTTGATTCTCGGTTTCCATCTTGAGTCTTTAGAACTTGATTTATCTTTTGAAACTTCAGATTCTTGAAACATATTGAGTTCTTGAGTCTTGAAACCTATCTGAACTATATCTGGCGATTATACATTTTGCGATAACATCCTGAATACTCTAAAACCGAATCTGACTCAACTATCAAGATCATTACGAACATGTCATACTTTTAGGTTTTGGGATCTTAATCAAAATCATATAATCTTTTATTAAATTCATCTCCCAACAATTTCCCCTTTTTTGATGATGCCAAAACCTATCTTATTCTGAGATATATAACCTATACTCGGGTTTTGGGTTTATCATATTACAAGATTGGTTATGTCTCTCAACAATTACTTCAAAGAATGAATCTCTCAACAATTTCATCACCAAACAATAGTAATCAGGCATATCAAATATAAAGACATGTAAGAATTAGATAATGAGATATTATCTTTTGAGCATAATGATAAATCTTCATTGATGATAAGTGTATCATTCTGATTACAATGAAATTTATCAAACAAAATAAAAAAGACAAAAATTTAAAGAATACAAAATCTTACGAATCTTGATTTCTAGTCTTGATTCTCGGTCTTACGCTTTCTTTTGCTTCATTTTGACTTCATCGATTAAGGCACTTCCAGATCAAACATTCCAAGAATCTCTTCTTCAGCTCATTTCTTTCCCTGATAATGTCTGGATTGTTTCCAGTTAGACCCAACTGACCAGCGTACTGAGCAATTTCTTGCGTAATGGCCTTTTCATTTACCAAGCCATTACCAAGTCTCGGAGGAGGATAGGAATATGGACCGGGCTACTATCTCATGCTCCACCTTCATCCGCAAGGTTAATCCACTTTTGTAGATACTTTGGATAAAAGGTGAGAAGATGTTCAATAAAAGCTTAGTTTACAGTGCGAGCCTTCCTTCTCCATTCCCCGAGAACATCATAATTGAACGAGAAGGTTCTCTTCACTTCTTCCCACATGTCGTTGAGTTTAATGGGCATCCATTTATCAACATGGGGCCACTTCGTAACTTTTCGATGTTCCTTCCTCTTGCTACAAACTTTACGAAGTCACTCATTCGGCACGCTCTTCGTCTATCTTCTTTTCGATCACGAAGTTCACGAGGCCAAGCGGTAGCTTTCTTAGCTTGTTCTTTTTGGAGTGTCATCGAGCCTCTGGAGTTGAAGACTTTCTTCCGAGGTTGAGACTTCAGATTCTTCTGCATCTTCGAAATCAATTTTCTCTGGATTGGCTTAGAAGCCTTCGCGACGCTTTTTTCTGAGGTTGAACAACGCCCAAGGCTTTCCTCTTCATAAGCGATTCGGCCCGGCTGGCTTGTTCCAACCTTAGTTCTAGCACTCGGTTTCTCTTTGCAACCTCAAGCTTGGTTTGCTTAGAAACTTCGAATGTAAGCGAGCTTCTCTACTTGAGCAAATTTCAACTTCTCAATAGCTCAGACTTCTTTAAAGGCTTGGGCTAGATTGTACATTTCAACATCTTTCTGAGCCTTCTTTTCCAAAGCACGTGCCATGAACTTCATGAGGTCTGCCTTCCTTTCCCTTTTCCTTCTTGGCACCGTAGTTTGGAAGAAGTCCGGAGAGCTGTGTCCATGTGATATTGTTCTTTGCTTACCATAAATGATCTCTCTGCTAGGTGATCTTGCTCATCTTCCATTCTCCTAATGTGGTTCTTAGCCACGCAGGCAGTTCTTTAGATATGTGGGCAAAGCGGCGGAGAGTGCATCTTTAAGCATCTCTGTCATCTTGGTCATAATCTTGAGCTCATTTCCTCAACAAAGAGATTTGATCGGCACCTCATTTTTCTCTGTCGGTTTTCACCTCTAGAAATTCGATCGACTCTGGTGCTTTTGTTTCATTTCAAAGATTTAACTTAACTCGTGTTGACTCCCTCCGGCTTTATTACATTAGGCTTTTTCTTCCATGGAGGTCATCCGAGTGGTCGAGTGTTTTGTATCTGCACGATTAGAAGAATGGCTAAGTCCTTCCATTTATTACGAGCTTGATTGGCCAACGTTGCTTCCATCCGAGTAAGTTTGATCGACATTGGCTCAATCTTCTCAAGTTTCTCCATGACGGGGAGTGAGATCAATCTCGTGACCTTCCTGCGACTTTCATCTTTGTTTGATCATCCCGAGCTCGGTCTCCAATTGAGCCTCGGTCGATTATCGGACATTTGAAATTAAAGATAGTACTTTCGATAACTTTCTGGCATAATTATTAATAGTGCCAAAAGGTACACGAAGAGTGCTAGCCGATCTGAGGTGATCGACTCTGAAGTCTCTTTTTACCGCTTTGAGATCCGATCCTCGGCTTCTCACTGTTGGTCCCCATCTCCATCTTTGGATTTGTCTCCATTTTTCGGGGCACCAATCTCGATTCTTTCTTTTCAGCCGAAGCTTCCTCCGAACTAGCTCATCAAAATCGGAATTTTTCATCCCGGCTTTGTCATACAACCTGAGAAGTCGGTCGGGGAAGGCCGCTCCTCATTCCACGGTCTTCCCCTCTGAATCTCAGCAATATCAAGCATCTCGGGAAGAGTCTGATTGAGGATATAAACCGCCATCCTTAATCAAAGAATATATCTTGCAGATCGGGGTATGAAATTTGAGCTCGGGGTATCGGTCAAGATGAACCGTTCCCCCTTGCTCCTCCATTCGCCTTCCAAAGATCGCCCTTCTTCCATCTCGGGCTCTCTGGTTCGATGAAGCTTACGCTGGGGGATCAGCGATGAAGTCACTTTCGAGCTCATCGAGTACATTTTGCTCCCCGAGCTTGATGATATCTCGGCTTGTGCATTCAGTCCTCGGTTTGCATCCCGAGTGGGTTCCGAGGCCTGGTGGCATTTCCTCGAGATGAATCTGAGTCAGCTCGTCGATCTGAGCCCGCACATCTTGGATCGACTCAGGTAGGCTCTTGATCTGAGCCCTGCATATCCGAGGTAGGCATCTCTCGAGGTCTGAGCTCCTTTAAAAATTTCCTGAGAAATTTTATCTGAACTGAGTGATGTCTCGAGCACCTCAGAGAAGACCTGCTCCTCAGTCTGATCCTGTGTCCTTGAGATAACCTGAGCCAGCACTTGTAATGGTGAACTTTGAGCAGTTTGGCCCTCAGGTTGTCTCTCCTCAGAATCACTGCTTCCATCGTCGGTGAGAACCACCAATCTTCTGCGCTTTGGAGCGAGGTTCTTCTAACATTATTTTTGCTCCTTGCTCCATTTTTGCCTCCAAATGAACCTTCCCCCGGTTTGTTGGGTTTCTTTCTTAGCAAACGCGGGTGATTCTACCTTCTTTTCTCTTTTCCCCTCGAATGGCCTTCTTCTTCACATCAGTGGGCTTGAAGAGAATTTTGGATTTAGGGAATGGGGTTGAATTGGCGAAGATATCCTCCTCCTCTCTGCACGTCTCCAAAATATAGGCAATTTTGGTGGCATGGTGGATCTTGCCTTTCATCGTGATTTCCCCATTGACTCTTTTTATGATCTTGGCTTGCTCCGACACCATCTGGACTAAGAATTTCAGCCAGTTGAAGTCAGTGGTGGGAGATGCCTCGATCGCCGCCATCAATCTGAGCTTCGGGGTACTAATCTGCTCAAAATTCCCCAAAAGACTCATGACGCTCTTGCTCACAATATCCATCGGCTACGATATTGTGGCTTTAGGTCTTCTTATTCAAAGTTGCCTCAAACTTCACAGGATTCTCGGCAATCCTATCTAGGTACTCTGCTTCTTTTGCCGACATATACATCGCAGGATCCTCTCCTCTATCACATAGCTCAAACACATCATTGATTTTTAGGAACAATGTACATCTCTCTCAAAATCGGCGTATTTTGATGAGTGCCCTAGATGAGATCTGATGTCGAAGAGTGCATACAATCTTCTTCATCTATTTTCAAATTGCGGATGAATTCGATTACCTCTTTTGCGAACTCTGGTCCTGCGGTTTCATGACTAGATGGGTGAGTTTAGCCATCGGATCATATCGCAGAGCCTCCTTTTACGACTTTGAGTTGGTTGTGCTTTCAAGAGACCACATGAACTTCGTACCATGGCTTATTGGTTATGGCTAATCTACCGAATCTGGTTGGGGCCATTTTAGAATGTGATTGAAGAATGTGAAGCTTTTTAGGGTTTTGCGATTTACGGGCAAAGGGATTTTAGTTCTGAGTATTTGAGAACGAAGGGGTTTGATAAAATTTTGGCTTGAATGGCTTAAAGAGGTATAAATAGCTTCAAGATCGTGGAGAATCGTCTTTGGTTAGGTGAAAAGCAATCGGTTGAGATTAATCTCCGATTAATCGGGTATATGAACCGACGATCTCCGAAAAAGTAAGCCGCCAAAATATCCTCTTTGGTCAATAATGTGGCGAGCATTAAATGATTGTTGTCCTTCTTCGAATTTAAAAGCGATCCCGCCCAAAAATATTCCTCGGTGTTTTGTATTTATTGCGAATGATTCTTGAGTTTTACTTAAGCAATAAATGGATCACATGAGTCATTACTTTTTTTGGACTAATTTCCTCTATCGGTCTTCTTCGAGTCTTGACCTTGATAAAATGTCGAGATATATCTTGAAATCTTGAAAGGGTTCAAGACATCTTCTTGATCTTGACCTTGATGAATCTGAGTTTCTGAGACTCGATTCGATATTTCCATTTTATCTGAGTTTCTCGGTAGAGAGTACGAGAAAGCTTCATGCATCCGAAAATCTTCAATTTTCGATTTACTTTATACACACTGGTTCTAACATCCCTAATTCAATTGAAAGTTCTGAAATCTTGATTGACCAAAGGTTTAGTCAAGATATCGACTCTTTTACTATCGATTATGAATTTTCTCCATCCTTATGTCCTTTTTCTCGACATGATCTCGATGAAGTGATGTCCGATATCCACATGCTTGCATCGGTGTGCAATACCGGATTTTGTGAAATAGCAATGACACTATTATTGTCATAAAATATTGGTACTTCATTGGCCACAACTTTATAATCCCTTAATTGTTGTGCGAGCGAAGAATCTGAAAGCACGCAAGACTTCCCGCAGCCATGTATTCAAACCTTAATCTTGATTGGTTGCTCTTGAGGTGCATTTTTTGAAAACCAAGATATCGGTTTTTTTCCTAGAAATTGACAAGTTCTGTTGTGGACTTTCATCAATTCTACAACCTCCATAGTCGACATCTGAGTAACCGGATTAATTTAAGGTTATCATTACCGATACCATAATCCTCTATTCATCGCGTGCCCTTAAGATATCTCAAGATCTTTTTGGCGACCTCCCATGTGACTAGTCTTAGGATTAGCTTGGTATCTTGCACATATCCCAACAACAAATGTTATATCCGCCTACTTGTCGCGAGATAGAGCAATGATCCAATGATTCCTCTATAATCGATATGATTCATTTGATTTGCCTTCCGAATCGGGATCCATCTTGTAGTTAGTATTCATAGGAATCCTAAATGAGTTGCGATTCATACACCATATTTGGCAATCGGATCTCGGTGTACTTTGCCCGGTTGATGAATATTCCTTCCTTTGATTGTTTCACTTGAAGACTGAAAAGAAATTCATCTCTCCCATCATTGACATCTCAAACTTGCCTTTCATCGGTGTTGAGAACTTTTCACAAATTGATGGTTTGGAGATCCAAAAATGATTTCATCAACATATATCCGAACCCGATGAGATATCTTCCCCATCCTCTATCCCGAAACGAGTTCTATCAACGATTCCTTTGACAAAACCATGGTCGATGAAGAAACCGAAAAAGTATCATACCATGCTCGGTGCTTTGCTTGAGACCATACAAGGCTTTTTCCGAGCACAAAACTTGGTCATTCTTTTTTGAAACCGGAGGTTGTTCCACATAAACCTCTTCTTTAAGCACACCATTCGAAAAATGCACTTTTCACATCCATTTGATAGATTGTGAACTTCATGTGGGCGATATATGCAAGAAACAATCGATGGCTTCTAGTCTTGCAACAGGTGCAAAGGTTTCATCATAATCCAAGCCTTCTTCTTAGGGAATAACCTTGTGCAACTAGCCTTGCCTTGTTTCTTACAATGTTGTTGTTTTCATCTCTTTTATTCTTGAAAACCCACTTGGTTCCAATGACATTGTGCCTTTCAGTCTATCTACCAACTCCCATACTTCATTCCTTGAGAATTGATTCATTCATCTTGCATAGCGATAATCCAATAAGAATCTTGTAGAGCTTCATTAATCTCGGCATGTTCTTTCTCCGACGATAGGAAGCGGCCAGAATAGTGCACTCTCACCATGGAACCTTCTTGTCTTAACTCCTTGAGTTAGATCACCCAATCGACTTGTAGGATGACTATCTAACCATTTCCTTCTTGATGTTCCCCCTCAATAGTATCCTCAACATTTAAAATGTTAGGTTCGATTAAATCGACAAACTTCGGGGAACAACGAAAAAGGAGAAAGTGAATCATCTTCCCCGGAAATTCTATTGAGAACATTGTCGAGACATTTGTTCCCCTTTGGTTGATAGATTCAGAATTTGCCTCACCGTGACCACATCATCATTGGCATCACATACCTGAGTCTGAACTTGTGTCTGTTCAGATTGGTTACCTTTGGAGTGTTGGTTTTCCTGAGTCTCACCATCCTGATTTCCATCCCGAACTTCTTTATCTGAGTCCGAGTCACTCCAATCATAGATAGTGACCGACTTCTTCTTTTTTCAGTTCGATGGATGATTTATCTTTTTTTTTTAGGGCTTAATCTGGTGATCCTCTTAGTCGGTTCATCTGCATCATGTTCTGTTTCTTACGAACACAAATAGTTTCATCAAAAAACAACATGAGGTGTTTCCTCCACAATAAAGTCCTACAGGTTGTAAACTCGAAGGCTTTCTTGACTTGAGAATATCCTAAGAATATTCCTTCATCGACTTTTACTATCAAAAGTTTTCAACCGATCTTTACCATTATTGTGTATGAAACACTTGCAAAACTAACACGAAAAAGAAAGAAAAAGAGAGGCTTCCTTTCATTCCAAAGCTCATAAGGTGTTTTGCCTTGACTCTTGGTCAAGATGGATCTATTCTCAGTGAGTAGCATGCGGTGTTGACGACTTGATTTCAAAAATCTTTTAGGAATATCGGCTTAATTTATCATTGTCCTTCATAAACTTCTTTTCGAGTTACATTTCTTTCTTTCAAAGAACACCATTTTGTTGAGGGGTCCTTCTTGGTGATGTTTCATGAGAAATTCCATTTCTTTGCGCAATAATCGATATAATATGATTTATAAATTCAGTTCCTTTGTCGGATCGATTTTGACCACACTCGATTTTTCTCAATCTTGAGCCTTTTTCGATGATCTGGCGACTTTATCGAGTCTCTTTCTTCTTGAAAGTAAGAATATGACCCAAGTATATCTCGAGTAGTCATCAACTACTACCAATGTATATTTCCGCCATTAGTGCTCCGCAGTGTTATAGGACCAAAAGATCCATATGTAGTAATCAAGTATTCTTTCGGTTAGAAACCTCAACTTTACTTTTTAAATGATGTTCTTATCTGTTTGCCTTTCTGGCATGCATCACAAATATGTTCCTTACTGAACACTTCGTTAGGTAACCCTCTCACAAGAGCTAATCTTGCTAGCTTGTTCAGGGTTTTGAAATTTAGGTGATTCATTCTTTTATGCCATAACCAACTGGTATCTGTGGAACTTTTAGCATCTAAACATGTATCTTTAGGAGTTGAACTCCAATCAGCAAGATACACATTCCCTTTTCTTGTACCAGTCAGTAGTACTTTCTGTGATGTATCATCTTTCACAAAACATAAGTTCTTGGAGAACTCAACATTAAAACCTTTATCACGCAATTGGCTAATTGAAAGCAAGTTATGCTTCAATCCAGATACATATGAAACACCATGGATATGAACAGTCGATTTCCAAAGTTCCATATCCTTGATCTGTCCCCAGGAGTTATCTCCAAAAAGTGATCTGTGGGCCTCTTTGTTCAACATAGTCCTTTGAGTATCTTCTTGTATCTATCGTCATATGTCTTGAACATCCGTGTCGAGATACCATATATCGAGAGCTTTTTCATCTCTGCTCATCGATTGCCATGTGATCTTTAGTCGATTCGGTGCCTTGTTTTCCTCCCCGAAAAATGAGATCAATTCTTAGGTACCCATTTTGTGTAGGGTCCTACGAGGTTAAATTGTACCTTTTCGGAATCCAAATCACCGACAACTCTAATCACTTTAGAGTGGCTAATTTGTCTTCCATTGACATCAACATACACATCTTCTACTCTGGGTGCCTTAGCGACTTTACGTGTATGTGTCTTTAGCTTTTAGCATGAACATGGGCTTTTGAATTCTTCTTTGGTTCGGGCCTTTTGTTCCATTGCTTTGGCTTTTGTGCAGCTGGTCTGAATCTTTGTTGACTTGGGTTCAGGTAACCTTTTACCTTAGGCAAGTGGGGTTTAGGTTGCCTGTACTGAAATATGGGTCTTTTCGAGATCTTTGAGGACTTGGTCTCTTGATTGAGAATATCTCTGTTTGAGTGTTTCTCCTCTGAAGATTCCTCTGATGATTCAGTGTAGATCCTTTCAAGTTTGCATTCTTAGCCTGAGGCTTTGAAGTACTTGCTTGAAATTTTCCAACTGACTGCTCAGGTTTTCTAGCCTTCACCTGAGGTTTGGGCTTTCTAACCTGATCATTCAGTTTTACTGAAACCATAGGTCCTTTTCCCTTGTCTACAACTTTGGGCATTACTTGAGTTTGAAGTGTAGGTGCCACAGATTTAACAAAGATTGTCTTCTTGCTACTTGATGCAGCATTCGGATGACCTTGTGAGGTTCCCCGGAATGTATCCCAATCCAGATTTTATAGTGGCGGATCTCTGGTAACTCAATTTCATCTATTACTTTAGATGCATTATTCAATAGAGTTAACTTCTTACATGCACTATCCTCCTCATTCTGTAGAGTTTCATGCTTCTCAAGAGAGGTCATTGAACTTAGTTTGGATTACTTAGAATTTCTTGATGGATTTCTCTAGCTTTTAAGTTAGGGTCTCTATCAACTTCTCTTTCTCTGAGAGTTGTACTTTCAGAACATCCAGTTCATCGATGAGCTCCCATAAATTGAGAAGTGATTTGATTTTTTGCTAGAGTCTTTCCATTTTAGATTTTTCGAAGATTGATTTCCTTATTCTGCTCTTGAGTTTTATTTAGCGATCCTTGCAAAACAAACATAGTCCTTCATCGATTCTCAAAAGAATCTGCTCGGTCAAAATAGTATTTTTCGATGGAACTTGAAAACTCTTGTGCTAGTGTAGGAGCAACAACAGAGACGAAGAGTTTACCTCCTCAATGGCCATCAGACGGATGTCATCACTTTCCTTTGTCACGAGAATATCTCATCTGAAGAGCTAGATTCCTCCTCCAGTGTTCTTCTTCGTGAACCATGGCCTTTGAGAACTTACGGTCTCTTTTAGCTTATCTTTCTCTTCTCTCCTTAGCTTTTCAACTCGACAAATCATCTTTGAAGTGACCTTTCTTCGGCAATTATAGCATCTGTTGGCATCATCATCCTGATCATTTTCTTCTTTGGACTTGGAGTCCTTCTTTTCGGATGAAGATCCTTGACTTTCAGTCCTTCTTCTTCTCGGTTGATTGATCCGTCCTCGGGTTTCTTCTGGTACTGTAGTTCTGTAAAAGCTTTTGTATTTTCCAAATCTATTATTAAGTCATCAAAGCGTCCTTGCCATCGATTCTTAGCTTTTCCTCAAGCTCATCCCGATGTTTGGCATGGGGTTCTCGAACTCTTTAGTTTTACATGTTTTATCTTTGGCTTTTAAAGCCACATTCTTACTTGATGAAGAATCATCTTTCTTTGTCGACCTTTTTGGATTTCTTATCAATTACAAATTCATAGGCTTTCAAATTTCGGAGAAGACTTGTTGGTATGGCATTGAACTAATGTTCTTGGTGTTTTCAATCACCACTTGCATGAATATCCCATTTCTTAGAAAGACCTCTAAGAATTTTCAATGCCACTTCTCTTTTGTGGATATTTCTTTCCAAGTGCATTTAGATCATTCATGATCTTTAGTGAATCGACTTCCAATTTGTCTATTGATTCACCATCATCCATTTCAAAAACTGTCAAACTTTCCAATTGCTCTTTGAAAGTTTGTTTTCTTTTATATGATCTCGTGCCTTGGCACATAATGCCTAGTGTATCCCATATCTCTTTTAGCGAATTACGGTGAGAGATCATTCCCATCACACCATTATCAACTGTCTTTGTATAGTGTGTCTTTTTGCAATGTAGTCTAGATTGACTAACTTTCTCTTCTCGGGGAGTTAGTTGGTCATCGACTTAGGAAATTCTTCTCTAGGATCAATTCTCTCATCTTACGTAATGCAGGATTCACCACAAGAAATTTGAATGGTCCTTGAGAAACCACTCTCCACATCGCTCATGTTTGGAATACGAGATGAGCTGCATTCTCGATCTCCATAGATCATAGTTCTCTCTTTTGAGAACATGGGAAGTTTTAGAAGACATTTTTCCGATGTTTTGAAAAGAAAAAAAATTTGACAAATAAGATCGATTCGGATAGACCACAAGTATTTTTGAAAATAAAACTTTGGTCAACCACGGCAGTGGTCGGGGTTGAACCAACGCTCTCGATACCACTTTGTAGGTCCCTATGAAAATGAGTCTTACGTGTATGGGGGAATAAACGTGTTCGATTTTTAAAACTTTTTTCTTCTTGAGGTCGAACTTGGGTCGATAATCATGAAGGTTAGGTTACGAGAAGCCGACGATCGCTCTGAGTCAAAGTCTCTTGAGACAGTGATCCACGAGCTAACTTTTTCAGATACCTCGAGATAATCCCAACCCGAGTCCCGAGTGTCGAGATCTGAGTTGCTTGGATCGGATAACTAACTTATTGAATCCTCGAAGATAGTTCGGTTTGGTAACTATCTGTTCTAATTTCTTTCGGTCATCTTGAATGGTTGGCCCTTAGTTTATACTTTCGTTTTTAAGCTTTCTTTGAAAAACCTTCCCCTTATGAAATAGTGATTAGGTCGATTCACTTATGCAACTTGATTGGATTGATTCCAAATGAATATCGATTGAAAAGTATGCTTTTCAATCAAGTTAATGCAACGATTAAACACAAATAAGGAAAGCAATAAAGAACACAATTGCCAGTGGTTCGGAGACTCAAGCTCCTACATCCACTCTCCCGACTCTTGAGAGAAATTCACTATCACTTTTGAGCTTTACTTTACCTCGTAGTTTACTTACTCAACTTCGCCTGAGTTTTTACGACTACTCCACGTGGTTTACTTACTCAACCCGACCTTGAGTTTTACGACTACCTCCGTGGTTTACTTACTCAATCACACACAAGCTTGACTACCCACCTCAGAAACTTACTAACTTCTCCTCTAGAGTTTTTACGACTACTCGCGTGGTTTACTAACTCTTTACAACTCTGCTCACCAACAAACACACTCCAACTACATTCCGAGGGTTTGGGGTTTCTTGGTTGGTTTCAACTAGGATGATATATCCTTTACAATGAAGCACAATGCAAAGGGGTTAAGATATCTCGACTAAGCTTTGGATAAATCTTATCAAGCTAGGCTTAGTAAAGTGAGCTCTCTTCAATATAGAAGCACTTGGGAAATTCAAGGTATTTGGAGTGCTTTAACTTTTCTTGAGAATAAGTTTGAGCTCTTGAGTTGCGTATAAATTTCCGTAACCTTACAATGTAGGGGTCACCGGTATTTATAGGCATACACCAAGGTTACTTTTGAGAACTATCCGTTGGAGAGATAGCTTAATTGAGTTCCCTCTTATGGTGTGTGAAAAACTTGCTATATTTAGGATTTGAAACTCCTAACACGTTTTAGGCAATAGCCTTTCATGTAGCCGGTCTTTACTTTTTGCGATGGAACTTTTCGTACATCGACATCTTTTTATTGACTTTATCCTTTGTCGATTAATCGATGTATGAATCTGATGTCGTCTTCCTCTTTTGACTTTTGTCTCCGGTTAAAGGTAGACACCTTCAACGGCTCTTTTGGTTACAAACTACGAGTTTGATATAACCTTAACAACACTTACTTAGTTCCTTTTATGCGCATTTGAATGTCTTGGCAATATCTAACTTTCTAAGGCATCGCGTTTTTCTCGATGTTTGCATCCTTGAGATAGATATATTGATTGCCTCGGAACATTCAGGTTCATCTTGAGCATTCAATATATTCTTGAGTCTTGATGAATTCTTGTCTTTTCGATATTAATGATCTTGAATACTCGATCTTGATCTTGTGTCTTCAGATTCTTCTGAGTCTTCAGGGTCTTCTGAGTCTTCAGGATCTTCTGAGTCTTTCAGTTTATCTTGGCCGATATCTTGAGTTCTTCATCTTGAAGTCTTGAGTTCTCGTTTTCCATCTTGAGTCTTTAGAGACTTCGATTTCATCTTTGAAAACTTCGATATCTTGAAACATCTTGAGTTCTTGAGTCTTGAAACCTATCTGAACTATATCTCTGCGATTATACATTTTGCAGATAACATCCTGAATACTCTAAAACTGAATCCTGACTCAACTATCAAGATCATTCTGAACATGTCATACTTAGGGGTTTTGGGATCTTAATCAAAATCATATAATCTTTTATTAAATTCATCTCCCAACAAATTATTTGAGTCATTTTACTCATTTTTAATACATTTTTTTAAACCACTAAATTTGAATCATATTATACACTGGGTAGAGTCAAATGCCATGAATTAAAAATAAGGTTCATAACATGAACCAGGTCTATACAAGTTTTTGTCTTTAAAATTTGACAAAACCTTATGTGAACTCGTGTTCACCGTGAACTTGATTTTTTTAGTATTACTGTTATGTATAAAAATTATCACTGTTGTGAATAGAAATTATTATTGTTATACACAAAACTATCATTGTTTAAAAAGTGTTTATATTTTTAAATAGTAAAAACTTTTGTGCATAAGAGTGATAAATTTTGCACATAACTGTGATGATAAATTCATGTATAGACTTGGTTCACATGAGTGTTACTCTTAAAATTTTGATATGGAGTGAAAGTTGGTGTACGTGTTTTACAGAGTGTTGTCAAATATGTTGTATAAATATACACGACAACATATAATAGTGGAAGATTTAAAAAAACTTTTTTAAACGGATTCAAAATTCTGTATAGATTTAATTCAGTCTATACGAGTCTCATGGCTAAAAGTTTCACTATAAAAAAGCAGTGACACAAACAATGACCTTTCACAAGACCCTAAAATGTATAGTGTAACTTTCCTAAACAATCTTTCTACAAGTTTGATAGCGATCATATTCGACCTAAAATACAAGACAAAAAGACACAGTGTTAATTGGGATATTGCTAGACATTCAACCAATACAAACGGATAATAACGACCCTCACACTCCTACATGCACTAAGCATTCGATAGGTTGTATCTTGTCTACTATCTTCAAGTGGAGAAGACAACAAACCTAACAAAAACTAGATGTACTAAACACCCGATAGTCTTGTTTCTTGGTTGCGTCTCTCATGTTTTGATGTTCCATGCTGTGTGTATTAGTAGACCACAAAATTCAACTGTATTTCTTATCCAAGCCTAGATATCTTCCCACACTTCACTCCATGATCTTTGTAACCACCCATGATCTCCTCAACTACCACTCTTATAATCTACAGCCACCTGACTGGATAACCTTCAAGTTGTCAACCTGCATATAAGTAACATAGAGAAGAACATCTAATAATTCAAAGTTAGTGTTACAAGAAATGACAGATTCAAATATTGTTCAAAATATTATTCCAACATGTGTCATAGCATATATCACAACATCAACATGGAATTCAATGTACAAATGTTTTATGCAGGTGTTAAGCTCCATGAAAAATTCAACTAAGTTTCTTGTACATCAATTGTACTGTGGAATTCACAATTAATATTGTTATATAAAAATAACTAATACTTTTATGAATAATAATTAATACTAAGTGACTAAGAGCTCGCTTGGTTGTGACATGCGGATAATGAGTGGGTAATAAGAATTAATTAAAAGTTATAAAAAAATATTCTCATTAATATTATTTAATAATTTTTTAATCAAATAATAGTAATACAATAATTAACCCCAAAGTAATTGGAGTTGATGTTATAAATCAATATACATCTTTATGAAACTTGAATTATTTGACCAATTTTACTTATTTTCAATACATTTTTAAATCACTAAACTTTTTAAACCAGTATTATACATGAATATGATCAAATGTTATGAATTAAAAATAAAATTCATAACATAAATTAGAACTATACAAAAATTTTTATCATTCTCATTCTTCTACCAAAGGGGCCCTTAGTTCATTTTAGAGCTTTACCACTCTTTTTATGAGCCAATCCGAGTCAAAGGAATATAACTCTCCTTTAACAACCCTTGACTCAAAACCTGATGCACAATTACTCTTTTGATCTTGGAAGCGTGCCACACACGTGCCCCTTATTTATAACCCCAATCCCCACCTCATTTTCTCAATCAACAATTCCTCCCCTCTCTCACTTCACTCTCCCCTCTCTCTAAAGAAAAATCATCCCAACAATTTCTATTTAATTATTTCTTTCTTCCTTCCTTTCTAGGTTTTCATTTTCCGATACATATGGCAGATTCCAACAACCGGAACCCGGCGGCGCGCCGCCAGCCGAACCGCCTGCAGCGGCGGGCGCCGGCTTCGCTACAGATCGGTCCGGCGACAGAGTGGAAAGAGGCGATACCGCTTTTGTCGCCGTTGATTCTGTCGCCGGTCGCCGATAATCCGACGGCTGAGATCAGATCTTGCTCCAGTAAGGGAACGGCGGCAGCGGCGGCTGAGAAGCCGGCGGTGGTTATGAAGAAGTGGCAGCACCCGGCTGCGCCGTTCGGTTACGATACGGCGCCGTTTACGCCGTTTGTGCATACAGGGTTTTCTGATAGATGACAATTTTTAAATAATTTATAATATTTTATATATGTATTCGTTTTTTGTAGGTCTTATAATAATAAATGTTGAATGCCAATATAGTGTGCCACAGGATTGTGGAAATTATATAAGGTGTGATTTTTCAGATGTAAGCCTTTTCAGATTTGTTTGATTTTGTTTATAAGAAATAGGCGGTTTCTTAATTCTTAGACATTGTCACATTGGAAGATGAATTTTAAATTTAATTATTCAGGAAAAAAGGACCATATCAACCTAATTTAACACAGAATCAGTTCTAATTAATGTTACCAAATCAATTAATTATCAAACCAGAATAAAGTAATTAATTTAACACAGAATCAGCTCTAATTAATTAGGGTATGATTGATATAACTGAATAAATTATAATTTGAATGAAATGAAATCCTAAATGGAATGATATGATTGATATGATTTATGAATGAAATATAAGTATTAGTGAGTATGTTTTAAAATTATTATTATTAATTATACTTTAATATTAATATTATTATTGATTATTATATATATTTTAAATATATTATTATATTTAGCTTTTTTAAAATATATATTTTTAAATAATATTATTATTGTGTTTATTATAATAATATATAATTTTAGTAAACATATATATGTATATTAATATGTTTTTAATTATTGTTGAAAGTATGAATTAATAATAACTTTATATATATTTTTTCTGTTGAAAATAAAATAAAATAGCATTATATATATTTTTAATATTTTTATTATTAATAATATATTATTGAATATTAATATTTTTATTTTATTTTTATTAAAATATTATTAAAAATTTGCTTTAATTTACATTTTTTGAGATGTAGTATTATTATTAAAAAAATTATGTTATTTATATATTTTAATATTATTATATTTAATATGATTATTATTATTATTATTGGAGTTGGTTATTATTTTTATTTTTATTAAATATTTTTTTTAATAAAATAATATTATTATTAAATTATTATTGTTCTTGTTGGGTAGAAGGTAATATTATGAAATGAATCATAATATTTTTTGTGGAAAAAAATTGCATTCCTCAAAATGTGGAATACATAAATCCAATTGGGTTATGTAAATCACAATTTTTTTATTTTTGAGAATGGCCAATTCGTAATGGAATTATGATTCCTTCAAAAATACATCTAATCGATGTATTTTGAATAGATTAAGGAATGATAATTCATTCTTCATATTCCAACATAACAATCAATCCTGGAGAAATCCAAACAGTAACTTACAGAATATTACAAAAATAGTTTATTACATGCGATTTTTTTTTTTTTTTGACAGATTACATGCGATTTGATTGAAAAGACAAAATTTAGCACATTTGGCCCATAAGTTGAATAACCTTTTCTATATTTCAGGATGTCATCGGTATATAACAAATATTAACACAAAAACAATTATAAACACAAAATTTTGTAGGGCGTGTTTCGTTGCGAAATACTCCTGTGTATACCTTTCAAAAATTTAATATTAGGAAAAAATATAGTATTCCTTATAAATTTTTTATTAAAAATAATTTTGTTCTTAAATAGTAAGAATTGACTACAAATTGCCTATAATTTTTTTTAATCATGTATACATTTTCAATCCTCAAATTACAAATTACTTCAAATTACAAATATAATTACCTAGGAAAATTATAAATATTTAGACAATTTGTTCGTAGGTAATTTACCATCGGAGTATAAATTAATTTTTTTTTACCGATTTTTTCTTGTCCTTCTTTGAATTACATTCACCATTTCCGCATACGATTACTGACTTATGTGAAATAGTTTAATACATAAAATATAATTTGAACATGACATTTTAATATTTTAAAAAGAGTGAATGTTGATTTGTACTATTTTTATAATTCATCTTGTGCAAGTTTTTGTCATACCACTGATTAAGTTTCATAATTTCATATAGTGTAGGTTTTGCGTGACACTATCTCGTAATAGAATATAATATAATTTAAAAATGATGTTTTAATATATTAAAATAGATGAATATTAATTTATACTACTTTGTAAATCGTCACACGTAAATCTTTTACCTTTCATTTATTATTCATTCCTGCTTTTGTTGTGAAGAATAAATTTTACTGGTATAATTTTTTACTAGCGGTTTCTCTCCTTGAAATACTTATGAGTGGGCTTATTTAAAATAGACTTGGGTCCAGTTATTAACACCCTATAATTAATAAATTCACCCACTTATTTTGTAATCTACCAAATATACCCTTCTTCCATAAAGCCCTAAAAATTCCTCTTCAACTGTTCCTGCGAACCAGAATTCCTCTTGTGCGCCACCGGAGGACCACGTGTCTGTCCAAACTTTCCGGCGAAATTTTAGAAAGAGCTGCGTAGAGACTGAAGCAATTGGCTCACTAGTTGCAGCCTTAACGAAAAAAGATTGATTTTTTTGAATAATGAAAGCCATAATTAATTAAGATATTAATTTCAAGAAGTGTGTAGAAGATATTGATATAGATATGGAAATGGGCGTATGTTGTTAAATATTGATGTTAACAGGACGACGATGGTGGCGTTAGGCGACGGCAATGATGGAGGGAGGCTGCGATGAACAGTGTTGGACGGTGGGTAGGGCGGAGGCGGCGCTGCAGATCCGACACAGGGAGGAAAAGAGACTAGAGGAAGAAGAAATTAAAGAGAAGAAAGAAGGGGTAAAATTGGGAGTTTAATTTTTAGTGTGGGTGTATCTCCCAATTATGGGGTGTGGATAACCGGACCCAATAGACTTAGATGGTAACAAATACAGCCCAGTTTCAAAGCCCATCCAGAAAGCTTTTTATACATGAGCCCAATTAAGTAGCCTTAAGAAAGGGTACCGACATTTCCTAATTTGATTGAAACTCTGTTACTTTTAAAAAGTTTTATATGAGACTACTTTTATTTATTTTTATGATATTTATCTTTTAAAAGTTTTGTATTAATATATCGCAGAAACATGTATAAAATTGTCTCATTTAAATTTTTATATTATCTTTTTAAGGTATATATATAATATCATATATAATATATATATATATATATATATATATATAATTTGATGGGTATTAATAGTCGCCCTATATTTTTTACCGTTGAGTTGTTGTATATAAAGTGAACAATTGGAGGTATGAAATTGAGGGTCTTGGAGTGATGACCAATTTGATACTATATCACATATCCTTTGATCGGCAGAGAAATGGCAACGACGACAATGATAAAATGTGGTGAATTTAAAGTGTTTCCGACGAAATTGAATATACATTACGAAAAATTGGTAATTGAGAACATAAATTGCTACCCCTAACATAATCAACAACTTTTATTAATCCCCTAATTTAATGAACATGCAATTTTCCCTTATAAATTATATTACAAATATATATTCATGCTTAGTTTGAAAGCAACGTAAATTTTTTAATTATGGTCTAACTTTTTCTCTTGTGATATAAAGTGAATGGGACATGTCAAACTCCTCATGTTGCCCGCTCTTATTTTTCTCCTTTATATTGTTGTATTTTGCATAAAAGATTGGAACTTCGTGAGACAAATTTTTTTTAGAGCTGAATAATAAGTGGTATCTTAATCTATAAAAATCACTCAAAATATATATGGGTTAAATAAAGAGTTAATTTTAAATAAATACTACGATCGTTAAATCAAGTATTAATTTAATCATAACCTTCAAGATTAACCCGTTGAAATGTAGGATTACACGGTTTAATTTTTATATTTTTTTTTTACATTATTTTGACGAAAAAATTCAATAGCGAGTGTGAGTTTTTCTTGAGTTTTTTTAAATCACAATAAAGTATATAAAACAGAATAACGTATCAATTTAAAAAATAAACTATGTACGAATAAGGTAAATCCGATGAACCATGTCATCTGTCATTGATAGGAAGAAAAAAAAATGTATTGATTTGTAACAACATTAAATGTATAATTTTTTAATTATAATCTTAAAAGTCATGATCAAATTGATACTTGTTATTTAAAATTAACCCTTAAATAAATAGACAATTGGTTCTGAAAATTGATCTAGCATGAAGGTATATGAATTCCAAGCCATTAAATATGGAATTAACATTGCGGATTAAAATATTCAATTCGATAATTCATGAAAAATCCCATTCTTTGATTCTTTCCTCTTTTCCCATTTTTTTTTCCTTTTACCTTTTCTTTTTCTTCTTTTATCACTCATGGCCAGGAAAAGGGAATTATTTAAGAAACAAAGAATGTGTTACAGGGGTTTAGTTTTCTGTTGTATATAATGCGAATATATCTTTTGGCTTCGTATTTCACTTTTTTTTTCTTTTTAAATATTTTCATTTAATCTTTTAGTAGAAATTATGCCCTTCTTTTTCACTTTATTGACTAAAAGTTCATTCCTTCAAAGGTGCACCTAAAAGTTAAGCTAATAATTTGGCCCAAAAGTTTTGCATAAAGAGCTCATAATTACAAAATTGCAACGATCAATAAAGATTTAGACATTCATAAGTAGTATAATTACATACTTTTTATAGAGCGATCAAGTACTCGGTAAAATCTTGTTAAAGAAAAAGTACTCAGTAAAATGGTCACATATATGTAGAATTTTATTTATTATTAAAATATTCCTTTTAATGGTCATTTTGATTGCTAGGTTTTAAAAAAAAAGCAATAAATATTAAGAAGGAGATCCATAATAATTGGAGGCTCGGTCCAATAATAAAATTTTTAAAATGACCCATACGCCCTAGCAAAACGATGAGCTAAATTATTGATTTTTTAAGAATAAGACAAATTACGTGATCAATAAGCTGTTTTAATATAGTTTTACAAGTCATCTTCAACATATATTAACTTGTAGCACCCCTACTATTGATTGTCCCACTCTTCGATTCACCACACTCACAATGCAGTCAATACCCCTTTCTCTAGTTTGATTTCCGATACCTATGTTGTTAAAAACTTGACAAACAAAATTGCTTCAGAAGTCAACACGATGAAAAACAAAATCAAAGCTCTCACTCAGGGGACGAATTAAACAAAAGACTTTCAACTCGCGAGACGTATCAAATGCTCTCAACTAAGGAGAGAAATCAGGGGAAGGCGACATATCACAACAAAATAATATAATTATCACATGGACTGCGCAGATAACTCAAATATGAAACCTATAAAATATAAAAATAATCTAAATTTTTACGAAAATTAAAGGATTTATTTACTCTTCAATGGTAGCGCGATCTGGTATTTAATGGGAAGAACACTTCTATGCCTCTCAAACCCTAAAATGCTAATCTAATTGATTATGCCTAATTGCTAGTTGGATGCTTTTGATAAGTACAAGATTTGATTATTTGCTAGAATACCATTTTCCTATGGAAACTAACTAGTGCATAACCCGCGTATTACACGGGAATTAAATAGATTCTTTATATATGCATTTAATTTTATTTTTAATTATTTGTTATTATTAAAACTTTTTAATTTAAATCTTAAAAAATGTGTTACACTAAATTTTATTAATTATTAATTAAATAATTTCTAATTTATATTTTAAATTTTAATCTTGAAAAATTGGGAATTGCATATAATTATATTTTTAAAATTTTCAAATCTTAACATTTATGATTTTTGTAATTTAAATGATATTTAAATATCCAATTGACAAATATAATTTATTACGAAATGCAAAACTTTCAATGGACAAATTTACCAACAAATTTTGAATCTAATAAAAAAATATTACAATTTAATAAAAATTATAACTTCCTAAATACTTCTTTAACCATCAATCAAGAATTATTAATTAATAATACATTGTTTAGCAATTAGATTAAATTTCGTTATTTCGAATTTAATTTCCTCCCAGAGCTCAAATAATTAGATACAATTTAACTGTTTAAAAAACAATAATATTGGAATTCTAGAAAAAAATATTCACCCATAAATTATTCAAAATCTCAACACCCTTCCTAAAAAAAAACAAAAAAAAAACACACCAAAACATCAATATAAAATTATTTCGAAAAAACACACAACTGAATCAAATCTTCAAGCTTCTTCCTACCCAGTCTTAATCTTCACCATTCTCTTAGTAGTTGACATCTGACATTCAATACCAATATCTTCATCCAATATTGCCACTTCATCCCCGATATTCTTTCTCTTTTTGTCGGGCGTTACCTCAACCCAATCAGAATCTTGATTATCGCAAGAAGATGATGAAATTTCCTGCGTACATATATTTAATACAAATAATTAAAAAATTTAATTTTTAATTTTTTATATTTATATTACTTAGGACTCATTATTCAAAGGAAATATATCTTATCTTGATAAGAACATTCATGGTGAGCGTCACTCATGGCTTCAGAACCTATGGAGCACTAAACAAATATATATTAAAATAAAAAATTATTATATTTTCTTTATCATAAAATGTATATAAAAATAATACAACTATAAATCATTATGATTAATTAAAGTTACGATGTTATCAAAATGAATATTTTGGATGAGCAATCCTTATGTTCAATTTTTCCTATCAAAGATGGATCAGATGACAGCTTCACAACTGTATAAGTATTCCACCCTTGTGATAAATTGAATTTGCTGACATGGAAGCGGACAATGAACCTTCTTATGACACTTAGGACATGCTTCATAATACCAATTGTACTCCAATTCTATCTTGTGCCATGTAGCAATTACCACACAGTAGCATTCCTTAAAAAAATTAATTATAAACAATTTAAAATAAGATGTAAGTGCATAATAAAGCATTCAAAAATAAATAGTATCGTGGACTGTTGATGAACATCAGCTAAACACATAACATCAACTTCTTCAATGATATGCAGAAGAGTGAGAAAGTTGACTTTGACTTGAAAACGTTGGTGCAGGAATTTTTATAAGACCAACTTTAATCCTTCAATGAGAACATAATGTAAATCATATATCATCGTGCAATTTATAATAAAACTACTCTGATTTATTAAGCATTGTATAAAATGTTACCTCTGCCTAAATTCGTGAACCTTTGGAATATCTCCATTGATAATTAGTCTACTGGCATATATCGAGTTTGATAAATTTTTCTGTAGTATAAAAAGGAAAACTGATTAATAAATTAACAAATAACTACATATATATAACAAATATTTTTACACGGTAATAGTATATTTTATACCTCACCTTACGCCTCAATTTTACGCCAAATTCAAGGATGATAATCATGGATTTAGTCGGTTGATCTTTCTGTAGCAAGAAGTTGCTAAAAAAATCCCTTCCATAATGTGCATTTCATTCTTGTACTCCTATTATAAATTGAATGATAAAACCGATCAAAAAATAAATAAATTGAACGATAAAATATTTAATAAATTAATAACATAATAAGTAATATTACAAAAATAATAAAAATATTATCACATATCCTCAATTTAAATATCCAACTTTTTTGCCTCCCTCTCATTGACTTTGATAGTCTCAACTTCATCAATGTGCACGACAAATCAAATAAGTAAATGTATAAACAAAAAAGGTTATAATATGTGTAATAATGAAAATTAAATTGATGAAATTATCTTCAAATAATATATCAAACCTCGAAAGATCTTATCTTCCTCATCAGTCTGTGCCACTATTTCATCAAAAGAAATAAAATGAAATTGAGATTTAGTCAACTTCATTGGTGAACACCGTTGAACATCGGTATGAAAAAAGATGGTCAGCTTGTAGAGGTGATCAATTCCATGCATCTTTCCCACATTTTAACCTATCCCAAAGTTGGATATTATATAAGTACTCCCCTCTTTAATCAAATTCTCAAATTTCTTGATAAGATGTTTAGAAACCTGTTTTGTATTTTGGTTCCCTGCAAATAATATACATGAGAAATATAAATTAGCATAGTTAATATAAAGCGTCCAAAAAATTCTAGCTTTATTTTTTGTTAAATATAATAATAAAAATTATTCTTTTAGAATAATATAATATAATTACTTACATTCTCATCAATTAAAATTAACTCGTAGTTAAATTTTTCTTTAGATTCTTGAGACACCATCATCCATGAACGCATGACCTTAACCTTTAAGGTCCATGTCTCTTTTTCGGATTAATAATCTTGGTGGAGCAAATTTTGAATCCATTACCTAATATATATATATATATATATATATATATATATATATATACAACAATTTTTTTTTTGTAATAAACTATAAATATTCAAGAAAATAAAGACATTTTGTGGAATAAACAATTTTCTCAAATCGAAAAAAACTTGTAAAAAATAATTACGAGAGAATATGTAAAAAGAGAATAGCTAGTTAATCGAAATGGTGAGTGAATATAAAAAAATATTGTGAGGCCTATATTTATAGGTAGATTAGTTTGTAATAATTAAATATTAGACGTATAATTAGCACCAACCAATAATGAAATAATTAGTATTTTTTTTAATAGGATAGTAGTATTTAGAGTAGTTGCACATGTACCATCGATGTCATGTAGGTATTAATACCACAATGTAATAATTATACATTTTTAAAATTCAGAATAAAGTAAAATTGTACTTCATTCTTAATGTCCTCACTAAAAATAAGTACCACATGCATTTGATCGTGTATTTGACTTAAATAATCCCACAAGAAAATAAAGACATTTTATGGAAAAAATAATTTTCTCAAAACGAAAATAACTTGTAAAAAAATCATTACGTAGATAATATGTAAAAGAGAATAGCTAGTTAATCGGAATGACGAGTGAATGTAAAAATAATGTGAGGCCTATATTTATAGGTAGATTAGTTTGTAATAATTAAAGATTAGAAGTATAATTAGCACCAACTATTAATGAAAATTATTAATGCAAAATAATTAGTATTTAGTTTTTTTTAACAGAATAGTAGTATTTAGAGTAGTTGCACATGTAATATCGATGTCATGTAGATATTAATACCACAATGTAATAATTATTCATTTTAAAAATTCAGAATAAAATAAAATTGTACTTCATGCTTAATTTCCTCCCCAAAAATAAGTATTCCTTCCGTCCCGAAACACTTTGCACCAACTTTTGGGCACAAAAATTAAGAAAAATGTATAATGAGTGGAGTGTTGGAGGGTAATTTTATAATTATTTATGTATAAAGTAAATAAAGTAGTTTGATTGAGTGTATGAGTGGGTCCCAAAACAATGACATTTTGTGTAAATATGTGAATATTGTAAGGATAAAATTTAGTACGAAGTTTCCTTTTTTGGGTGTGTAAAGTGTTGTGGGACGTCCCAATAAGGAAAGTGTGCAAAGTCTTCTGGGATGGAGGGAGTATCACATACATTTGACCGTCTATTCGGCCCAAAATAACTTTTTCAAAATAACCCGGCTTAATCAATGCTTAATTTCCACATACTTAATTTCAGAAGTTTTTAATATACAATTATGTAATAAACTATAAAAATAAGTTACTATAAATAACTTCTCACAGAATTGCATGGATTTGAAATGAAGACACCACATGCATTTGGAAAGATTTGCAAATAGTATATAGAAGATGTACGATAGAAATTTTTATTAAGTTCACATTTTCCTAGATCACCGATCGAATAATAGAAAAATCTCTTACCACTAATATAGGAAAACAATATATTCACATTTTTATATGAAATCTATTTTCCTACCAACTGATTGTGTGGATTAATCAAGAGACTTCTGATTGGTTAAACATTCAGACCGATGTTCATATTACTTGAATGAGAGTGCCATTTTTAGTTGAAAAAATAAATAAAAAATAAGTATTTATCTAGTTAATTGACTATTGAATTAGCTAAACAAAATGAATTATAGTTAAGATTAAAAAAAAAAAAAAACTGACCAAAAATTCAAGGTTGTCACTCTCTAAGACTTAGCCAAATTGAAGATTTTTCCTGATCTCCCATTGAAATTTCCACCAGTTTTTGCAACTTGCACATTTAAAAGAACTACTCTTCAATATAGACATGGGTAGTGTGCATAGTAGGCGAAACACAATTTCTTATGATCACTTGGTCAGCTGTCGATTGAATATTTAAAAAGTGAAACAATTAAATTTCATCTAAAACTCCAAATTTATTGTGAGGTGTTGAAATCGGTTCATTTAATATTATTTTTCTAATACTCTTTTTTCATTTGTGGTTAAAATCTCTTATTTCATCATTAAGAGGGAGGTCTATTGAAATAAGTTGTTTTTAATGAGAATCAAGTCCGGGACGTGAGCTATAGCCTTTGGCTTTGATTCCCATAAAAGAATTTAATTCAATCTAAAAATTTGAACTTATAGAAATGATATAAAAATTAATTCATTTATGAAAAAACTATTTATAGATATAATTTGTTGTCAAGTTTTATTCTAATATACTTAATTACTTTCTGGTCTCACTCTTAGATACACAACATTCCCATTTTACCCTCATCTCTCACATTTTTATTTTTAGAAAAATAGAAAACGTTGCACCTTTTAAATTGTGTGAAAAATCTACACTTTTTAAATTATGTATGTGCAAAATTACTATGAATGTACTGTTTATTACGATGTGAGAGAAAAAATACTTTAGAAAATATAATTCATACGATATCAACATGTCAATGGTATAGAAAGAGATGTCAGATTTTAAAACTGCACATGACCCCCATTTCGCATTTGTTGTTTACATAAGGGCAATTAAGACTTTTTATATCAAAATTTATACTTAAAAGCAAGACTTAAAAAGCCTTGTATCTTAGAATTATAGTGCTCCATACAGTAAAACCTCGTTAAATTAATATTCGATAAATTAATAACCTCGCTAAAACTAATAATTTGTCCGGTCCCAAGTTGGGACCAATACAAATTTGGGACTCAATCAATAAAATTATAAGATAATAATTTTTTTGAGATCCCAGTGTATATATATTGGTCCCGACGAAACTATAAATTAATAATTATTAAAAATAATCCATATACATATATATGATGCACTTGAATATTCTTAAGACAATTTAGTAAAATAAGAATCTACTGTAACTTATTTTTTTTTGAACTTCAAATCTATGTTGATCTCATCTTTAAATCTCCTTACTGCACCCAATAGTTGTGGCGTTGTCTTCTCGTACCGCAACAAAAAGTTATGAAGAGTTGTTGATGCTTGCAATGCTTCTTTTAGAGTGACCGGTTCCAAAGCCATTGAATCATCCTCTGCTTCATCATCTTCCGGATTATGAATGACATCGGCCACTATCTCTTCTAGACTCTGAACTTCGTGACATTGATTATTTTCACCCGGAAAGTCGAGCAATTGATTCACATCCATTTTGTGGTGATATTGCATACCGGTGATCAAATTCTCAAGCTCACGAATGTCTTCTCCAGGAGTTGCATCATTTGCACTTGAGTAGCTTTGATTTTTTCCCGAATCGAATTTTGCGAAGGTTGAAAAGCAATTTGCTATTGTTTGCTTGATGAACATTTTCGGGTATCTTTGACACCTTTACCATATTGATAGCATCTAAAACATTGATCTTTTACGACATGGTATGTCTAACTTCGCTAGCCTTCCAAAATGTTACGGTAAAATCTTTTGCGGTAATACATTTTGAAGGCTCTTATTATGCCGGCATCACATGGTTGAATTTTTGAGGTCATGTTTGGGGGTAGGAAAAATAACTCGATGTTTCGTAAACCTTGAATATTGTTTTAATGAAATCGGGATGATTATCGAATGCCAATGTAAATTTTTCTTCCATGCATTTGTTCATCCAACCCAACGAACATATTCTTCGAGAAGCACTCCAGTCATCCAAGCTCTCTTGTTGGCACGGTATTGACAGTTCAAGCTATTTATATTGACATTCTTAAAACAATGGGGCTTTGCATACTTACCAATAATCCATAGAGGAATTTTTCCAGAGCCATCTTCATTGCAACAAATAACAATTGTCAACCTCTCCTTATCTTGTTTTCTACCTTCAAGTTGCTTTGTTGCAAAAGAATGATCGACTGTAACACAGTAAAACAAACCCGATTTCATCCATATTAAAAAACATATTTCCTTGGAAATTGATCAATTTTTTTCCCTAATGGACTCCAATTTATTCCCCCCCATCATGCATGTCGATGATCCACTCTTCCAAAATGGCGATATGATTTGATACCATGCCTTGATTTGAATTTCTCAAGCCAACCTTGTGAAAGACGATGATCTGCGGGATCCTCTCGGATGTAAAAAGCTTAAGCGCCTCATTCACCTTCTCTAAGATTAGCTCCCATTATATTCACACGCTCTTGATGTTGGAGAAACCACTCCATAAACAACCTTCTCAAGGTCCGGGATACTTGACTGATTTACGATGCTTAGGCGACCCACCCTTTCTCAAAAGTCGGATGATAGAATTCTCTGATTCTCTTAGAGTGTTCAAATTGTTGCTTTAACTTTCAAATTGAAAGATTTTTCAACCCATTTCACCAAATCATTACGAGTGCATCCAGGTTGATCTCTCTTATACTCACATAACATCTTTTCGTTGTTGGTTGGTCATTGTTGATTTTTTAATTCCTTTTAGATGAGTGACCATTTTTGTGTGTGATTTACCAATATTCCAATGTATAAATATATAGTCTTTGATTTATATCCATGATTCAATGCACAAATGTTAGTCCAATGAACCATATTTTTGTATTTTTTCAAAACCAATTAATTTAAACAAGTCATTCCAACTTCCACGTGAGTTATTATTCATGGAATTCTACTAGTACATTTGTATTTTAACTTAATTTTCATCAATAACTATGCATGATACTTAAAGTTATTCAAAAATTTGGAATTTGAAGGTCATTATTTAAGTATCGTTAAAAACCTCTTTAAATTAATAAATTATTAATTTATCGATATAATAATATCTCTATAAATTAATAAAATCCTCCGTCCCAAAAAGTTATTAATTTATAGGGTTTTCTTATATATTGCGATGGGGGAGTGTGATCGATCCCCTTCATTTAGATTATTTCTCTAAAAAAAAAAACCTTTTACTTCTAACAAAATAGAAGATATCCACTTAAGCCATTATTTTCATAAAGCAAAAATATGCATTTTTACACTACAATTTATTGAATCAAAGTATTAGTTAATGAAAGACTTTTTTTTTCCATGAGATCGTCTCACATATTTCATCTAAATTTCTAAGAAAATAATTGAAAACATACTCAATTTAAATCCGGGAGTTTGTGTCAATTAGTATATCTACTACTCCACCCAAATGAATTCCGTTACAATAAATGTTCAATTTTAAAATCTTATCTGATGTTTTCATAAAATTGACGGCGTCATACAATTTTGGTTGGTTGCTTTATTTCATTTTCAGTTGAGCTTTAACTTTTTTGGCATCTCTAATTAAAATGATGTACTTTACAGCTAATTTATTTATAAATAATTATAATATAAGATTTTTTTTTACATATCAACAATGGACAACATTATAACATGGTCCATGGTGGATTGGAGAGCATTAAATTAATTTAAATAATTATAATATTATATATATACACATTTTTTTATTAATCAAATGATAACTCATAATTTCACGATATAAATATGACAAAGTATAGTGTGAACAAATTTCATAGTGAAACTAGTTAGGGAATGTGACTTATATTACTAAAGAGTGTGATTTTTTTTGCAAAGTGTGTGACTTTTTTTATAAAAGTATTACTCATAAAAAAGAAGGGTGTGGCTTATATTACTAAAGGGTGTGACTTATATTCTTAAGACAAAAACTTGTATCTGATATTGCATACTAGTGTTATGTCTCTGATTGAGTTTTTTTTTTTTTTTTTTTTTTTTCACGGGTCATAAGAAGGGTTTAGAACCAAATTGACTTTCTTCATCTTGGCGCTCATCATCAATTTCTTAACTTCAAATCTCATCAAATTTTTCTTCTTCTTCATCTTCTCTTCAAATTGTTGGTGAATTTTGGAATGGATTCTGCGAGAAAGAGAGAGAATATATGTGGTGTTTAGATTACACCTCAACACAAAGTGTCTTGAAAATCGGATCATACACTTTCTTTTCCATTCTTACAGATATCTACAATTTTAAATGATGATTTTTTTTTAGGCGTTTGTAACGGTTTTTTTGTTCATGTAGTAACACTCTTTTGCTCATAGGGTAACACTCTTTTTCGTTCATGTAGTAACACATCAAGTTGTTATGTAAATCGTAATTTTTGGACTAAAATTTCTTTTAGTTTGTTTTGGTTTTGTTTATGCATTTTCTTGATTTTTGTTCATGTAGTAACACTCTTTTCTTGATGATATTTTTTGCATTTGTCTTTGGTTTTTGTTCATGTAGTAACACTCTTTTGCTCATACAGTGTACACTCTTTTTGTTCATGTAGTAACACATCAAGTTGTTATGTAAATCGTAATTTTGGATTTGAGAATTTCTTTTCCGTTTTGTTAGTTTTTGTTTATCGTTTTTGTCTTGGTTTTTGTTCATGTAGTAACACTCTTTTTCTCATAGGGTAACACTCTTTTGTTCATGTAGTAACACATGAAGTTGTTATGTAAACCTGAACCCACTGCCCGCGCCCTGCCCGCGCCCGACCCGCCGCCCTGACCCGTGAAATTTAGGCAACCTTTGCCTTATTTATGTTGTATTGCACATAACACTAGTGTGCAATATTTCACACAAGACTTTCTCTATTACTAAAGAGTATATTTGTAAAAAAAAACCAATTTTACGGTGAACAAGTTTCACAGCATACCAACTCTATAAATATTGGTGCTCTGAATATCGCTACATGAAATACACTTCATCACATACTATACACATAAATAATCATTTTATTGAGAGTATTCAAGGTAGATATATTATATATCCTATACTTAGATATATTGAAACTTGACAAAAATTTGTATGAACTCGAGTTCACCGTGAATTCAATTTTTTTAGTATCACTGTTATATATAATAACTTTTACCGTTATACATAAAAATTATCATTTTTATGCATAAAAACAACCACTGTTTAGAAAATGCTTTATATTTTTAAACAGTGAAATTTTTTGTGCATAACAATAATAATTTTTACACATAACAATTATAATGTTAATGTATAAACCTGATTCACATGAGTGTTACTCGACTTGAAAGTACTGAAAAGTAGATACTCTGATCTACATGAAAAAAGAAGAATTCTAAAAGGAAATGGAACTTTAATTAATTTATATGTAATTTTTACATTATTTTTTATACTATAAATAAACAAACAAAATAGGGCATGACACAATTCATTACTCTACTACTCTGTTTCAAAGTCATACTTTAATTAAATTAGGGGTAAATTAAAAATCTACTCCTCAAAATATTTTTATATTTTACCAACTAGTGTTTCATCAACGCACGATTTGTTTTTTTTCTTTTTCTTTAAAGTTATATTGTTAGTTAACCTCTTGATTAATTGTTCTTATTAGCTCTTTCTCGTTCGATCTCTAGTAGTTGGTAGGGCTCATTGGGGATATAGAAATTCCTGATACTGAATTCTCATGGAATTTTTGTCGTCATCATCATCACTTAGGCTGAATGAACTAAAGTTGTTGAGTAAAAAATGTAGATACCTTTTTTTCCAAAAAAATAAAAAAAGTGTAAGGATGGTTGCTTACTTGTTTCTGAACTTGTTGATTTCAATAGTATCATCATTAAGTATCATCTTAGAAACATTAAACACATTAC